>CM031243.1:665754642-665920396 GCA_018340775.1 Taxus wallichiana var. yunnanensis
ATTTCTAGATCTACTCCAATATGTTGATTACATGCAGGATGAGCAGGTACGGATCCACAGGTTCATCTCGGGGCCTAAATCTAGACATTAGAGGTGCAATGCGGATCCATTGTCCACAGACATTAGTTGAGGCCATTGAGAAGGCCTATATAGCAGAGGAGAATTGGGGAAGAACCAGCAGGCTAGAGACCGAGTCCGGAGCCGCATCCAGTAGATGCAGGACAATAGATCGAGGGGTAGTACCTCCTCCTCATGGTGGATAGGGCTCGGCAAAGTCATCTTTTAGACCACAACAACAATAGTCCCACCTTATAGACCTCCACAAATATTTGATGCACAAAGGGGTCAGAGTATGGGGCCTCCTCCTAGGGGTCCCATTAGGACACAGGAGCACCTGAGCTCGGTCAGGAGCTCGGTGGCGAGACCTCAGCAGTCCGTAGTTGGATCATTAGGATCCACACCACATACCTCCAGAGTACCAACTGGACTTGCTACACATGGGAGAGGATCAGGCGTTTGTTCTGGTTATAGTGTTGATGGACATTTTTGGAGAGATTGCCCTCAGAACCCTCTTAACAAGGGTAAGACATAGATCTCAGAGTGTACCATTGTAGACATGGGATGCAGTCATCAAGATCTATACAGTGATCGAGAACCACTACGCTGAGCATCAGAGTACAGTTATTGAGACCACAAGTAGCATTGGTGGTATTCCTACCTCTATTTTGTTTGATTTTGGTTCTTCAGATTCTTTTATTGCACCATCTTTAGTCGAGTGATGCAGGCTGGTGGTAGTTAGGCAGGGTCTTAGTTGGGACATTGAGATGGCTTCGGGAGCCAAGATCTTAGTGGACTCCTTAGTCAAGGAGTGTGTAGTGGATTTGGGACCTTTCACCGCTACCTCGGATCTTCGTATCCTTCCTTTGGGCTCGTATGGAGTCATATTGGGCATGGATTGGTTGTCTGCACATAGGGCCAAGATGGATTGTTACCATAAGACTATATCTTATGCAGATGATCTAGTAGTTGAGTCAGTGATCTTAGGGGTTAGGAGACCTATTTCCATTCATACAATGTCCACTATTCAGCTCAAGCGGTGTGTGTGACAGGGTTGTCAGATGTTTGCTTTCATAGTCAATGATAGATATGAGGATGGGTCTAGTGGGCCATCACTAGATGATCATCCCATTTTGAGATAATTTTCAGATGTCTTTCTATGGGAGTTACCAGGGTTACCACCCCCACGTGAGTTTGATTTTTATATAGATCTGGTTCCGGGAGCAGAGCCTATCTCACGGGAACCTTATCGGATGACCACACCAGAGCTCTGTGAGCTCAAGTTATAGCTTGAGGGCCTTCTGGAGAAAGGCCTAATCCATCCTAGTGTATCCCCTTGGGATGCACCGGTGATTTTTGTGAAGAAGAAGGATGGATCCTTGTGGTTGTGTATTGATTACCACCAACTGAACAAGGTAACGATCAAGAATCATTATCCCCTTCCACACATAGATGATTTGTTTGATCAGATGAAGGGAGACACTATTTTCTATAAGATTGATCTTAAGTCAGGCTACCATCAGCTTGAGGATTACGGAGGCGGATATTCATAAGACCGCCTTTCGTACGAGATATGGGCACTATGAGTTCATAGTGGTGCCTTTTGGTTTGATGAATGCCCCCATAGTATTTATGAGTTTGATGAATGGGGTGTTTAGGAATTTCTTAGATCACTTCGTGCTCATCTTCCTTGATGACATTTTGATTTACTCACGTACACGTGAGGAGCATGAAGGGCACCTTTACCATGTTCTTCAGTGTCTTCATGAGCAGTAGCTTTACGGAACTTGGAGAAGTGTGCATTCTTTCAGACAGAGGTACAATATTTGGGTCACATCATTTCTAGGGAAGGTATCAAAGTCGATCCTTCTAAGATTCGAGCTATTGTGGATTGGCTAGCACCCATTACTGTGACAGAGGTGCAAAACTGCATGGGGTTAACAGGTTATTACAGGAGATTTGTTCAATATTTCTCTAGGATTACCCACCCCATCACTTCTCTTCAATGGAAAGGGAAGAAGTTTGTTTGGATGGATAGATGTGAGCAGGCCTTCAGAACACTAAAGGAGTGCCTCACGAAAACACTCATTCTTGTAGTGCTGGATCCACAGGGTGATTTTTTTGTATGCACGGATGCTTCTTTGGTAGGACTTGGAGGCGTGTTGATGTAGGAGGGCAGAGTAGTGGCCTTTGAGTCTCGCAAACTCAAATATTATGAGCTTAATTATCCACTCATGATCTTGAGCTTGCGGTAGTTGTGCATGCCTTGGTTCGATGGAGACACTTTCTTCTTGGTCAGAGATTCACACTAAAGACAAATCACTTAAGTCTCCACCATCTCTTCATGTAACCCAATCTCAACACTCATCAGTGGCATTGGATGGAGTTGCTTTGTGAGTATGATATGGAGATAGATCATGTGAAGGGAAAGGAGAATGTGGTTTTAGATGAAGACATGTGGTTATGGCCACTTCAGTGGGCACATATTTACGGAGCAGATTCTACAACAGCTTCCTCTTGATAGCTTCTACATTGCAGCGAGAGCAGAGATCGAGTCCCAGAGACCCCTTGAGGGTAAGTTTGATGGTTTCTCATTAGAGGCAGATGAACTTCTCAGGCACAGAGGTCATATTTTTGTTCCTAGTGATGGAGGCTTGAGGCAGGACATCTTGACAGGCACATCATGCACCCTATTCAGCCCATCCTGGGGTGAAGAAGATGCACGCTACTTTGAGATAGTTGTATCATTGGAGAGGAGTTTGTAGAGATGTGGCTCTATTTGTGTCATGTTTTTTAGAGTGCCAGAAAGTGAAGACCGAGCATCAGCATCCAACTGGCCTTCTCTTTCCTCATGCTATACCAGAATGGAAGTGGGACACCATTTCCATGGACTTCATTGTTGGGCTACCGATGTCGAGATATCACCACAACACCATCATGGTCACGGTGGATATATTGACAAAAGTGGCTCACTTTTCTCTGTGAAGACCACTTATACAACTAGTGTAGTGGCACGAGTTTATCTAGATGAGATCATCAGGTTGCACGGGATTCTATAGAAGATCATTTGTGACCGTGATCCTTTGTATACTTCCCATTTTTGGACTACCATGCAACACACCCTCGGGATGAAGATCAAGTTCAGCACAACATATCACCCCGAGACAGATGGATAGATGGAGCGCGTGAATCAGATTTTAGAGGATATGCTCAGGATGTATGTTATGGATCATCAATCGAGATGGGAGGAGTACTTGTACTTGGTGGAGTTTGCCTATAATAATAGTTTTCGAGTTTTATAGGCATGGCACCTTTTTAGGCTTTGTATGGCAGAGAGTGCAGGACACCTCTTAGCTAGGACAGGTTAGAGGATAGGGTTTCTCTTGGACCAGCTTTGTTACAGGACATGGAGCAACAGGTGGTTTTGATTAGACAGACTGCAGGAGGCACATGACAGGTAGAAGAAGTATGCAGATCAACATAGGACTGATTGTAGTTTTGATGTGGGCATGAAGGTGTTCCTTCATGTCAGACCACATAAGAGCCCTATCCGTTATGGAAAAGGTTCTAAGTTAGCTCCTAGATTCATTGGTCCTTTTGATATCTTGGAGCGTATCGGCCCTTTGGCCTACCATCTAGCATTGCCACCTAGCTTGTCTCACGTACATGATGTGTTTCATGTTTCAGTCCTTAGGAGATATGTTGTATCCTTCTCATGTGCTAGATTGGACCTCATTGTAGGTGTAGGATCAGGGGTAGGTGATGGTGGAGCCCATTCGCATTATAGATCGCAGGACCCTGGGCCTTCGAGGTAGAGAGATTGATCAAGTGTGAGTGCAATGGGACATATATGATGAGACTGCATCTACTTGGGAGGATGCTACATTGTTATGAGTTCATTTCCCCATCTGTTCTAGTGACTTCTAGGAGGAAGTCGAGTCTAAGGGGAGGGGATGTAGTGCCCACTTCCCTTTGACACCTTTTGATACTGATCACGACACTATTGACAATATCATGGACATTATTATAGTTTTGATTTGGTATGCTGTTAGATGTTCGATCATGGATTATTGGTTACTTTGATTCTTATATGATGCATGATGATTATTAGAGACATTTTAGATATTGATGTTGATATACTTGTTTGACATGGTTATATTATAGATGTTGTTCGGACTTGTGATATTTGGATATTTTGTATAGAACTAGAAAATGAGAATTGAATTAAAATTGATGATGATATAGTTGTGGATGAAATTGTAAGTGATATTGTTGATTTTCTTGATGATTATTGTGATTCACATATATATTGATGATCTTGAAATTATATTTATATTCATTTGGATGTTCTGATATGGCCACGAGGCCAAAGGAGGTATTTTATTTTGCAGGTTTAAAATATCACAACAAACATCGGGGATTGAAGACCAACCACTTTGGAATTCTAGATGAATTCAACAAGGTCACCATGGCAACTGTATTTGTTTGTGTGTGTTTGATTGTGTTAGGGATTCCCATGGGGGGATCACCTTTAAATGTGACCAAGGTATTTTTGTATTTTTTTTATTTGGTCCCTTTGTTAATGTTTGTATGTGTTTATTTTGTGGTGCATTGACCCTTTCATTATTTATTAAATGGTGTGTTAATTAATGTGAGTAATCATATTGTTAAAAGTTAATTAATTAAAATATGTCATAAGGAAGTAATTAATAGAGTTGTTGGCCTTGAATTAAAATGTTGTAAGTAATGTGTAAGCAATGTGTAAGAGACATGTAAGTTGTTTTGGAGTATAAAACACTCCACCTTCTTGGAAACTCGAATTTGTCCTTGGGGATGATTTTGGAGGATTTTGGTACAAGTTAAACTTGTCCCACACATATTAAATTTATTTACCAACCTTACCTATGGTTGGAGAGTTAATTTTATACCTTCTTTATCCATTTTTGTAAGTTAAGTTGCATGTTTTGATTGCACTTTCTTCATGTTTTTAATTTCAGTGCTTATGGGGTGTGGGCTTGATTGGAGTGTGTAAGTAAAACTTTCATATTATTCACCCACCTATTGATTATGCATTGGAGAATGAAGTTGACTTTTGTGTTGGGGTTGATGATGTGTGATGTGGCATCCTACATGGATCCACCTCATCCTCTTCTCTTCCCTCTTCTATTTATTGGGATTCCTTAGCTTGTTTTGGGTTGCTTCACTTTTATCACTTCATTTTGGGAGACTTCTTTTGGTTTTTGGGAGAGCTCTTGTTTTAGGAGAAGTGGGAAAGATTGTTGAACACTTGTGTTGAGTTGATATTTGGATTTCTTGCATTGGAAGGAGCTTGTTGTTTTGAACTTGGAACAAACTCCATCATGGAGAGGTAAGAGCTTGGCTCTTGGAAATGCTCTTCTTTCCCCTTTTATGAATATGTAAATGCTTGTATGTTTGTTATTGTTTGTGGGATGTTGGGTAGATGGCTTAGGGATGGTGTAGGTGAAGACTATGGGGTACTCTTGAGGGAGGCATACGTGTTTTGGGGAGGTATAAGTGTGGAGGGAGTTGGGATTTGGGTTCCACCTTGTAAAGAAATAGCTTGCATTTATGTACTCGTTATGGGGTGCCATAAGAGGTTGGGGAGGCATAAGGAAATGTGAGGAGTAAGGGGTACCTGGGGAGGCATAAGGGTATGTCAAGGATTTGAAATGATATGTATTTTGGCGGTTTGTTCTCAGGTGGTGATACCCATTTCCCCTTTGGGAGGCATAAGTAGCATCCCCCATAGTTTCTTGCTCCTTTGGCTTGCATGATGAAGCTGAGTTTTGGTTGTTATGTCTTAATGTGGTTACAAACTACATTCTATTTTAGACTTGTGCTTTTAATGTGAAGTTTGCATGTGTGTTTGTGGAAGCTTGTTGTTGCCATGAGTTGAAACACATCTTCTATTGCATTGTGGTTGGGGCTCGGGGACCAATGAAGAAGGATGACTTCTCCTTTCATTGGATGTCTTGGTTGGGTGGAGAGTGTTGCCTTTCCCTTGCCTTTGTTGTGATCAAATTGAAATAAATGGAGGATCTTCATGTTGTTGTTCTGGAGTAAAGGAAAAAGACAATTTTTGACAGTCCCTTGTGAGAGTTATTTTTGTAAACTTTTTCCCCACTTCAAGTGGATGACAATGTAATATATTTTTTGATGAAGAGTTTCTCTATTTTAGAAATGAAATGGTTATATTCAAATGTGAAAGTGATGCACAAAGTTCTTTGTTTTTGAATGAAAGAAAAGAAAGATCATATCTTTGTAAGTTGTATTTGATCACTTTGTAAATGAAGAAGTTGTAAAAGAAATCATTCCAACTTGAATAGATGTTGTTCTACCTTTACAAAAGAGGTTACTTTTTGTTGTTTTAAATCTACTTTGAAATGTATTTGAAATCTTGGTTTGGAAGGTGTGATCGAATTATTGCACTCTCTGTGTTTGAAAAACCCGTTGTTGAAAGAGAAGTAAATTACATTATTGTTTCTAGCTTTTGTTTGAAGTAAATAATAACATTGTAGTGTTGGATTAGAATGAATTCATATTTTTAAGTTTGGTAAATGCAATTGGATTAATTCGAATTTGAAGTTATGGAAATCTGTTAGAAAATTTCTCATACTAGTAATTATTTTATTCAAAATGCATAGAATGACCCTTACAACAATGAACAATAAAAGGAAACATTAAATTGAACTTAGTATGGTTAAAACGACCCCAAACAAACTAAAACACTTAAGAAATTTTTAAAGAACCTTTCAAATCGAGCAAAGACAAAACTGCAGTCATTTTTTTTTTTTGTCAAATTGAGAAATTTTGAATTGATCTTCAACCAACAAATTAACCCTTGCTATCCATCCTAAAATCCTCTAAGAACAACCCTCCATGTTTTTTTGGCATGTTGAGAAAGGAAGGAGGTCGAATTGAACAAAATTTTATAAGTCAAAAATTACCAGTCTTCATTTTATAAGGCTATAGAGCATTTTTCTCAAAATTGACCCTCAAAAATTTATCCAAATTTAATTCTTAAGGTCTCTGTGCAAAGAGGACATCGAAATATTTCCAAAATTCCTTTTTTCCAAAATCCAAGTTCCCTAACAAAAGTTATGGCATTCTGAAGTTTGCAGAAAAAGTGAAGCTTCATACACGCGCGCCTTACATGCTTAGAGTTTTGCGTGAGCATGCCTTGCATGCCCAAAAATTCTTGCATGCACATCTTGCATGCCCATTTCTTCTTGACACCCAATGCTTCTTGTGCACCCAACACTTCTTGTGTGTGTGTATTGTGCACCCATAACCTCTTGCGCGCCCAGAGCCTCTTGAGCGCCCGTCATGCATGCCCACTAGAAAATGAACCTCTTGAGCACCTGGCTTGCACGCTCATGACCAAATAAGTCTCTTCCACACCCGTCTTGTGCATCTATGAAGAAAATGAGTTGTTTCCGTGCCTGTCTTTTGCACCTGGGTGAAAGTTTCTCCCACACCTCTCTTCTGCGCCTGGGAGGAAAAGTTCCTTTCTGCCCTTCTTCTGCGCACAGGGAAATCTCTTCCGCATGCCCCACAAGAAGATAATATATCTATGCTAAGGATGAATTTCACTCTCCTAGTGTTGTGTAGGATGTTTTGATAACTGTCGTAATGAACTTTGGAGTTTTGTTGGGATCACTTAAAAAATAAAAATAAAAAAATTATTCCTTAACTTTTCCTAACTAAACCTAGGTTGTTCTTGGTCTCGAGTGGTTGTTTTTAGGTGGCGTTACAAGACGATTTTATCAAAATGCTTGGGGTGTTTTTTTATGTACTCATATTCAGATATTTGAATTTTATCTTTCTTAAAATGGTTACTGATGTAAAAATATGAGGAAGTGGTAGGCACATTAGGAACTGTGGAATCCTTGACATGAGTAGGATTTTAATTCTTAGGAATAATAGAAATAGAAATCGATTTGAAAAGAGGAGGTGCAAGAGACTTACTCAAAGAGGTAGATGGAGTCTTGGCTAAAGTAGTATTAGGATTCTTCTTGGATGACCCCATAGAAGTAGGAAATGATGTTCCTCTTTTTTTTTCTATCGATTCACCATTTGAGGATTAAAGTGTTTTTCTTGGGAAGTAGAAGAAGAGGGTTATTAATTTTTTTATGAGTGGGTGAACACTAAACAAGAGTAACTATTCATATCATCTATGGATTATTCAAGATCTTTGTTTGGTGAGTACTCACAATAACCAATAATTGCATAACCATCTTCTTCTTCTCTTTCAATTTCTGATTCAACAATTTCTTTTCCTTCATCTTCATAGGTTTCGCATATTTCATTAACCGGTGGAGATTATAAGGAAAGTATTTTAACCAGTAATGATTACATGTTTTATACCCCTAGATATAAGATATATATAGGTCGAGGCCTTATTGTGGCACCATGCAAGAAGAGATGTCGTTGCTTCCGGGCTACTTCGTTCGAGCATAGGCCCTTAAGAGCCTTGAGAAAAAAAAATCATTCAACTTCGACGGGTGACTACGTGGACTCCATGGCACCTAATGATGTCTCATTCAATCCTACACCTCGGTGTAGGGACCCTCTACAATATTTTGTCTCAGTTTTTTCCTTCTCCAATCGGTGCTCTCGCTGCCCTATTGATTACAAACATGCCAAATAGTGTAGTTTGAGATAGTGTAAGGATGTCAAATGGTATATTTTACAAACGGTGGGTCGTGGCACCGAATCTGACTATGCTGACATATACGGGTGGCTAGGTGAATGCTAGAGAAGGCATTTTTTCTATGTGCGACAACGTCGTTGCTTCCGAGCTACCTCGTTCGGCATAGTCCCTTAAGAGCCCTGAGACCAAAACATCATTCAACTTTGACGGGTGACTACGCACACTCCATGGCACCTAAGGATGTCTCATCTGATCCTACACCTCAGCATAGGGACCCTCTATAATATCTATCTCAGTATTTTCCTTCTCCAATCAGTGCTCTTGCTGCCCTATTGTTTGCAAACGCGCCAAATAGTGTAGTTTGGGACAATGTAAGGATGTCTAATGGTATATTTTTGTTGGTTGGATATTTTTTCAGGCCAAAATATGAGGTTCAACCACAGTACATGGGATAAAATCCCTCCTCAAAGACAAGTGAGGCTACCTATTTATTACTAATCTAAAACACATAGAAATAATATATACAATATTCACACTATTCTAACCATTGGGGTTGGGATACAATCTTGAAATCCATATCATCACGAAATGGAGATGTTACAATTTAGATTAGAAAGAATTAGAAGGGAAAATATTATAGATGAAACAAAGTGGGAAGGGAATGAGAGGAACGTATTTTCTTTCAAGCAAACACAGATCAAGAAATACTTATACGAGTTTTAGATAATGAGTGTAATATTTGAAATGATTAAAATGATTAAGAATACTAAACAAAGAATAGCTTAATATTTTGGACGTAAGAACAATCTCTCAAGATAGATGAATCCCACAACACAAAGTTTGTAAAATAACACCTATTTCTATTCCTCAATGATTAAAAAGAAAATACAAAGTTTTTCTTCTTCTTCACAATAGCTCTTAATATTCAAAAAGTCTCTCCTCCTATGAAATGTACATCCCATATTTCTAATAGAAGGAGCAGAGAGAAAATAGGATAAATCCTAGAAAATAGTCTATTAACGAGAGTCCTATTTTGCTTGACTCTCGCGCAGAGAACAAGTCAAAATTTGCTTCCTATGTGATGAAAAAAACTGAAAAAGACATGACAATTTCTTGATAGAAATGACATGAAACATTATGCTTATTCCATTTCCTCATCCTTTTCTTCCTCCAATGAAGTTTTCTTGTCTCAAAATTCCTAGAATTTCTGGATTATGCCCTACATTTCATCTTCATCTAGCACACTAGAATAATCACTTAGAACCTCGCAAGTTTCTTGAGTGTCACTTGCATTTCCAAAAAGCTTCTTTAATCTCTTGTTGAGTTTCCTTAGTGATTCCAAAACATTCTCAATTTTTATGAACCTATCAATGGTTGTCAGATTGAAGGTGGAAGCTGGTTCTTGCTGGATTAATTCTTGAACTTGTTTATAGAGATCATCAGTAGATAGAATAGTCGCACTTCCATCCAACACCTTGGTGAAGATTCTGGACAACTCTTCTTCTATGTTGTTAGTGGCATCAACTAACTGATCTCTAGATTCCCTCAACTTGCTACAAGCTTCACTGAGAATCTTTATCCTGAATCTGATAGCTTTGGCTAGTTGGAAATGCTTATCCCCATGCAGGATGATTCCTTCTTCTTTTAAGATATGGGATGGGATCTGTTTTAGCGCATTGAGAGCCTCCAAGGTTAACTCAAGATTCCCGAATTCCTACTAAAATTCATCATTCATTTTGTCACCATCCTTCTTTATTTCCTCTAAGGATTTATAAACTTCCACTGTATCATCAATGACATTTCTTCCTTGTAGGAGTAGCCTTTGAATCCATTCATCAACTATTCTCCCCTTCTCATTGATATTTTCAATAGTAGGTACTGATGAGAAATCAAACCTGATAGGGGTAGGGGTAGAAGATGATGGTATCGACTGAGAAGGATTTGAGAGCTTGAGCAATACTTCTATCAACTGTTCAACTTTCTCCTTAAGCTCATCTCTGCTCACCTTTGTTTCCCTCAGCTTCTGACATAGCACATTCATGGCATCCTACACATCTTGTTGTGCTCCTTCTATTGTTACCTTTCCCAGATCAACCCTTGTAATCTGATAATCAGTAACCATTATATCCTCCTTGGTTTTGTCGGCCATGGGAGTGGCAATCTCTGCAAACTTATGCCCTAAGGCATCCACTGAAATCCTTGAAACCGTTTTGGGTTTCTTGGCAGATTTGCAGAGAGGCCTTGAGTGAACTGAAGTTGAAGGCTGGTAGAGGAATTACCACCTTCCTCTTCCTTGGGACTCGATCAACTAACCATTGAGGTACAACGGAAGAAGTTTCTCCTATTGGAGGTGTTATGGTTGTATCTGTGGGTGGAGGAAGATTTACTTGTGGAGTGGTGATGACTGCAAGTGTGGTGACTGTGGGAATGGACTCAAGGAATGAAGGTGCGGGAGGAGGCATATCTATGGTCATCTTAGGTCCAACAGAGAGAGAGTGAGAGGTCGGAGAAGATGATGGCCATGGCTGATGAAAGTGGTGTGGAAGATTGAAGGAGAGGAGGTAAGGACTCTGAATTCAAAGCTTGAGAAGCAAAAGATAGATCTACCTATAATGAGCATTCAACAAGAGGAAGATCAAGAGGTTGACCAACCTCATCTTTTGAAGGAAGTTTTCCTTGCTTTGGTGGAGGAGGTGAATCCAATATCTCAACTGTTTGTGAAGGAGTGGTAGATGATTCGGCTCTTTACATTTCTCCTTTTCAGACAAACTTAAATTTTATCTGCCTCTTGGTAGAGCTTTTATCATTTTCCTTTTCTCCCTTGGAGGGTCCCGCCTCTAAAGTGGCTATCTTTGAAAATTTCTTTTCATTATAACTCATTCCCCAAGAAATGAGCCATGCCTTGGTATGAATGAGAATATGAGTGGCTCTTTCGGCTATAGAAGCTTTTTCGAAATAGACCAATCAATGGTTAGGGAATCCATGTTGGTCTCCACCCGATTGTTCATACCTAATTTCCATGACAATTTCATTATCCGTGGTTCCTTCAGGGATATCAGCCAGATCTAATGCTTGAATTTCTTTGAGTGTCATCTACTATTGTCTTTTCTTCAGATGGCAACTTCATCCCAAAGATCAACCCAAATATCTTCCACATGGGGCTCATGCAGATACAAGGTTCCATATGACTTGAGGACTCCTCGGATGTCGAATCCTTCCCTGAACTTCATATGTTTCTTCAATTTGTCCTAAGTTCATGCACCACATTCTTGGCCTTAACCACTGTAGAACATGTGTACCTTCCAATGGAAATAGGGAAGGAGACAACGGCCTTGTGCCTGCTTTGTTGGAACTTGTGGAAATCCAACAATTATCTGACTAACTCCATAAGGATGAGTTTGTCACCTGGGAACCTGGGCAAATAGAAAGGGTTACCTTGGAACTTTACCACCCGAAGATAGGTGAACTTATTGAATTGCAAAAATATGCAACCCCATTTTGACACCTCTACCCAGGCCTCATCAGAAACTCTTCTTTTTCTCAGATCAGGATCCAACCTACAAATATTTTCATAGAAGAAGGCATGGGTCACTCTTCTAAATTGGTCTTCAGACCCTTTTATTGTCAGCTGAGGGAAGTACTAATATACGTGTTTCGATTTCGGTTTCCCTTTGCATCTAACCCTAGGTAGTTTCTCATGCTTGTACATAGGTGACGTATGACATCATATAGAACTTGCCATTAGATAAGACCATTTTCATCTGAGAGTCAATCTCATCACTTATTAGGCTACCCCAATCAATCCCTTGGTCATTCTTCTTTATGACAACCATGAACTAGTACATCCACCCTTGGAATTATTTTGAATCTAGGAGTCCAAATAACTTGGCTCAACAGGGTGATGATATCGCTGACTTCAAGAATAAAATCACTTCTAGGGACCGACTTAGGAAACCTAGAAATAACTAGGCTTAGCCTTGATCAAGAACTTCTTGTTTACGTGCCTGATGCAGTCTTCCTGATCTTTGTCCCAGGCCTTTTGTGCTGATTTAAGATTTAAATCAACATACTCCATAAAGTTGGGAAAATTTAGGAGTTGATCGAAGTAATCTCCGTCTAGTTTCACTATAGACTCTCCTGCTTGATTTCTTACTGAGCGGGAGGCTTAGGGTCCTGCGCTCTATAATGCAGACGGGCTCCACCATCACCTACCCTTGATCCTACACCTGTAATGTGGTTCAATCTAGCATGTGAGAAGGATCATAAATATATCTCCTAAGCATAGAAACATGAAACACATCATGGACGCGATACAAGCTAGGTGGCAACGCTAGACGATAGGCCAAGGGACCATGTGGTCGAAGATCTCAAAGAGACCCACAAACCTAGGAGCAAGCTTAGAACCTTTTCTGTAATGAATAGGGCTCTTATGCTCCCTAACACGTAGGAACACCTTTGTACCCACCTCATAACTACGATCTATCCGATGCTGGTCCGCATACTTCTTCTACCTGTCTTGTGCCTCCTGCAATCATTGTCTGATTAAAACAACCTACTTGCTCCATGTCTTGTAATAAGGTTGGCCCAATAGAAAACCTATCCTCTAACCTGTCCCAACTAAGAGGTGTCCTACACTCTTTGCCATATAATGCCTGAAAAGGAGCCATGCCTATCAAAATCTGGAAACTATTATTGTAGGCAAAACTCAACATAGTATAGATACTCCTCCCATATCAACTGATGATCCATCACGTACATCCTAAGCATGTCCTCTAGGATCTGATTCACCCACTCAGTCTGTCTATATTTGTCTCAGGGTGATATGGTATGCTGAAATTTATCTTCATCCTGAGAGCATGCTGCAAGGTGGTCCAAAATGGGAAGTGTACAAAGGATCACGGTCGCAAATGCTCTTCCGCAGAATCCCATGTAATCTAAAAATATCATCAAGATATACCCGTGCCACTACACTAGCTATGTAGGTGGTCTTCACTGGAGAAAAATGAGCCACTTTCATCAATTTATCCACCATGACCATGATGGCATCATGGTGGTATCTCGACGTCGGTAACCCAACAATGAGGTCCATGGAAATGGTGTCCCACTTCCACTCCGGTATGGCATGAGGAAAGAGAAGGCCAGATGGATGCTGATGCTCAGCCTTCACCTCTGACACTCTAAACATCATGACAAAAACTGAGCCACGTCTATGTGAAGTCCTCTCCAATGGTACAACTATCTCAAAGTGGTGTGCATCTTCTTCACCTCGGGATGGGCTGAATATTGTGCATGGTGAGCCTCTTATCAAAATGTCCTGCCTCAAGTCTCCATCTCTAGGAACATATATCCAACCTCTGTGTCTGAGAATACCATCTTCCTCTAATGAAAATCCATCAAATCTCCCTCAAGGGGCCTCTGAGACTCAATCTCTACTCTGCTGCTAGGTAGAAGCTGTTATGAGGGAGCTGCTATAAAATCATGCTCCATAAATCTGTAACTACTAAAGTAACCATAGCCACATGTCTCATCTACTCAAAGTGTCTGCAATCACATTCTCCTTCCCTTTCAAATGCTCTATCTCCATATCATACTCAAAAAGAAACTCCATCCAATGCCGCTGACGAGCGTTGAGATTGGGCTGCGTGAAGAGGTGGCGAAGGCTCAAGTGATCAGTCTTGAGTGTAAATATCTCGACCAAGAAGGAAATGTCTCCACCGCACTAAGGCGTGCACAACTGCTGCAAGCTCAAGATCATGAGTCGGATAATTGAGCTCATAATATTTGAGTTTGTGACACTCAAAAGCAATTACTCTACCCTCCTGTATCAACACACCTCCAAGCCCTGCCAAAGAAGCATCTGGAAAATGTAGAACTCGCCCTGAGGATCTAGAACTGCTAGAATAGGTAATGTCGTGAGACATTCCTTCAATGTCCTGAAGGCCTGCTCACATCTATTTGACCAAACAAACTTCTTCCCTTTCCACTGAAGGGAAGTGATGGGGTGCACAATCCGAGAGAAGTCCTAAACAAATCTCCTATAATATCCTGCCAAACCCATGAAGCTACGCACCTCGGTCACACTAGTGGGTGTTGGCCAATCCATGATAGCTCAAATCTTGGAAGGATCAACTGTGATACCTTCCCCAGAAATGATGTGGCCCAAATACTACACCTCTTCAAAAGAATGCACACTTCTCCAGGTTCCCATAAAGATGCTGCTTAAGAAGACACCGAAGAAGCAGCTGACGAAGGTGCTCCTCATGCTCCTCACATGTACATGAGTAAATCAAAATGTCATCAAGGAAAATGAACACAAAGCAATCCAAGAATGTCCCAAACACCCAATTCATCAAGCTCATAAACATTGCGGGGAATTCGTCAAACCAAAAGGCACTACGGTGAACTCATAGTGGCCATATCTCATATAGAAGGCGGTATCTGCCTCTGTGATCCTCAACTGATGATAACCTGACTTAAGATCTATCTTGGAGAAAATTGTGGCCCCCTTCATCTGATAAAATAAATCATCAATGCACGGAAGCGGGTAACGATTCTTGTTCATTACTTTGTTTAGCTGGCGGTAATCAATACACAACCGTAGAGATCCATCCTTCTTCTTCACGAAGATCACGGTGCACCCCAAGGGGATACACTTGGATGGATTAGGCCTTTCTCTAGAAGGCCCTCAAGCTGCAAATTGAGCTCACATAGCTCAGGAGTAGTCATTCGATAAGGTGCTCGTGAGATAGGCTCAACACCGAACCAGATCTATGTGGAAATCTATCTCACGTGGGGGTGGTAACCTGGTAGCTCCCCTGGGAAAACATCAGAAAACTCCATGAAAATGGGATGGTCATCAAGGGATGATCCACTAGACTCATCCTCAGACCTATCACTAACCGTAACAACATACATCTGACAACCTCGTTGTGCACACCGCTTAAGCTGCATAGCGGAGATGGTGCGAATAGAAATGAGCCTCCTAACTCCTGCTATCACTGATTCCATTCCTAGATCATCCATACAAGAAATAGTCTTATTGTAATAGTCCACTCTAGCTCTATGTGTAGACAACCAGTTCATGCCCAAAATGACACCATATGAGCCCAAAGGAAGGATACAAAGGTCTGAAGTAGTGGTGAAGGGTCCCAAATCCACTACACACTCCTTAACTAAGGAGTCTACAGAAATTTTGGCTCCAGAAGCCATCTCAACGTCCCAACTACGACCCTACCTAACTACCACCAACCTGGAACACTCTACTAAGGATGGTGCAATAAAAGAATTAGATGAACCAAAATCAAATAATATAGAGGCGGAAACACTACCAATACTACCTGTCGTCTCTATCACGGTACTCTGGTGCTCAGCTTGGCGGTTCTCGACCACTACGTAGATCCGATGGCTCCGTGCCATATCTCCAATAGTAGGCTCTTGAGATCTATGTCTTACCCTTGTTACTAGGTTCTGTGGGCACTCTCTCCAATGATGTCCATCAATGCCACAACCATAATAGATACCTGGTCCTCTCTAGTGTGATGCAACTCCAACTGGTACTCTAGATGTCTATGCTATGGATCCTAACGATCCGGCTATAGACTGCTGAGGTCTCTACTTGACGAGCTCCTACTGAATGAGCTCTCTGTACACCCTATGTTTTGATGGGACCCCTAGGAGGAGGCCCCATACTCCGCCCCCTCATGCGTCAAATATCTGAGGAAGTTTGTAAGGTGGGCGTGTTTGTTGCTGCTCTACTGCTGAGGTGGCTGCTAAGGTGGCCTGAAGGAAGAATTTCCTGAACTCTATCCACCATGAGGAGGAGGAATTGACCCCCTCGATCTTCTATCCTACATCTACTAGATGTGGTTCCAAACTCTATCTCTAGCCTGCTGCATCTTCCCCTATGTCTCCTCTGCAATATAGGCCTTCTCCATGGCCTCGGCTAATGTCTGTGGGCAGTGAATGTGCACCGCGCCACCCAAATCCAAATTTAGGCCCCAAATGAACCTGTGAATCCATACCTTGCTCATCATGCATGTAGTCGACATACTGGAGTAGGTCCAAAATTGACTCTCATACTTGGCTACGGTCATAGATGCCTGGAAAGGTCATGAAACTCATCTATCCACTGTTGAATGAACCTCCTGGGAAAATACCTACTCTGAAACACTCCTCAAAAGCTCCCAGTAACTATCTCCGAGTCAACATGGAGCTTCTACTCCTCGAGTCCTCCACTAGACTCCTACTCCATCCCTCAGAAGATGGATCACAACACGAGCTTTCATGTTGCTAGTACAAGGGCAGAGCTTGAAGAATCCGCTCAAGCTCACCAACCAGGCCTCTGCCTAAAAACCTCATGTATCTCCTAAATAGTGAGATGGCCATAGCTTCAGGATCTTCCTGATATGGTCTCAGTGATGACTGATGAGTCCTAGGTCTCTCTACATGCTCCTCCCTCTGTCTAGGGCTCTGAGATCTGTCCCTTTGTCCTTAAATCTTGTCTCCATTCCCTCTCTGTGGTGACTCTGCCCTGACCGACTCCACACAGAAGTTATCTGCCCCATGCTCCTTGTTGTATCGAAGAGATGCCCTAGCGTCAACTAATGGATCCATATCCTATCTAGCATGTCACCCCTAGGGATCCTCCATGTATAATGACATTGACGTCCTGAAGTGTCTATAAAATCTGAGGTAGAATGGTCACTACAGCCTGCTCTGGAGGTGGTATATCTAGGTCTATGTAAAAATACCCCTCGTCTGATCTGCACCTCCTGCACAGATCAAGGTGAGAGTTAGTTCATTGTTCTAGGTCTTGTTTCAGTTTTCTATGTTTCCTAAATTATACAATTATCAGACATTGTGGTTTTCTAGATTTAAAATAACAATTTTGCACTAGGTTAAAAGTTCATGTTTCGTGTTTTCTAGGTGTGCCCAATGGTCCAAGATTTGAACCCATGGCTCTGATACCAAATGTAACGCCCGTAAAAATGACGTTCTAGGAACACGCTTCAACCCAACACTTAACTCAAAATTGCTACTAATTTTTTTGTTTAAGTTATAGGAAGGTTGCAAGGGTGTTTGATCCTTAGGGTCTTTAAATTAACTTACATCACTAAAATCAACTTTAAGAATTGATAGGCCAAGTCTAGCTAAAAGATTAAATTTTGAAATTACTTTACCTCTAAGGTCGATTAATTAAAGGTCAACTAGGAAGTGCCATAACTTAATTTACTTGGTTAAATGTTTTTTCTTCTTAGTTAATGTTCACTCCAAATATGACTAACTTCATGCTTAATTAATCTAGTTTCATTATCCTAATAGTTTAAAGTCCTTTTAATTAATTCTTACAACATACTAAGGATTAATAGAGTCTTTACTCCCAAGGCAATTTACATGGCCCCACTCACCCATCTACACATACCCTTAAGGATTTTAAATTAAACATTTAAAAATTCATTTCCACCAAACAAAAGTAGGGTGAAACCTCCACCCTTAGATCAATTCATTCTTGGCCACTAGATCCTAGGGTTCTAAACTAGCCCTAAATTTCCTTATGAATTTCTATTAAAACCTTTTCTTTATTCTATTCTCCTCATTTAGTCTATTTCCTTTTGTTAATTTGTAGGTTGGAGAGGAGGAAGCCATGGGAGCAAAAGAGGAAGAACTATCGAGAATTCTACAAGGAGATCTAGTTTAGACTTAGTTTAGTTTTAGTTTTATTAATGTAATCTATTTCATTCAAGGATTAGGAAGGATTTCCTCCACCAATCTGGTTTTGTTTCCACACTAAGTGTATTTGGGTTTTCAAATTTGGGGCAAACCCTACCCCCATTGTTATAGATGAAAAGAATGTTTTTAATCCACCATTTGTATGTTTTATTGTTCAAATCCATGGGATTACTCTTTGTTTACATGTTGGTAGTCATTAGTTAAATTTTACATCTTATAAATTAGTAAAGACCAGTTTTAGTTTTCGCACAGGCGCGGATCTCATGGATTTCTGTCGTAAGTGATTGAACCACCACCCAAAGCAGACCGGCTGTCTTGGGACTACTTCCTACATGGGTGACAAACCACGGACCGCCACCCTACTGAGCGGTGGTTTTGAGACCTCCACCTTAGCCTGAGTGGCGGTTATGAGACCGTCGCTATGCATAGGGCAAAATCTGTTTCAAAAAAAATAGAACCTTTAAACCGAGATTTTCTCAAAAACTAAAAGGTACTAAAGGGTGCTAAATTGCATTCTAAGCTTAATTTGGAACATATAGAATTTCTAGTTTTGAGATTTCATTCCTATTGTCCCTTTTTTAGTTAAAATTTATTCATTTAAGCATTTTCCATTCTAAAAGTATTAATACAACTACAAGGTCTATTTTATCTTGTTCAACTAAATTTTCCTCAATATCAAGAATAAAAGGAATTTATATCTACTTCTAACATTGCTTATTTCCTTACTTAAAATCACCATTTCCAAATAGCACATACTTACAATTTGTTTTCTCTTCCATTCAGTATAAATTATAGATTCAAAATACTACAATAACTTTATTTTCCATTCAAGTTTACTATGCATACAAGTTCAACTTCTTACAACTTCTATATTTCCTTCTTTCTCATTTACAATTAAACAACTTCATAATGAAATTAAACTTTCTTTTTCCATGGAAAATAACTCATATAATTTAACACAAGGAACTACTTTTATCACAATACAACCAAGATTCCAAATGAAGGGAATTACTTTATTTTCTATTTCTCAAAACTAACTCCACAATACAAATCTTTCTCCTTTCTTTTTGTTTGTTTCTTTCCACATACAATATTACTTTAATAGTAAATGTTTGAATACAACTTTCCTTTTTCACAATGCAACTTCCAACTAAACTTTACACAATATATGCATTTTGATTCCAACTTATGCCTCCCAATGGGAATGGGTGCCCACCTTAAGGCCTCCAATGCATATCTCAAATCCCCTACATACTCTTATGCCTCCCTCAAGTACCCCTTATACCTCCCACATACTCTTATGCCTCCCTTAATCTCTTATGCCTCCCTCATAAATGAAACAAGAAAGAAATGCAAGCATTCCTTGTATAAGGTTGGGCACCCAACCCAAACTCCCTCTAAACAATAGGTAAACTCTTATGCCTCCCTACATGAAATCTCCCCATAGTCTCCTCCTACTCCAAACTTAGGCAATCTACCCACACCCAACAAGCATTCCAAAGAAGACAATACTCAACACAAACACATAAACACAAAATAAAGCATAACATAAGCAAGGTAAAACTCCTACCTTTCCATAGTAGAGCTTGTTCCAAGATTAAGTCTCCAAGCTCCTCAAAACCAAGCAAGCATCCACAATCTCCCACAATACACAAGCACTCCCAACAATTCTGTAACTCTCCAAAAATAAAAGAGCACATAAATAATGAAGTAACCCCCAATCAAGCAAAAGAATTTCAATAAATAGAAAAGGGAGAGAGGAGGATGAAGTGGCTCCATGTAGGATGCCACATCACTCATCCTCAACTCCACCTAAGAATTCAAACCTCAACCCCAATGCACCATAAATTGGTGGGTGAGAGAAATGACAAGTTACTTACACACCATCTAAGCCCACACCCCCTAAGGATAAAATTAATTATTTGAAAGAAAGTGCAATAAACATTTCACCTTTTTATCTTCCCAAAACACCTAATGGGGTCTAATTTTGACCCCCAACCCATAGGTAGGGTTGGTATAGCAATTTAAGAGGTGTGGGACAAGTTTAACTTGTCCCACAAGCCTTCTAAATTGGCCCTTAAAGCCAAATTCGAGTTTCTCATGAAGGGTAGAGTGTACAACACTCAAAATCCCCAAACACTCAACTTACAACACCAAATCCAAGAGAAATCTACTCTAATAAATGAATTTATTTTGGTCACATCTTTAATTAGTTTAGAACAAGATTTATTAACTTTAATAAGACACTTAGACCCATTAAGATAAAGGGGAAAAACATACATACAAATCTAAATAAATACAACAAGTAAATTACATCACTAAAATAACCACATACTAACATCAATTAAAGGGACTAATAAAAAGGCAACACATGACCCCTTGGTCACAATTTCCCCTAACCAAATAATTCTAACACACACAATTACATGTTGCCATGGTGACCCTTGTTGAATTCATCTAGAATTCCAATGTGGTTGGTCTCCAATCCCCCAATGTTGTTGTGAATATATATATATATATGTATATGTATATGTATATATGTGTATGTGTATGTATGTATGTATATGTATGTATATGTATATATATATATGTATATATGTATATATACATATACATATATATATATATATATATATATATATATATATATGTATATACATATATATATATATATATGTATATATATGTATATATATATATATATACATCCTTCATGTGGCCACATATAATATATATGCATATATAAATATAAATCTATATATATATATGAATTAATATCATCTATATATTACGAATCATTTACAAATTTCTAGCAACATTTCTATCCAATGTTGTGTTTCTATCACATAATACCTCCTTCATCCATGGCCGCATTAAAACATCCATGTCAAAATATGTATATAAATCTATAATCATCTATATATAATTAATATCATCTAGGCTATTACTGATTCATTTACAAATTTCTAGCAACATTTCTATCCAATGTTTCATCCATGTCAAAATGATCACAACATTAATTCAATTATAAATACTATATATATATATATATATATATATATATATATATATATATATCCACAACATATCAACATCAATATAAAATGTCTCTAACAATCCACATGCATCATATATGAATCGAAATCAACAACAATCCAATATTTCTAACATCTAGTTTCATACTACAACAAGCTACAAATCAAATCAAAAAGTTACAACAATGTCCATAAGTGTAGTCGACAATATCATAATCAAAGGAAAAGGTGTCGAAGGGAAGTGGGCACTACATATTCAACCCTTGTTCATGATTTATTAGTGATGCATGCAACTCATCAATTGAAAACTGACTTAGATCTTTAGTTTTTTCAATAACAACTACTAAAGGATCAAAATTTGCAGGAAAACTTCTAAACAACTTTTCAATAATCGTTCTGTCTTCAATAATTTCACCATAGGATTTAATTTGATTGAATAAACTAATTACAAAAGTAAAGAATGATTCTATGGGATTTGAATATTTCATTAACATATTTTCAAAATCTCTTCGAAGTAATTGCAGTTTGGCGGTTTTTACTTTCTCCTTACCTTGATACATAACTTGGAGAGTGTCCCATGCTATTATTGCTTTACTAGCCACTGTCACTCTAGGTAGGATGCTTTCATGCATGGCTTGATGAATATAGAAAAGAGGTTTTCCATATTTCTTTCTTAATTCTTTCAAAGCATCTTTCTGTCTGTGAGAGTATATTATATGTTGTTGCATCTGTGGGCTTTGTGTAACCATTTTTACAATTTTCCACACATCCTGGGATTTAAATAGTGCCTTCATGGTTAATGACCAATATTCATAATTATTTCCTATAAATTACGATGTCTGTAGATCGGATATAGAAGCCATAACTTGCTATTAATTATAAACATTCTGAAAAACAACACTCTAATACCAATTTGTAGAAATTAGGCAAATAAAATAGTGAACAATAGAAATAAAATAAAGAATATTGTAAATAAACAAAGTATTCCAAACTCAAATCAATGCTTTTGTGCATATATATCTTCTTCTTTGTCAGAGCTTCAACTCAATACAATCTGTGTGTATAAACACTTATAATTACCTCCAATATATAGAGGTCTTTCATCTAACAATAGAACACACAATTCTAAAAATAGAGAAATCTTAATAATAAAACTATCAGCTAAAAATAGCACAGGATTTTGTGCATGCAAACAAAGTTATTTCTTTTATTTGCTTTTATCCTAAAAATAGGGACATGTAATTAAAACTTAACTATCCATTGAAAAGCAAGTTGCTTTTTGTTTTTCCTAATAATAGCAAAAGCATGTGGGGTGAAATTATCTATTTCCAACACTTTATATAGATCTTCTTGATTCAACATACATTAAGTCTAGTTACCTCATTTTAAAACTTTTCTTGATGCTTGGTCACTCACACAATCACACTTTAACAAATTCATGAATTTTAGAAAAATGAAACTCAAAGGTTTTGAAGTTGAGATTTCCTTTGAAAGGGAATTTTTTCTCTACATCTAGGCTATTTGGCTTCAACATACATCACAAGGTTTGAGTTTGAGTTCATGCTTGATAAGGATAAAGTTCAGTTTGACTTTGCCAATAAAAAATATCTTCTAATTTTCTTTAAAAAAACATAAATATATCAGCTAGACAAAGTTAAGATATCTTTCTATTCTCTACTTTTCACTCCATGTATATATGTATACACACATTTATAAAATAGTACAAAAACATTTTTAAGAACTTCCCATATAAAAATAATGGATAAAATTCATGCTTATGTTTATGTTTAATGAGGTTAAAGTTTGGAAAATTTTGAATTTTTTCTATGAAGTTTTCCGTAATGTGTGACATAGACTTCAACCATATTATGCACCACTATAAAAAACATTTAACTATCATGTTCTTCCATCACAAAAATATGAAAACCACCTTTCCACTATCCAAGGTCTTTTTACTTACACAATTTTGAATATAAAATAGTATTATGGTGTTTATAAAAAATACTTCTTACTCTGTCATCAAGTGGGATTTTTTCTAGTTGCGATGCAACATTGATCCATCAAACAATGAAAACCATCTTTCCCCAATCCGATGTCTTTTATACTAAGGTAATTTTAAATATAAAATAGTTTCATGATGATTATAAAAATACTTCTTACTCTATAATCAAGTGAGATTTGTTATTCTTGCAATGCAACACTAATCCATCACACAACTATGAAAATGATATTTCCACAATATGAGGTCTTTTGTACTTAGGTGTAGAATTATAGAAAATAAAAACAACAAATACATAAATAATAAAAATGAAAAATTAATAGAGATTTAATCCAAACAACAATGTTGTGCATAATTCTATTACTCCTTTAACTTCAACTTTTCTTCTTCAATATGTTCTTTTAATGATTACAATGCCTCATATATAGAGAGCTCTTACATAAAAATAAATCATGATAAGACTCTAAGAATAGAGCATGTTGCGCATGCATCAAACAAACCTCATTTGTGCCTCTAAAGGCAACCCCGATGCAGTAGGTGGTGGTGGTCTTATCATAAATCATAAGGGTCATCTCATCACTGCTTATGTTGGACCCATGGGTAACTGGTCAAATCAATACTTGGAAGCACTAACATCTCTCTGGGGAATCAGAATTACTAGAGCTCTCAATGTGGATTACCTCATTTTGGAAAGTGACACTATGAACATAATCAATAACCTCTCTAAAAACCAAGCTCCGAGTAGATCTATAAGGGACTTTGTAAATGAAGCTTTCTACCTATGCAATGGTCTTAACATAAAGTTCCAACATGTTTATAGGGAAGGAAATAAATTTGTGGATGCATTAGCTAATGTTGGGGTGTCTATTACCAATTATAAAGAGTGGTATGATAGTGTAGACACCAAACATCTATGCCCCCCTTTGAGACCAAATATACTCATGACCAAAGACAACACATTTGCGACACCCCACTATACCACCCCTTTTTAATTAATTTAGTTATGACCCATCATATCTGTAAAGATCTAAAATGGTTATTTAATTAAAATAATTAAATTACCTATTATCCCCTCACACCTCACCCTCACACCTCGTTGAGTTAACTCGGACACCTCACTAAACTGTCTAAACCACTTCCTAAAAAGCACTAACCTATTTCCTATCTAACTAAGCCTTCTAACTAGCCAAATCCTCCAAAAAGAAAGTTCTCCCATCCTAAAAACTTAGCTCGTGCTTTTTAACCATCCCCCATCCTCATCACTTCAAATGCATTGTTTTGAACTAAAAATGGAAGGAAATCATGTGATTTTCTAACCAAACTAGTTTTCTCCGAAATCGTTGACAATTTACCCGATCGCTGATGATCTATATATAGTTGTTTACAGAACTCATTTGGGGGATGAAATTATCAAGATTTGCAGGTTTAGGCTGTTCCAATCCTAGTTTATGAGGTATCTAGATACTTCACCACAACACTACCTAACATTACATTGCTAAAAAAATGTCAGATTCATCATCGTATTGATCGTTTTCATCCTCCAACTACCTTCTTCCATTCTTCTATCTACCAACGCAACTTGCAAGGTAAATCAATCATTTCAATTTAGTTTAAATATCAGAAAAAGTATAGATTTTTTCTTGTATTACATTTATATGTTGGATAACAGTTTGTTTCGTTAAATCAATGACTCGAATCATGAGCTTAGGCTATGTTTGTAACAATTCTCAGATTTTACAGTAATCGCTAGCGATTAGCCCAATCACCAATGATTTCTCTGAATCGCTAGCGATTCCTATGCTTTCATGATTTTTCATCATTTTTTACTAAATCTAATCAAAATGTTTCATTTTTCCTTGTTATCTACTAATCCTTTGTCTAGCATGATGTCTTCATTATCATTAGGAGGTTCTAACTTGCCAACAACTGATTCCTTTCCTATTGTCCGCCATCCATTGTACTAGGAGCAATACAACTTGCTCCATGATCTTGAACTTTGTGAAATCTAGAAAACTCCATTTGATCACTTGGAGGCAATTTCTGCTGCAACACAACACATCCGGGAAGCCACTGATGCCTTTTGGGAGGCATACGATGAAGCAATAAGGCTCCAAGAGGATCTTGTCCAATACGAACGACAATACGAGACCGGTCTCAAACATCTAGAGGAGGATTACCATATTGCCTCTGATTCCAATTCTGTTAGCCACATCAGCATCTCCAGTTCAAAGTCTACTTTTCCCTGCCAATACGAAACCTAGGAAGAAGATTTAAACTTCTTCGCCAAGGATTACATTTCTATCCATGACCCAGACCTGACTGAAGAAGAGGACGAAACCAATGATTCAACTGAATCTCATTCTCTTATTTGTGAAAATATCTATACAGACCAGGAGTTTGACTTATGGATGTAATCATAATCCACATTAGTCATATAAGTATCTAGTCAAATAAGTGATAATCACATGCTTATCTAACAACTTTGCATACATAATCATATGTACTAAATAAAGCTCAAATGTTTTCTAATCATCAACAATGTCTTGATATAATTTGTATCTTTTTTTATATGAATTTTTTTACAGGTAAGGAAGCCTTCCGATCACTTGTTCCAAAACGGTGCACAAAACAAAACATAATCCACATCCGTGGGTATCCTAGAAACCCCACCATATCGAGGTCGAGTTCGGTTGTTACCTCTTGAAATTGTCAAGATAACCAAGGTAAAAACCATGCAAGACATTTTGGCACGTCCGGTGGGACCTTAATCCCTATTTAATTTCATTAATTTATCATCATTTTGATTTTTGTTTTTCACTGACTGCTAATCATTGGTGATTGGCTTAATCACCTGTAATTCCACTGAATCACTAGCGATTCCCCTAAGTTGTTTTTTCTTAACATTCTATTAACAATTTGCAGTGTTCTTTTTCTTTCTGTTTCCTACTACCTCTAATCAAATTGCAGGCACTGTTTCTCTAGGAATAATACCTTCTAGATTTGCTAAAAAAATCAATAGTTGCCAAAAGAATAAAAAATAAAAAAATTAGCGCTCTCATGGTAAGTCCTAAAACCATATTTTATCTTTCCGTTTTGCATTCTTGTTTGATTGTCCTCATCAAAGACAACATTTTGTTTTGGAATTCTAAAATAAACAATTTGCATTCTTCTTGATCACGTAGTCTTAATTAGCAAGGTAAAATTGTTGCAGTCACTTTTTTCCCTCACACACAACTAAACCACATTAGAATAAAAAATGCATCTAAACAAACTCCCACCCATGTGAAATTGATTGAGATTTCATCACCCAATAGGGAAATCGACTTGGTGTTCTAGCCGAGCATAAACACCTGTTTGTCAGTATATTTTGGCTCAGCACCCAACTCCCTTATCGCAGCGAGACCGTGAAGTGAGGGTGTAGGCCCCAATATACACATGCCCGTATTGACAATAGTACAAAGTTGTGCCTCATGTACCTTCGGGTATATCAAGGAATCTGCCTTTAAACACACCTGAAACCTACCTTAGATAGCCATTTCTTAGGACCCTCGTTGACTATTTTACACATTTCACCTTTCATAATTAATTAAGATAAGAATAAAATAATTCTTTGCTTCCCTTTGCTTGTTGATTGTTAATAAATACATTTAGTCATTAATCATTTTACTATCTATGTTGTGTGTGTTTTTTTATCATGGTTCTTACTAGACAACAAGTACATAACCAACAGTCTGAAAATATGTCTACCCCATTGCCTATATTTCAAATTCAAGCCCCACTTTGTATGACACCACTCCCAGTAACAATTTCTTCACCAATGCAACCACAAGCATTACTTTATCAAATGAACGCATCCAATCCCTTTTCCAACACACAAACATGGAATGGAGTAGGGTTTGGTCATAAAAATGAAATTGGACAACAATCCTTTCATTCTCCACAACAATACCATGGATGAATTCTTTATACATTGGAATCAAAACATTCGTTTTCCTCCATTGCACATGAACTCCCATTTTATAATGGAGGTGATCCTATTTTTGAGGAAATGTTAGATTCGAATCCCATTGCTCTTAATGCATACCTAGTAGTGAGAAATCTACAAATGCAGTCACTCACACCATAATCTGTTGCACATGCTCACAACCCTTTACTTGTCATTGCACAACTCATTGAATAAAACCAAGAACCTGTTATCCAATAGTTGTTTTTGATACTTCAGCTCAAACTCTGAAATGCTAAGCATTAGCCAATCGAGAATGCTACTAGCTCTTCCAATCCATTTGACACATTAGATGAGCAACCTTTTGTAAGTCAACCAAAAACATTTGATGTTTCCTCAACAGTTTTCTATGATCTCCATATGATCTCATCACAAAATGTGTCTACCTAACAACTTATGTCTTCCTCTAGTCCCTCAATAGGGTCTGCACTTCTCCAAAGTAGTGCCACTGCCTCCACGATGGATTTTAGGGCTCCTCATAGGTATCAACGTCATCATTAAGTTTTGTTCCTCTTTCTACTCTTATATCATCTCAATAGAATATCGTTCCCATTCAAAGCATCACCATGTCTATCCCTTCAACAAAACTGATGATTAACACTAGTGCTATTGCCAGTACACATCCCGCTTTGCAATACATGCCGCAACTTTCTCAACCTTTGATGTCACGGTCTATTCCACAAAATATCCCACAAAAAAATATTCTACAACAAAACATTCTCATGGAAAACACCATCATTTTCTGCTTCTTCTACACCATTCCAACACATTCCCACATATTCACATTCTCTTACACAAGTATCGAGACCATACCAATACATTCAAACTCTGCAATCAAGTGCTTTTCAACAATGTTCTTTCCCCCAACAAAACTTCTCTCAACAAAATATCCCATCAGAAAACATCCCAGTATAAAACATTCCATCACCGAACATTCCCTATCAGCAGAACATTCCTCAACAAAACTTTCCTCATCAACAACATGCACCTCAAAAAAATATTCCACAATACGATGCCACACAACATAACGTTTCACAACAAAATAATCCTTATCAATTTAACCTCTCTTATCAGCAAAATATCCCTCAAATAAATGTTCCTCATCAACAAGACATTCTACAACAACATCGTGGCATATTCCCCTAGTACTCATATCAACCTAGCCCATCTTTGGGCCAACAGGATCAAACAGACCCCCTCCAGGCCATCCTAAGCCACATATCCTGTTTTGAGGCTGCCTCATCCTCATCCAAAAATACTCTCTCCTATGAACAAATCTGTAACAAACCCATTCATCTTTTCATACCATACAAACCATATCCCCCTCACTAGGAGCTCCTTAAGTTTATCAAGTTCTATAACAAAGAGGACCCTCATCGACACATTCATGCTTTTTGTCATGCATGTTATTAGATATCCCATGACCAAGATTTAATGCTAAGAACATGCCCTATGTCTCTTGCAGGTCCTTCTCTGGACTGGTACAATAACATTCCACAACATTCCTTATTTTTTATTGCAAACTTGCCCAACTCTTCCTAGATCATTTCTCCATAAATTTAGCTTGTAAAATCACTATTAATGATTTATATGCCATTAGACAATTTGAAGATGAATGCGTCGCCGACTTCGTTTCCCATTGGAGGGGTGTAACCAATCAGTTATCCTTCACATTACCACAGACATAATTGATTGATATTTTTTTGTCACACTTGTGCTAAGCATATCTCATCCACTTTACAAATCCAATCATTCCACACCTTCGATGAAGAATTCACCATGGCCCGTAAGTTAGAATTGTGATCACTAGAAGACGGGCGGGTGAAGCTTCACCCCAAGAAACCAAAAGTAGAGTTCCCATATAAACCAACATCTAATCTAGACAAAACAAAAGCAACTGCTAATGCCATTGTCATCAAATCTTCTCCTAAAGAAAATCTTGTTGTCAAACGAGTCTACCAACAACGTAGTTACACACCCATAATAGAAACTTATAGTGCAGTATTCAAAAAATTACTCACTTATAATATCATATCATTACCTCTCATTCGACCTATCGACATATAAGTGTCAAAGCCCATTTGGTACCATGATAATGATTATTGCAAATTCCATCAAGTAAACGGTCATGAAATAGAAAGATGTCACACTTTTCAATATCCTTCAGGATTTGATTGACAAAGGTGACCTCCATGTAGATAATCTAAATGCACCTCCAAACCAAAACCTTGATATATTCAAACAACCCTTCCCGAATCATTCCTTGCCATCTGATTCACCACAAGCTAATGTCATCCAAACCATTAACACAATAATGAAAATTGAACCCATTTCTTCATCCACTATGTTGCCTAGCAAAAAATATCCACAAAATCCTTGTTAGAGACTAATGAACACATTGTCGCTATTACATAACTATCCCCTTCTTCACTCAACATAAAAAATACTCCCTTGCCCTTGTCAATTGATTCAATGCTTACCAAATTGATACCAACACCAGATAAACCCACAGACACTGAACCACTACTTACCACTAGAATTCTTCCCACATTGTTACCCGAAACTATTACGGGATCCATGCCTACATCAACAAATAGTACTACAACTACACTTGCTCCCAAATCTATAAATATAAAAATGATACCATTAGAAACATTTTTGGCTCAATCACCCCTAACTAAATCCACTAAGAATCTTAGTCATCAACAAACTACCAAAATCAATAATCCTAAAAATCATGTGGACTATATTAACCATATTTGTTAGGAAATAAGAGATAAAATATGTGGAATAATCCCTTACAGAATCGCAACAGTAGAAACTAATATGCATAAAATATTACAGATCTCAAATAAAAGTGCAGAATAAATAACACAACGCAGAGAGACAAGATTTAACGTGGTTCACCCAATTTGGGCTACGTCCACCAAGAATCACTTGCTCATATTTTATTACAAGCCTCCACTCTCTCAATACAATACCTAAATCCATTTGGAGCTATGCTCAACAAACTCTACAGAATTCACACCCAAATTCAAAGCACATCTGCAATACATTTGCTTGTCTATCTATCATATGCATAAGACCATATAAATAGACAATTGCTTAAGTAGTTTGATACAAAACCGTGGGTATCAAAACCATGGGCAAAAACCGTGGGTATCAAAATAATGGGAAAAAACCATGGGTATCAAAACAATGGGTACCGAAAAACCATGGGCCCAAAAACAGCCCATAATGATTACCCATTACCCATGGGTTAATAAACCACCCATGAAAATTTGCTTCAGGGTAATAAATACCCGAGTGTAACACATAGAAGGTGTACCACACTCTAACATGAAAACAAGTTCCAACAAACATAACAGTATTATCCGAGCCCCTCTCCCTTCATTAGCATCAACGTCAACAAATATGCCGAATTCATCTAAGACTTTGAAGGGTCCAAATAAGTAGGATGTTGTCTAAGTCTTTAAAAATCCTCATTGTGATGAAACTTATTGTTTCCGTGGTCCTCCACCACCTCTTCATCCAAGGGGCATACCTTCTTTTAAAGAACCCTTTTTCGTGAAAAATTGAGACTCGTAGGATCTCTTGAAAAAAATGTTTTCCAAAACCTTAATCAAAGACCCTCAAACGATCCCTCATTCCTTATACCTGTCAATCACCCTATTATTACAGGGGAAAACTCATTCATCATGTTCCTATAGTGAGTCCTTACGCTACATCCACTATCCCATAATGGACAGTTACATCTGACCCTCGTACATTTATCCCCATACAATCTAAGTATCCCTCGCAGCCACCACTAATACAAGAACGCTGTCACCCATTCATTGGAACAACTATGAGACCACTGCGACCACCGAGTAAACTTGAGAAACCTATTTTGCCTATCCCCACCAAAAATCAATCCCTAGTGGCATTCGACCCAAAAGGGTGGTATGCTACCATTTTTGATAATATATTACAAGAATCAATAATCACATTACCCCCTCCAAATCCGTCAAGTCATCAGGGATGGAAACCTATATGGTATGATTTTAATACATTTTTTTATTATCACAGAACCTAGGGTCACACCATAGAAGATTATAAAGCCTTCCATCAAAAGATTCAGAAGATGGGCAATTCACTCTTTCTCCCGCCCCATCCTATTCCAACTTCAACATCAACACCATTGGTCGAGTTTACTTCTAAAGCCCCGATCATCAAATCAATGTTGTGCACATCACCACATGCTCACAAAATTACAACAACAAACCTTTCAATCCAAACAAGAAAAAGACACTATCGATATACCTCTACCATCAAGATCATCAACATCATATGATAAACTCAAAGTATCAATTTCACTAGCTCCTAAAGATCTTAATCAATCATATTCATCTAAAGCCAAAATTTTGATAAAAACCACCCCTCTTTCTCTCACCACATTATAGAAATAGCCACTAAACAATTACACCAATCCCTATCAAAAAGTCACTTTATGAACTCATTCAGACATCGCCTCCTTACAAACAAGCAATGATAGAAGCACTTCAATCTATTACTATCTCATCCAATGACTCATCCCCTCTTGCGAATTTTGCAGGTGCCCTGAAAGCATCCACCACAATTTCTTTTCGAAACATATGAAATACTCACTCTTAGACCAAAAGAACATGATCTACCACTTTTTGTCACTTCTCAAGTCAATGATATTTCTATCAAAAGAGTCATGATTGATAGCGGTGCTGCTATCAACATTATATCCTCTCTAGCCTTTGAACTCAGATTAACCAACATGGTTGTCTCTCAAACCTTAGTCCTATTACGTTCATTTGATGATACAATTGCACCCACACTAGGCACTACCATTTTACCACTTAAAGTTGGTGTTAAAGCCCTACAAGAACTCTTCTACATTATATAAGGAGAGCCAATATAATATGTTATTAGGACATACTTGGATACACACCATGCATTGCATTCCTTCAAATCTCCATCGCTGCCTTAAGTATGAACACGAAGGGCAGACCTACATAGTCCCCACTGACCCGAATCCATTTGTTGGCTGCTATATGATGTATCATCCAAACGATGTATTGGTACCTAAATATGTTTATGAGTCTTTTGATCAAGCATCTACTAGCACATCAATGTATTCTTATAAACTACCAGATGATTCCTCTATTAGAGAAGATGTGAAATGTCTCACTCTTGGGGAATATCACCTTCTTATGCTTAACTTTATTCCATCACCAAAAATGTATGGTCACCTTGATAAGAAACCCATGTACAATCCTGATGTGGGAGATATTATCTCTTATGGGCCCACATACCTTAAAAAAATTGTTTATGGGTGGGTTTGATAAACCACCCTCCCAATCAACCAAATTGTACCATGCAACACCATTTAAATCAAACCTTAAGTCTCTTGATAATCCCAAATTTTCCCGTATGTACCTACACTGTTGTGCATGGAAAGGATTTGGCATTGGGCAATACGAACAAGGAATACATGATCAACCTATCTTGAAAACCCTCAAGCCATATGAGAAAAATGGCCTAGGTTATGGAAAATTTAACCCTAAAACTACTGAAGCTCCTTCAACCGAGCAAGGAACCGTTGTACCCATTTTTGGATCAGAACTGTCATCACCCACTAAATTTAAGAACTCCACAGAAACTGATGACACTGTATCTATCCCGCCAATTTTTTTAATCAACACTATATCCTTAGGACCACTCACATATCAATTAGGGGGCTCCGTCAAATCATCACCACTTGTTTCACCAGACATGATTGAGGAAGATTTACCTACCGTAGATATCCTCCAGTGTTAGGATGATCAAGAAATTCTCTCTCACATGGGAGCTGAAGAATGCTTCCTTCAGAAACTCCTACCATCTGAAACATCCACTCTTCTCAATGAATCCACACTTGATGTTAATATAGGAACCACGCAGGATCCTCGTATAGTCAAAGTCGGTCAAAGTATGGATCCACAAGAATTACACAAATTTACAAAATTTCTAACAAAATATCACCAAGCCTTCACTTGGTCATATAGTGATATGCCCGAAATTGATCCCAACATTGTTGTACATAACATTGTCACTTATCCTAATGCTAAACCAATCAAACAAAAACTTTGCAAAATGCACCCACGTATAGCTCTCCTTGTTAAGGAAGAATTGTAGCATGTTTTAACCATAAATTTCATCATACCTATTGACTATCTGTAATGGGTCTCCAACATTGTCCCCGTAGCCAAGAATTCATGAAAAATTCACATTTGTACAGATTTGAGGGATCTCAACCTCACCTGCCCAAAGGATGATTTCCCTCTTTCGAACATAGATCATCTCGTCGACTTAACCGTCGGCCACGAAATGCTATCTCTCATGGATGGTTTTTCTAGTTATAATCAAATCATCATTGCACTTGATGCTCAACGTAAAACATCTTTCATTACCCTATGGGGAACCTTTTGCTATCATGTCATGCTCTTCAGACTTAAAAATGTTGGGCAACATATCAACATGCCATGACATACATCTTCCATGACCTTATTCATAAAATTGTTGAGGATTACATTGATGAACTCCTTAGAAAGAATAAATCTTGGAAAAACCATCTCGAAGTCCTAGAATCGATCTTCACCCGCCTTATTCAATTTTTCCTCCATCTCAATCCTATAAAATGTGTTTTTAGTGTTCTCACTGGAAAATGTTTGGGGTTTATCATATCTATTCGTGGAATTGAAGTCAACCCCACAAAAGTTGGGGCAATCATAAAAATTCCTCCACCCACTAATCTTAAGAAATTGTGTAGCGTTCAAGGAAAATTACAGTCCATTTGATGCTTTATATCACAACTCTCTGATCATTGCCAACCCTTTCATCACCTGATTTGCAAAGATGTTGAGTTCCATTGGGATGTAGACTGTCAATTGGCATTTGAGAAAATTAAAGAACAACTTTTTAGACCACCTATCCTCACTCCACCATGCGAATGGGAGCCATATTACTTATATATATCCACTTCCGAGCATGCCCTAGGAGCCATGCTTTCCCACCATGATAGTAAAGGTCGTGAACATGCCATATATTACATCAGTCGCACACTCCATGAATACGAGACACATTATATAGAGGTTAAAAAACTATGTTGTGCATTATATTTTGCCACTTCCAAGCTATGAAACTATCTTTTAAACCACAAAACATATGTTGTCACTAGTTTTAACCCACTTAAAGTCATGCATGCCAAACCACACCATAATGACCACATAACCCGATGGCTCATGCTAATGACCAAATTTGACTTGGAAATTATACCATGAAATTCCATTAAAGGACATGCCATTGTTGATTAACTCATTGAGGCACCTCTTCCAGATAACAAACCACCTTATGAAATCTTTCTCGATGAATCCATTAATAATGTTGATGAATCAAACGATTGTGAATGAGACTTTGTCCCAGTCAAAATGACCCTTTTCTTTGATGGTGCTAAATGATAAGAAGGCAGAGGAGCTGACATAGTCATCATACCACCATGGGGAATTCCCATTCCATTATCATTTAAACTCAATTTCAAGTGCACTAATAATATAAAGTACGAAGCTTTAATCATGGGGTTGCAAACTACTATTCTCTTAGGTGTCCAAGTCTTAGAGTTCTATGAAGATTTGTAACTTTTCATCAGCCAAGTCAAAGGGGAATTTCAATGTAAAAATGAAATACTTCAAAAATATAAAGCTATTGTTGATTTTCTCCTTGGTGTGTTTGATCGTTATAGCATTCAAGACATCCCACGATCCTCTAATAGATTCGCTAATACCATGGCTTCCTTAGGATCCCTTGTGTCTTTCGGAATGAAGAAATCAAAGGATAAAACTAAAATGCCTGTATTCATCCAAAGCTTGGACCATCCTTCACATCAAAATGAGCTACCTTCCATCCACAATATCAATGCAAACTCATCATATCTATGGTATACTCAGATATTTGATTACCTCACGGAATCTAAAATCCCCCCAGACCTATTATAAGGCACTAAACACTCTTTTCTTCAATGTGTCACTCGATTCGTTATCATAGGAGGTATCCCTTATAGACGTAGCTTTGACGGAATATTATTGCATTGTTTTAAGTCATATGAATCAATTAAAGCAATTGAATAAGTCCACTATGGTATTCGTTGTGGTCATTTAAGTGGAAATGCTATCGCCAAACCTATCATATGACTGGGATACTACTGGCCTACAATTATTAAGGACTATTGTACATACGTAAAGAACTGTGTCAAATGTCAACTCCATTTTGATCTTATCCACATTCCTAGTCAAGCATTAGAACCTGCTCAGGACTTATGGCCTTTTTCCAATGGGGACTAGACCTCATTGGTGCAATCAATCCAAAATCATCTCAACAACATCATTCAATTATCACTACAACTGAATACTTCACTAAATGGGTTGAAGTTATTCCTTTAAATGACAAAGTCTAGAACCTATCATTAATTTTATATACCAAAATATCATTTGTCACTTTGGTATCCCACACAAGCTTAGCACGGAAAATGTAAAGTCCTTCATAAACAAGGAAGTTAAGAAGCTCTGTAATACATTAAACATTAAAATAAGCTTCTCATCACCATATTACCCCCAAGAAAATGGACAGGATGAAGCCTCCAACAAAACACTAAAAAATTCTTATGAAAACCGTAAATGATGCAGGAAAGAATTGACACACTTAGATTCGATTCGTTCCAGTGGGCTTATCAAACTAGTATCCGTACACCTATGGAAACCACAACCTACTCACTTGTTTATGGCTCTAAAGCCATCGTACCCCTAGAAATTCAAATTCCATCACTTCGTGTGTCTCTAAAAGACTTCATTCCTGATGAAGAGTACCACCAAAATTGCCTAACACAACTTGAATTATTAGATGAAAAGCATTTAACATCTCTTGGACAACAATAGGTATATCAAAAACACATTAGTAGAGCATATAACAAGCATATCAAGGAGCGTGACTTTAAAATTGGTGATCTTGTACTTAAGGAAAATCAAAATGTAAATACATTAGAATGAAGCAAACTGAAATTTTCCCCCAAATGGATCGGTCCATATATTATCACTCATAAGTATGGGTCAGGGGCATATCGTCTCACTTATCTTGAAGGGGAACCTGAGGCGGAACCCCTAAATGCTTTGCACTTGTAACCTTTCTACTGTTAAATGATTGATTATCATGACAACAATTTTTGATTGAACATTCTCCCTTTATCACACAAAGCTTAGAATCCATTCCATTACTCCTCCCTATCATTATTACATAGGGCATATGGATTTAGTTCTCCTATGAAGTGATCCTATCCTTAGTAAACAATTTATTAGGGACTTTCCCTCAGCTTAGGAAAAGAAAAATATGTATCTGTGGATGCTTCTTACTATAAGTCAAAAGGATATAGACAAATCCCTTGAAGGAAACTATTCAAAAGTTATATTATCAAAAATATAAAGAAAAGTAGATTGATCCCTCGAAGGACAACTACCTATCAAAATCATGGACCAATCCCGTGAAGGACGACCATTCCATTCAAATAAAAAATCTAGACCATACCCTCGAAGGATGGCTACTTATATATATACAAGGCTTCCCACATTGATCAACCTTCAAAATACAAAGCATTCAGGAAAGCTTCCCACATTGATCAACTTTCCCATAAGCAAACTTCCCGCATTGATCAATTTTCTTTAACAAAAATATTATTGTAAAAGCTGGGGAATTTCCCTATGAATTTGTAAAAAAAGGAGAACCTTCCTCCCCTACAATGGCATGCATCCATATGTTTCCTATAATTTTCACAAAAGTGATTTCTTTTCAATCCATCATAATCTCTAAATTGTCCAATGACAGTCTCATTTATCTTTTTGAAAGGCTACAAGTGAAAATCCTATCAAGACCCTGTTATCAGCCAATTTTGACTTCGCAAAATTGATTAAAAAAATAAAAAAATGGAAATTTTAAAAAATTTCAAAAGTGTTTCTTTACGTGGTTTATCACCCTCATGACGACCATCTCCTTTTTGTGATCGTTTAGGTCTTCGTTTCATCCTTTTCGGTGAGAACTCTCCGCCAGCTTTTTAAATTGCATTAAAATACATTAAAATTAATTAATTAATATTTAATTAATTAATTGCTCTTTGTTTGATAAAATTAATTTTTAAATAACTTGGGAGTATTTAATTAAATAAATATTAATTGAAAAATTCATTAGACAAATTTTTATTTTATTGCCGGGGAAGTAAGCTTATGCTTCCAATTGCCGGGAATGCCAAATTGGCTTCCCAAACCCGGATTTCCCCTTTCCTGGCAATCTTATTTTAATTTCCCGCTTGTGGGATTTTCTCCACCAATTGCCAAATCATGGATTGGCTAACAGAAAGAAATCTCCCAATTTCCCACATGGGGAAATTAAACGAGATCCCACTTTGCCATTCCCGTTGGCAATTGGCATCACTTTCCCATTTCCCCTTTGGTGATTAATTCCACTACCCGGGAAGAGAGGAAGTTGGATTAATCCTCATAATTTCCTCCGTCAAACTCATTGGAAATAGTTGTGAGAAGCTTTCTGATTGCTTCTTATTTCTTCTTGAAGGACATAATATTTTATCACATCCCACAATACTGTGAACGCCATTGTGAAGAAGAAATACAAGAGGACAGCCATAGAAGTTTTATGCAAAAGAAAGATATAGCCAAGACAAAGAAATCATTTCACGCAGAAGCAGGAAGAAGAGAACATATGATTTGCGCAGGTTTTTAAAGGAGAAAAACAACAAAAAACAAGTTCCCATGCCTGAGAAATACAAGAAGACCACGCACCTATCCACAGTCCCACACAGGTGTAAGTAGAAGACAAAGACAAAAATCCACGCATTAGCCAAAAGAATAGAGGGAGAACAGTCTAAAACATTCTACGCAGGAAGAGGAGGAGAACAGTCTAAAACATTCTATGCAGGAAGAGGAAGAGGACAGTCCAAAATAGCAGAGGAGGGGACAATTTACAAATTCCACATTTTCCAAAGAGAAGAGAAGAACATTTCATGCAAACAAAGGATTAAGAAGGAGGATGTTTCCATCACGCATAGCCCACACGCAGCCTGAAAGAGGAATCCACGCAGGAGTTTGACAACAAAATACCCACGCATGAGCAAATCCTTCTCACGCACCCACCAGAACAGGCCACGTGGAGGACAGAAAAAGACATGCGCAGAGGTTGAAGAGGAAAGACAACCAAGATAAAATAAAAAAATACAGTCCAAACAAAAAAGCCAAAGAGGGAGAATAGGCAGCAAAGGCCACACAGAGGAGAGGGTAGTTTTAAAACTCACGCTTGGAGCAGTCATAGAGCCCACGTAGCCCAAGGAACAACTAAGAGCCCACGCACCAAACAACAGCCACGTGCCAAGAATAGGAGATTCTCACGTAGGAATCAAGGAAAGAACTGCAGGTTAGAAAGAATACCCACGCATGGGCTGAGCAAAACACCACGCATAACCAGAAAGAACAATATTCCAATGGCTCAGCCAAATAAAATAAAATAAAAGCAAAGTTTCCACGCATTGGTGGAAAGCAAAACACCAAAGAAGATCTCTACGCACAGCCAAAAGAAAATAATAAATTTTGTAGAGAAGAACATTTTTTCCCAGCTAAATAAAGATTAAATATTTTCTATTTCCACCACAAGAAATCATGCATTCTTAGGAGGATTCACGCATTGACCAGAAGATCACACCGAAGAAGTAAATATCAAATTGTGGGATTATTAGAATCGGGTGATTTTCACATACCAAGGAGAAATTTGATTCCAACAAATTTAATAAAAAAATCGGGATATTAAAATCGGGTGATTTTTATTAAAAATAAAAATAAATAATCGTCACCAGAATCGAAAATTGTAGTCTGATCAAGTTATTGTTATTATTATTATTATTATTTTAAAATAATAATAATAATATTAAAATGAAAACAACATATTTTTCTTGCATTGACGGAGGTTTCAGAGACTGAGACCCGACCCTGCTTGCGTTGTTTTACGTGCCTGAGTCATTCTTCTGTGAAATTCATAATGGCCGAAAAATCTAACAAATCTGCAGGGAGATCGAGGAAGCCAATGGAGAAATCAAACAAATCCACCTTGAAGTATGAATTTGAAGGAATTATCCCTCCAAGTTCCATTAAGTCAGCATATGACAACATCACTGATACAAATCTGGGTCACATCAATGTGCAACAATTCTGCGAGCGGGTGAAAAATGAAGGCAAAACCATTTTCTCATATAGACTTTACCATAGTGGTCTACCCCAAGCAGCAACATTTCTTGTCTCGGTGCAGTGTCTGGAATTGGTTATTGCTTACGTGGAGCATTATGATCCTGAGAGATGAGGAATTTTTAAAGATAATCGTGAGCCTTTCCTCTTAATCACACCAGAGCACATTGAGGAATTGCTGCATACCCGACTTTCTCGAGAATGCGGATATCACTCGCTAGTCAACATAATAATTTTGGGATGAAGAACCCCTAAGATGGAGCAAGATGGTTAACAACAACTGGTTAGTAACCAAGAGACCTCGAATTGATAGGCTTCCCAAAGAACTGTACCGCATTGAGTTCGTGGAAGAAATCGGGGACATGATTACTCTCCTAAGTCAAGTTTTCGGTCTACCTTCTACTAGGATTTTCCACCCATGGATATATATGTTTATCTGTATCATCCTAGCCAAGAAAGAGTTTGTGGATTGGGCCACCATCATTAGTAACACCCTTCACAAACAATTGATAGAAGTTAAGATGACTAGATGCTTCTATATGACATCGTATCTGACTTATGTGGTAGCAAGAAGAAATCTATTTTCGGGACTTGAAATGAGAGGATTCATGGGGCCATCAAACAATGTTTTTCATTATTACCCTCAACTCAGCTTCAAAAATAGTTCTCACCATTTTAGAAGAGTCAACGATGCATTCACCTTCCGCGTGATTCGGAACCTAAATCGGAATACTGAGGAAAGGTTTTCTAAAGAAGCCATGGGTGTCATTTCCCAATGGGGAACCTGGTTTATTCAATTTTCATCTTTTTCCTACATTCACGTGAGTGGCTTTACTAGTACCCCATGGAAACTTCCTAAGTACATCAGTGATAGATGGGCATTAATGGAGCTGGCGCGACAATTATTCCAAGTTCACTGCCTTCTTAGTGACAAGCACCGTTCAGGAATTCATTTCCCAATTCAAATCGGGAATACCAATGTCCAAATATTTTCAGTGCACAACTCATGGAAAAAGAGTTTTCTCTCATAACCATCCATCCATATGTGAAGAGAGCCCAGTTTGATATCAATGGATATATGCAAAATATTCTGGGAGCAAAGTATCAACATAATCCTACCATGGAAGATTTCTAGGCTGCTTGTTTGGATGAACATGAGGTAAGAAGATGGGAGTAATCTCACCTAACACTTGCTCAGATTAGGCCTTCCACATCAAGAGCCCTCCCGATTCATTCATAAATGATGATGAGGATGTTATTGATCCCTCATATGATGCAGTTGCTTTTACCCCATTGCCTCGAATCGACTGGACCAAAAGAGATGAATTTTCTCTTGATAGCAAGAATCAACCAATTATTGAAAGAAGCATATCTTGGTATGATAGAGAACTTGCCAAATCGCAATCAATTCTAGATCATGTTTCGGGATCACAAAAATTTCCAATATGAGGGGGCCTCCATTCGACCAAATTATCTTCTCGATCAACCTCTGTACCATCCAATCATACACAACAAGCAAGAAAGGAGTGATTTCCAAAATCCACTTCGCCAAGTAACGTGTCACGAGGAGAAAGATCTAAAGATCCCAACCCCGAAGAAGGAAGAGAGCATGTGTCCGGATTTTCTACTTCAAGTAGATATTCTTCTACCCGCATTGTTAATAGTACTCGAAGCTCATGGAAAATGACCCTCAGCCATGTTTTGCACAAGCATCCACTCAGGTGCAGGTAATTCAAATATCAAACACTTTGGAGCATGTAGTTCATGAAGGGATTTCCCAAAATCTCCCGAATAATCAGGAAGTGGATATTGAGGTTGTGTCTCCTCAAATCGAGGTCATAGATAGGATTCAAGAAGGATCTCATGATGTCGAAATAATGAGAATATTGATTCGAGCTCTAGGATTTTATATGCGGAAATAGTGCATGATACTCCTTCCTGGGTTGATTCTGAGGTTAAGAAAAGGAAGAGAGTTGTCAAGCCAATTGACATTGATTTTGATGCCCTTTTCAAACTTTCGAATGAGGCCATTCCTAAGAATCCTAAGGCGCTTTCTCGAATAATGGTGGATAATGATGGAAACAAATTCACAGATCTTGCCATTCCATAAGTTGATAAAGAGCATGATGCTATGACACCTGCCGACTATGAAGTTTCTAGACTTGGACTTGGAAGATCTACATTAGAAAGTGACATGGTGATGGCTCGAGATTCAATTGATATCGTGCTAAAGAGACTTGAGAAATATAAGTCTCAAAACTCTCAGCTCAAGGCTGAAAAGAATCAATTGGTGGAATATGTTCAACACTTGATAAACCCCATATCATCCACTTTCCCGTACTTGATGCAGTGGCTGCCCCAAATGAAGAGACTCTCAGTTTTTCAAAAGAAATAAACACATTAGGCCATGTCACTAAAACTTGGCTTTCAAAGATTCTCATTTTAGGTTAGGGACGATCAAGACCACAGTTAAAATTCATGAAGATGTCAGTGCATATCTTGATCCAATTCTTTCTTTCAAAGAAACTTTTGTTTCTACTATATCAAATTTGGATGAGATATTTCCCAGTTTATAGGAGATGACAAGTATGGAATCTTCAGTTTTAGCTATTGAAGGAATTCTCAAATTTGAACATCGAGGGACACGTTTTCTTTGGTGTCTGCATCTCAAATCAAGAAATACGCTTCTCAAGGATTCTATGATCCATTATGAAATCATGTGCAATGAAGCCTTCACTTCACTCTCCTTGATTCAAGAATTCATAGCTGAGATTCCTTGCAACCTTGTAAATGAGCATAATTAAAGGTGTTCATCGAAGCAGGTGGAAGAGCAATTTTCACAATTGTTTAAGGACATGTACACTCCCGCCAACAATTTCTCGTTAGTTTCGATGGAGCGGTGCATCAAATTAAAGAACTTATTTGAGAATGCTCAATCCAAAATTGTTAATTTAAATGATATGCCAAGTAGAATTCTTGAATTATAGGTATTTTGTGAGGCTATTCTTCGACCAAGTGAACCTCCAGAAGAAGAAAATATGTTTGAAACTTTGGGAAGGTTTAGATCCTTTCAACTGGCAAAAGCGACAGATCCTAATTTCACCGGTGGTTCAGGGAGTTAATTTTCTTGGTATCTAATGAAGTGGGAGAGTCCATTTCTCATACGCTTGAGATAGGTGGACCCCATTTCAATGGATAAGGCACTGGTTATTATTGTATATTTTAAAAGGTGTTGTTATTTGTTTTCGGGAAACTATGGATATTTTAAGTAATTTCTATTTTTGGGTTGTCTTTAATAAAGTTGTTGAAAAATTCAAAGGTCACTTAAGTGCCTTATTTAATGATCATGTAAAACCCTAACTACTTTGTAAGCAACTTTTGGGTTATAAAAGGAAGTGAGGGGCTCACTTGTAAAGGTGACTTTGAGAGAGGAGAAGAAAATACTTTTGTGTGCAAGCTTTGTTTCTGGAAGAAACTTTGTGTTCTTTTGTGAAAAACATTTTGGAGTTAATGAAATATGAAATATGTGTCTCATTCATTGTCTCTTGTAACATTTGATGTTCTTATGTTCATTAGATGTTAGGTGTTTGAATCTTGCATGCAAATATTATCTTTGATCTTATTGTCAACGTTATTAATTTGTTGTTCTAGTCCACAGTGATCAAGCTCTGATTATCTACTTGCTCATGTGTGTTCCCTTTTACATGTTCTTGTTTGACTAACTCAAACTCCCTTTTATTTGTGTTAGTTATTCGTCTTTCTTCCCCATGCAATATTAGGCTCTATTTTACCTAACTCTTGCATGTTCCTCCCATTCATTCCATTTCACTCCTTTCCTTCATTCCATTCCATCTCCCTCATTCACTTTTCTTTTCGTTGATGTTCCAAAACACCCCCTACATACAATTTTGAATGTATAGATGTAAATACAGTTTTGGTTTTCAATAAAGGCAGCCTCACCTTCATTGAGGAGGGACTTCGTTCCCACACTGTTGCATGTCATTTGCATGCGTGCAAATCCATATGCTAACAAACCTCTAATATGTGCTGAAGAAATTCATAGGGATGTTCTTTCCACTTGTTCTCCATTTTTATCTTGATTACATTTTGGATTTTTAACATACTTAGTATGGCTACAATCCTTTTCCAAGATCATAATTAGATCCTGCATCTACCACATATAGATACCAAGATAAATTAAAAATATACATCATCATCATGGATAAAATGCTACGTACAAATGATTATGAATCCATTCATACAAAGTCAACATCACTATATAAGATCAAAACATCATTATATATAAACTATCTCATCAAAGTATCACAACATATAGGCCTCTATGAGCCTGTCAATATAAATCAACAACACCAACATATATAAAATGTCTCATCTCACAACATATATCAAATGGGATTCTATGAGCTTGTCTATATAAGATCAACAACATCATCATATATAAAATATTAAATATCTCATAAGTATCTCATACATGTAAAGGGCTTCCATAAGCCTACAATGTCACATCGTAAACTCTACACCTCCAAGAAAGGTACTATCACCAGATCCTCTTAGAGCAAGAGTGCCACCTACCATACCACCTCCAATCTTTTTGCACAATCACCACCTCCACCTCTCGGTGGTCACTGAGATGGATGACCTACACTCGCCGCACTATCTCCAGGTCTCACTGCTGACATGGCACCTCCCTAGCTTGCTACATGATCAATGTAAATAGTGGCATTTGGATAGTCCCTGATGATCATGTTCATATAATAATATTGCTCTGATCTCAGGGCCTCAAAATGAGTAGCAGAAAGCATGCCACGTGCTGAGGATACCGCTCTCCGATGAGCCATGACCGAAAACTCTGCACCAGATACTAGAGGCCTAGTAATCCCCAGGGCATTCCTCAATGTCTCTCTCTGACTCTTGTACCTATCTCTATCAGTAAAGATAAGTACAAGCTGGGCCCAGACTGTCACACTTTGTAATCAAGCCATCACGCTCAACAATGAGCACATCCCAAACACCAAAAAGGTCATCTCGCTCAAGCTGAGTGACATCTCTCTCAGCAGTAACCACTGCCACTGTTGCAACTACACCATTACCCCCCTCAGATCTCTCCTCCTCTCCCTCAGGCTCCTACTCTCCTCCCTCTACCTGAGCACACACATGACAAACTACCTATGCAACTCTCTCCACTACCCTTGTCCTCTCAAAGGCTCTCAATGAATGAGCCCACCATGCACTAAAATCTGTCGTTACCCCCACATCATCAAGGGGAACCAAAGCACTATCCTCATTGTTGACAAGAAAAATTGTCGGGGAGAAATTGGTGGCTTTCTTATCAACTCTCTAGGAGTCTAAGTCCCTCTACTTAACCGGTGCAGATGTCGTATATGCATGTGCGAGTGAAAGTGAGTTTTATTTAGGTGGCCTTATGATGAGGGATCCAACAGGGGAAATCCACTGACCCTGCGACAAATTTAGCAATCTCTTGCTAGGGAAGACTTTGTCTATAGAGAGGGAAAGGTGAGTGAGAAATGAGGTAGGAGAACTAATGTTGTAGGTAGAAAATTAGATTCATGTACACACACTAGTTAGAAAATTCACCACATGCACTAAATTAAGAGGAAATAACTCTGCAAGTAGCAATAAGACCAAATAGAATTTGATGAGCACAAAGTATCATGAAATTCCTTAGTCAAAGAAAGCTAGAAACTCCTTCTTAGTCAAAGTATCATGAGCACAAAGTATCAAACCAAAGTTGTACATAGTGGGGAAATGGTGGAAATTTGAGAATGAGGGGAATGGAAGAATTTGACTATCTCCTTTGTTCTCTCAATGCACTCTCGAGTTTACAAAAGCAATCACCAACCACTTGAAATGGGAATGGATTTACAATTTATAGAATGAGAGGTGACTCATCATCTACCCTCCAATGCATTTTCATATGTCCTTGCACAACTTAAAACTTTTCAACTTCCTAGGAAAATTTTAAGTCCCCTTTTATAACTTAAGGGTGACTTATTACATTAGAAATATTCAGACATATGAAAAAGTACAACCCCAATGCAGAATTAGAACATTGAAGAGAGAGGAAGTTGGGGTGAGAGAGAGAGAGGGATGAATCATGTGGATGAAGACTCTACTCATGTCGACTCCTGGAAAGCTCGATCAAATTAACCCGATACCTTTGAATCCTTCATGGTGAATGGTTTTTTTATGCTACAGATGGGTCACTACGGGAAAGTTCTTTGGCTGTGCAGGTGAGATACCACCCCTGAATGACACAGACACCACAAACTAAGTGTTTATAAACACTATTGAATGGAACCCTTGGCGACCACAAGTTTCTCTTATGAAGATCTCCTCTGAAGAGACCAAATGATTTGGAACAAATGCTTGCCCTGACACCCTGCGAGATTGCCACACTTCTTAGTTGATTTGGACATGATCTTGATGAGACATACTATTGAGCAGTATGACGATGTTGACTATGGATTCCACCTCACACATGAGTGTCGAAAGACACCGTTGAGATCCATGAAAGTAACTTTACTTGTATAGTTCTCACCCCTACAAATATGAACTTCAATCTTCCTTGACACCCACTATGTTTAGAAAAGGCAACTATTTCTAGAAAGTGTCAAGAATTTTCCCTTTCTAGGCTCCAATTGGTGATGTCAACTTGAATGTTCAACTCTAGCATGCTCTCTCTGGGAAATCTACCTTTTGGAGTAACCATGCTATTTTTAGTAATTTCCCCTATGACAACTTACTATTTTTGGCAAGTGCACAAATTAGCTAGACCTCAGATGATTATGGTAGCTCGAATTACCCTTTCTTCCTACATTCCCCCACCTTCTAGATTGATTTTCTATTTTTGGTAGGTGCTTGTGGGACCACTTACTATTTTTAGTAAGTGCCAAAATTGGATCAAAATGCCATTTCTGATGAATTCTCAGCTACAATGCATCTTCAATGTCTCCATCTCCTTTGCAAGTTCTTTTATTGATGATTTTCCCAAAATAATAGTCCTCTATGTAGAAGACCTACTATTTTTAGAAAGTGGGATTTTGGAGGTCGGATTAATGTGGAATTCCCTTTTTGATGATTTTTTGTTTTGATCCTAACTCCATCTGGAGCTCCCAGAATCACCTTTGGAAGCTCAACAACTATTTTGGCTTGTGCACTGCCTAGGCCTGTGAACCCTGATTTTGATCAAACTACTCCAAACTCCCCAAATATTCCCTAAATATTCCAAAATTACTTCCATGATGCTTCTAGGAATTCAATTCACGTCCATGTTGGATTTGGCTCCTCTGTTCCACTCTAGAGGGTTTCTCTAGTCTTAGGAAGGCCAGTGATAGCCCTTCCCACAGTTGCCCAGAGATAGCATTTTTCAAGAACTCCTAAAACCACATAGGGGGTTGATTTGACTTTCCTAAAACACCTAGGGAATGAATTAACACAAATTGGGAGGTTACTAGACTAACTGGGAAGACCCGGATGCCTCAGAATGATAAAACATGAAAATTTTGCTACAAGGGTATCGTTGTCATGCTTGGAAATTGTCAATTTCCCTATTGCACATTTTCATGAAAACACTCATCAAAATATATAGCCCCTACTTGATCAGCAATGGCCGCAAGCCCTACCACAGCTACATGTGGGGTCTTTGTATCTCCATCCTCCCATTTGTAAGCAACCGGATCCTCGGGAATGTACTGAATCAAGCCAAACTGCTGCCTGATCCTACTAAATCTCATCAGCCTATCCTCCCCGGCTCTCCTGCCCTATACCTAGATATCCTGCTGTAAGCTCTGTAAATCATTTGGGAACTCAAGCCAATAATGGATTCCAACATATGCTCACTAGATCATATCTCCCACCTACAATCTAGATATCAAATCTCAGTAATGAGTAGGCCCCTTGGCCTTCCTGGCCCTCCCAAGACTAGCAATCCTTATAAAACTTGGGTGCCTCACGTTAATGGCACTTGACAACCTCATTGGGTGAGAAATAACAATCTTCTCGTGGGCCCACCACTGTAATAAAAAACCAACATCAATGCCATATTGCTTGTGGGCTTTCCAAGCCCACAAATCTCTTTATGTATGCGCTAGTAGAGTAGGGGCCCACTCAAATATGGTATGATGTGCCATCATCTCTCCTACCACTCCTATCATCATCTAAGGAAATTTTCCTCTTCCTGAGTCAGGCAGTGCAAAACAAGAAATTCCCATCATCATCATGGTCATCTAAGGACAACCATCTCTCTCAACATTGTACAAAGCTTGATAATCAAAGGCTCCCGATGAATACTGCACATCTTGAGAGTCATCTCCATACAACCTTTGCATGGTATCATCCCTCTCTGTATCTGAAATGTAATAAATGGGTTGACCCCTCTCTGGAAATCTCGTAATCCGATGAACATCCTCTAAGGTGATGCTCATCTCTCTAGTAGGCAAACAAAAACATGTTGGTGGAGGGACTCCACCTCTCTAACAGGGGAATAAGACTACGACACATGTGAATCCACTTAAAATACCTCCTCCCCCAAAAACCCACTTCCTCTAAGTGCTCCCAATCATCATTGGTCAAATCCTCCTTGACCTCATCTAACATCGAAGGGACACATTATCTAATGGTAAGTTTCACATCCACCTGTAAAACACAAATACATAGAAGAAAACATTAGAATCATCATAATGATATAATCAATAAACAAAGTCATTATGTAAGCTAAAACAGTTAGCAAAATCCTAAAAAATCATAAAATTTTCAATAAAAATTTTAATTTCTAGTGATTCACATGAATCACCGATGATCTACATGAATCACCAACAATTCACATAAATCACCCATGATTCACTAAATCATCGATGATTCTTGTTAGACAGTTACACGACCCTGAAGCCATGTCTAGAATTCTTAATTCTAAAAAATTACAAGGAAAACTCAACAAGATTAAGGTTAAAAATTTACCTCTTCTTGTATAGGCTTCCTCTTCCTCCCCACAATCTCCATTACTCCTAATCAGGCAATATATCTTCATCTCAGACAATCTTTTTTCAAATAGCCTTAATACACAATAATAACCAAAAAACATGAAATGATGGGTTAGCGATTAACTCCAATCACCAGCGATTTCCTTCTTAATGGATTCTCATCCACATTTTCCGATAAAAACACAATGTGTATCAATTACTACACAAATGTGCCATGTTTTCAAAGGAATTTAGCCTTCAAAACTCTCAAACAAACCAACACATTCAAAATTTAGGAATTACCATACGTTCATGGGAGATGAGCCATTTGGCCCCCATCATTTGGTATTTCCCCACTTCTTAAGGAACTACTTGGTGAGGATCATAGATTCGCAGGCATTGATCCCTTTGGCCATCTTGACAATTGATTCCACAACATTTCATCTTGCACCCTTCCTGATTGGGGAAACCCCTTTTGAAACAAAAAACAATGGTGCTCGTTGTATTGACAAGCTATAATGAATCCACCCATGATGACACAACCAATCTATTTTTTTTTCGTCTAGCAATTTTTCAAAAAAAAATTCTAGAAAAAAGGGGAAATGTAGACACCAAAAATCTATGCCCCCCTTGAGATCAAACATACTCATGACCAAAGACAACACATTTGTGACACCCCACTATACCGCCCCTTTTTAATTAATTTATTTACGACCCATCATATCTCTAAAGATCTAAAATGGTTATTTAATTAAAATAATTAAATTACCTATTATCCCCTCACACCTCACCCTCACACCTTGTTGAGTTAACTCAGAAAACTCACTAAACTACCTAAACCACTTCCTAAAAAGTACTAAAATATTTCCTAACTAACTAAACCTTCTAGCTAGCCAAATCCTTAAAAAAACAAGTTCTCCCATCCTAACAAACTTAGCTCGTGCTTTTCAACCATCACCCATCCTCATCACTTCGAATGCATCATTCTCACGAATTGAAAATGGAAGGAAATCATGTGACTTTCTAACAAAACTATTTTTTTGGAATCGTTGGCGATCTATATATAGTTGTTTGCAGACCTCATTTGGGGGATGAAATTATTAAGCTTTATAGGTTTAGGTTGTTCCAATCCTTATTTATCGGTATCCGAGATACTTCACAACAACACTACCTAATGTTACGCTGCTCAGCAGACATCAGATTCATCATTGGACTGATTTTTTTCATCCTCCAACTATCTTCTTCCGTTCTTCAGTCTACCAACACAACTTGCAATGTAAATAGCTCATTTCAATTTAGTTTAAATATCAGAAAAAGATATATTTTTGCTTGTATGACATTTATATGTTGGATAACAATTTGTTTCATTAAATTAATGACTTGAATCATTAGCTTAGGGTATTTTTCTAAAAATTCTTAGATTTTACAGTAATTGCTAGCGATTACCCCAATCGCTAGAAATTTCTTTGAATCGCTAGTGATTCTTGTGCTTTCATGATTTTTCATGATTTTCTACTAAATCTAATCAAAAAAATTGTTTTTCCTTGTTATCTACTAATCCTTTGTCTAGCATGATGTCTTCAGATGGCATTAAAATGTTCTAACTTGCCAACAACTAATTCCTTTCCTGATGTCCTCCATCCACTGTACTAGGAGCAATACGAATTGCTCCACGATCTTGAACTTTGTGTAATCCAGGAAACTCCATTTGATCTCTTGGAAGGAATTTTTGTTTTGATACATCTGGGAAGCCACTAATGCCTTTTGGGAGGCATACGATGAAACACTAAGGCTCTAGGAGGATCTCGTCTAGTACGACAGTAATACAAGACCGTTCTCAAACATCTGGAGGAGGATTACCATACTACCTCTAATTCTAATTATGCCAACCACATTAACATCTCCAGTTCAAAGTCTACTTTCACCCGCTAATACGAAGCCTAAGAAGAAGATTAAGACTTATTCGCTAAGAATTACATTTATGTCCCCGATCAAGAAAAGGACAAAACCACTGATTCAGTTGAATTTCATTCTCTCATTTATGAAAATATCTATATAAACCATGAGTCGACTTATGGATGTAATCATAATCCACATTAGTTATATAAGTATCCAGTCATATAAGTGATAATCACATGCTTATCTAAAACCTTGGTATACACAATCATATGTAATAGATAAATCTCAAATGTTTTCTTGTCATCAATAGTGTCTTGATATAATTTGTAGCTTTGTGTATAGGAATTTGTTTGTAGGTAAGAAATACTTCCAATATCTTGTTCCAAAATAGTGCGCAAATAAAACATAATCCACATCCACGGTGTTGTCCACTCAAAATTCCCCTGCTTTTAAGAAGTTGAAAATTTAAAATTTTGAGGTTAAGTGTCTTCTCTGTTATCCTGGTAATGTGAAAAGTCGAGAAATTGGAAAAATCTACGTTTTTGGGTCATTTCGTGTGTTTTTCGGTCTGTCGCTGACATTTTTGTCCCGCGTGTCCCAAAAGTTATTCGGGCTCTCTGTTCCCGATCGGCCGGTTTACCCGAAGTTTGTTCTTTTCGGCCCATGTCCGGAACTTTTCGTCCCAAATGTCCCAAGTTCGCTCGGACCCGTTGTTCCCTTTTCGCCAATTCAGCCAAGTCGCATATTCCACGTACTTTTGTCCCACGTGTCCCAGGTTCATTCGGGCTCTCTGTTCCCGATCGGCGATCTACCCGGTCATGTCTTTTGGGCCCATCGAACTTTTTGTCCCAAGTGTCCCATGTTTTCCCAGGACTGTTATTCCCATTTTAGATGATTCGGCCGAGTTGCGTACTCCACGTACTTTCATCCCGCATGTCCCAAAAGCATTTGTGCATCTTTTCCCCGCATCGCCCGAATCGGCCGAACCGCATACTTCGCGCTTTCACGTCCCTCGTGTCCCAAATGAACCAAGTGCCATTCGTGCTAATTTTTCCCGCTCTACCCAAATATTTTGCTTTTCAATTTGGTAGATATGTATTTAATGCACATTTATTGCCTTTCTCTCTCCTAAACGACTATATAATGAAACTGCCCCCTATGCATTTTTACACACTGCTTTCATGCTATCTATTGCTCGAACCCTTACAACCAAAATTCCTACGCGTATCCATTCCCCCTGCAATTCCATCCCAAGTCTAGCTTGCAGCTTTTCTCTCCGAGTTACTATCAACATGAAGATTAAATTCCAGGGGCGAACAAGTTTTACCACTCGAGTCTTTCGTTCTCGATATCGGGGATAGTGAAGTTCGCCACCTTGATTTTGGGGATTTTTGGGCAAGGTTGACAGATGCAAACCCTTCAGCTATGGCACAGATGATTCATGACAGTGGTTTCGCGTTCACCGGTGGTTTCCCAATTTCAGTACAATGTGCAGACACATGTACTCACTTGTGGAGCTCATTTTAGTCCCGACTCAAGAGAAGTAACGAACATGCATGGAGAACTCATTGCCAAGATAGATGCCACCACCATTAGCACTACCCTAAGGATTCTGAGATGGATAGTTCCGTAGTAATCTCTCGGAATCAAGCACATGCCCTTTTGATCAAGACAAGTGAGAACTACAAAGTAAGGGTGGTGAAGTCGTGGCTTAAAACCCTAAAAGGGGGCATCCTGCCTATCCAAGACTCTTTTAACGATTTCAATGAAGAATTGTCGATTTCATAATCCTACTAGCTCGGGTTATGGGCTTACCCTCTACCATTGAGTTCCATTTTTGGATGTGCCCACTTATCAACATGGTGTGCGAGGGAACTCGGAATATCAATTGGGTAGAGATCATCGGTATGAACCTAGTAGAGCAGTACATGCTAATGTACAAAAAACAAATAAATTCTATATGACTTCATACTTGATGTATACCCTATGCAACATCAAGGCAATGGTTTGGTTTATCATACATCGATGCTCACAAGGATGACCCTCTCAAGCGTCCCTATGTATGCAAAATGGCCCTAATAGAAGTATGTAGGTAGCTGGATAAATTTCTGCTGCAGAGATTCAGCTTGCACTTCCCTATTATCTTGAAACTAGACATAGAAGACTATTGGAGCCCTAGCTCCCATTTTAGATTTCTTCAAGCCAAGAACTTGTTTTGACTTGAAGAAATTTATTGAGATGATTTCATCATAGGCGGACATAGCTATTGGGCGACTTTGCTTTGAAGGAGGAGGCATTATGGCAGGTTTTCCCTACAATTAATTCAAGAACTTGGCTTGTATCAAGTTCCTGAAGGGCTCCAAGATGATAATTCTGACCTGTACTCATATGAGTATGAAAATGTGGTCAAGCACACTCCATTGGAGGACTTGGATTGGTTCAAAAAGGAGAAGGATGATTTGGCTGAAATCCTGGCTCCAGGTCTTAATCGGACCAAGATCTGATTTGATAGGAAAGTTCGTGAGCACAGGAGGAACTCAAGGGAATCCTCCTCCAAGGATGCTTCAACACCAAGGAAGGAAGCATCGCCACCTAGATCGAAGCACTGTTGCAAACCCTCCGGCCTCATCAACTCAAGGACTGCAGTCTCTACTACTACTTCCTCATCCACCGGGGTATCGAAGAAATTCAAAGAAGTTAAGAAGGAGCCATGGAAAAAGACTCCCGAGGAAGCATGCAGAATTGCCTTCGAGACAAGAGAACATTATTGTTTTCAAGTGAAAGTGAAGAAAGTGAAGTGCCAACTCCACGAAAGTGCCCTAAAGCCCCAATGGATTAAGGATAAAGAAGTTCAGAGCACTAAACTTCCAAGCACTATTGATTCCTCTGCACCAGAAGCCCCAAGCGCTCCACTCATATCTCAACTTGAGGCAATAGCAGTGCAAACCTTGGGCACCATGAGTTCTCTGTCTCTTGGCCCTCTTGCCCCACCTTCTTCCTCCTCTTCCTCTTTTGCATGGGTGCAACCTCTTGTTGACAGTAGGAAGAGAAAGTCTTCCTCCCTGGACCTCAGGACCAAATTTGGATGTTGTGGCGGCCTTGTTAGGCACTACTCCTCCTCTTGCCAAAAATCCCGAGAATTACCTCCAGGATAGTGTCTGACGCTCAGGGCCAACAATTCCTGGAGATAGCCAAGCCTAAGGCAGATAAGCCAGAGCAAGATTTGCAAGCGTCTGATCTGGAACTCTCGAGGATTCCAATGGGAGAGTCTACCCCTGAAGGAGAAATCCACAATCTTCAGGAAACAGTCACCAGAGTCATTGGGAGGGTAGAGAAAGGGCAGCAAACTATTGAGCAGTTGGAGGAACAAGCCCAGATTCTTACAAGTTTCATCAAGTCCCTGTTGTCCAAAGATAAAGTTTTGGATCCTACCCCATTGACTACCCTTCCACCACCTATAATTCTGAGCCAGGATGAAGTGCAGAGTATCAAGGACATGCACAAGTATTATGTATATGGAAGAGCTATGGAGGCCATGGTGGATGATATGCTGGTTGCAGGATTAAAATTCATTGATGAAGCCTTCAAACTCCACGGGAAGGTGAGTAATTTACAACAGAAGCTCTCCTCCACCATTGGGAACATTGATAAAGAACTTAAACTTTGGGGCAGTTGCATAGTAGACCTCCGGCTAATGGGACAAACAGATGAAAATATTCTGATGGCAAGCAAAGTCTTCGAGGATGCCAAGGATAATTTGTCAAATTCCTGGTCTACAGTGTGGAATGGAAGATCAAGGTGTTGGAAGAGGCTTTGGGAGAATTAAAGAATAGCTGGCAGAAGGGTGAGGCCTTCAAAACACTAGTTGTATCTACTTTCAAAGATATACATTTCCATCTTCAGGATGAGACTTCTCAGTGCCTCTCTCCCTTACAAGAAATCAAATCTCAATTCAAAGCTTTTGTCAAAGGGGATCTATTTAAGGAAAGCTCCATTTCCAAATAAAAATGAAGGAAATCTGTTCTCTTCAATCTGCCATTGAAGAAGCAAATAAAGATTATCATACTCATGTCGAGTTTGATAAGGAAATGGAGAAGTGCCTTGGATTTTGGACTCAGTCTACCACCAACACATCAGTCCCACGTGGTAGAGACATAGCCGAGGCATTGAAGAGATTCAGACAGCGGATCTTAAAGTCGGTGGGTCCCTCCCAGTCATAAGCACCTGTCTTCTTCTCCTAATTCTTCTCTTCTCTTCCCCTTCTTTCTCTCGGATTTGTTGTAATTAGTTGGGGTATTGCGATTAGCAACCCTTTAACTAATCATTAGTTAAAATAAGTAGTTACCGAGAGTAACTAATTTGTAAACTATATAATGGCCTCTCCTCACCATTTTGAAAGAGGAAGAACTTGGCTTATTTCTGAAAGTGTAAATAAATCTTGAAGAAATCAATACAGAAGGACTTTTCATTCTTTGTCTATCTGATTTCCTTTATCCCTAAGCTATTCATTTAATCTTGTTAGATCATTTGTCTGTATTATGCTGGGAAGCTTTGTATTCTCGCAGATGTTATTTACAGAACTTTGTGTCTTTTTAAATTCCATCTTATTAATGTGATACAAATGATCTTATTCCAATTTGTTGTACCCTCGCATGCATAAGGAATTACTCTGTCATCTATAATTCTAAATGGTGCCTTTCTGCTCGTTCTCGCATTTCCATTCCTCAATCCTTTTGTAATTGATGATCCTTATTGAAAACACTTTCATGATATCCAAGTTCCACAAGAAAATCATACTTTGTATATGTGTAAATAGGTTCATTTCTGAATAAGGGAACCTCTCCCATTAAAGAGGAGGGACTTCTTGTCCCCTGACTATTTCTCTTCTTGAAGTCCTATTCGACGACCAACAGTTTTTGGTGACTCCGCTGGGGAATCAAATTCCAGTTCTATAATCATTTATCGATCATATTTTTATCTGGTGACTCCATGTTTTACTCGAGGGAGAAGGGCCCTTGGTTTTGAAGATTCTTAGTTTCATCTTTTGGAACAGCAGGGTTTTCCTTTTTCTTTAGCAAGAAGAAATAGAAAGGCTCATTCAACAAGCACTCCTCCTGTCAAAAATAAAATCCCTATGGGTGATATTCCTTCAGAGAAAATCAGTCCTAATCTTCGAGCTCTGATTCTTGCTGGTGTTTCAGTTCCTCTTCAAGCCATTTTTCCAAGAATGGCGGTACCATTTCCCTGGGGTCATTGTGTCGGGTCTCTTTCCCTTCCTCATCCTTTGCATGAGTTACCCAGAGGTAATCGAAAGAACTTTCCTAAATTTAGGGGTGATGGCAAAGTACATCCTGATGAACACATCGTAGCCTTCATAGTTGCGTGCGGAGTTCTAGGAGTTGAACATGAAGACGTCTCCATAAGGCTTTTTGTTGAGAATTTACAAGATAATGCTGCTGATTGGTTCTATCACCTTCCGGCCAGAGCTATCACCAGCTGGGACACAATGAGAACTAGGTTTGAAAACCGTTTCAAACCGGCAGAAGACGTGCATGCTTTGCTAGTCCAAATTTCTCATATAAAGAAGGAATCACAAGAGCCCATGAGATAATTTGTGGCTCAATTCAACGGGTTGATTAAAAAATTCCACCAAATACTCACCCCCGTAGACCAAATCCAAAATGCTTCTTCCTAAATGCCCAATTGCCCAAAGTTAGTTATGCACTGAGAAGGGCTAATCTCGCAACATTGGCCGAGGATCAAACTCTTGTTGTTAGTGTTGAAGATGATTTAATCATGTCAGGGAAGTTGAGGAGAGACCCTTCTAAATCTAAGTCTTCTTCTTCCTCCTCTTCTACTCCTAATACTTGATCCATTGGTACAAAAACTTGCAAATGATCTCATTGCCATTAAAAAGCAATTGGCTCATCATACTCCCTATGCAGATGTTCCAAGGAGAAATTTTCATCCTAGAAATTGTTTGCTCGCTGCTCAAACAAGGCTAGTGCTTGAAGGACCTCCTATTAAAGTTCATGTCAATGTAACCTGTGAAGTTGAAGAACCAGAGGATGAGGAGGTTAATGAAGAATTTGAGGAATTTGTTGAAGAGGTTGATGATGAAATAGATGAACTTGAGGGATCTCGAGTTAATTTCTTCACCACTGAAGGCATTGATGAAGGAGATGATTATGATGAAGTAGTAGCAAACATGAATAGCGAATCATACGCTGTCATGACTCGAGAGCCACAAATCAGAGGGAGAAAGTGATGTAGCCCACCAAAAAATCTAAGGAGCAGTCGACAACTATCCCTGTAATTACAAAAAGAGGATCCCCTATCCCCATTTCATCTACACCAAAGGTGAGTCCTGTCAATTCTGCTACTAAAGTTACTTCATTTTCCCCTAAAATTTATAAACCTAGGATCTCATGTGATGAAAACCCATCCACTCGGGTCTTTCGATATTATTGATCACCTAAAAAGACTATGGTTCAAATCTCGGAGGCTAAATATTATCAAAACCATCCCAAGGATTTTGCTAAAATGATTCACTTTTCAATTCTCATTCTAAAACTACCTCTAAAGGCCTTTTACCCACTCCTTCTTTTACACCACGGCTAATTAACTGTAGCAATTGTCACCTCACCCCATGATAAAATCAAACCATTCTATGTGACACTCCTTATAGCCGGCCATAGGCTCAGAATGGTGTGGCATAGACTCGGGGCATTAGACAATGTAATGCCTGCCAAAGTAGCTCATGCCTTAGGCCTAACTCTCACACGTAATTATGGATCTTGTTATTCCATGGAGAGTAAGGAAGTGCCCTTGGTCGGAAGAATTAAGGATGCACAAGTGGCTTTTGCTTCTTTACCCGAGAAAAAGTTTTGGCTATTATCCTAGTAGTGAGATATTCCTCCTTCATATGGGATGCTACTAAGTAGAAACTTCTGTAAGGATGTGGGTGGAAAAATTCAAATGCATTGGTCACATGCCCTCATACCTGTTAATGGGCAAATGAAGAAGTTACTACCTAAGAAGTAGTCTGAGTATATTGTACAAAAACCGATGATCCCAAAGCACAAATACTCTATGAGGATATGGGGCATGAAAACTACATGATTATGTCTCTAGGAGAAATCAAACCACCCAAAGTGTCACCTAAAGATCCTAATGGTGTTTGGATATTAGAGTTTGATGGAAGTTGTTCTTCACTGGTTACGAGCTGGTGTCATATTGGTGTCGCTTTGAAGGAAGCTTTCATCCTTTCTCATTCAAGCTGCAATTCAAAATACCGATAATACAATAGTTTATGAATCTCTCATTCTTGGACTCCGTGTTGTAAAAGAACAAGGTGTGAAGAATCTTCTAGCTCGTGGGGATGTAGAGTTGATTGTCAAGCAAGTTAGGAACCTCTTCCAGGTAAAGAATGGAAGGTTGAAACATTACCGGAATCAAGTTTGGGACTCCATTGAATTTCTTGATGCTTTCTCCATCGAAGCAATGCCTAGGGAAAAAATACCAGAGCTGATTCACTAGCAGTCTCAGGGTCACTGCTTATACCTCATCCTAACTTTTCTCAAGATAAGTTCACCATTGAGATGATCCATAGACCTATTGTACCTGATAATACAAGTAACTGGAAAGTTTTCAATGAAGCTCAACACTTGCTTTCTTTCTTAGAACTCAAGGATAATTTTGAATAGTTGTACTTTGAAGGAAGCGATAATTTTCCTCGTGAGAGTGTACCCTTTGACGAAGAAGCCGTCAAAGAAGAAGAAGTGGATCAGGATGGATGTATCAAACTCAAAGGAAACAAGATTCCAAAAGGACTAATGTGTTTAGAAGAATTGTTTGACAAACATGACAGTATGTAAGGTTCAAGGATTCTACTTTGGACCTCAAAATTAGTAAATATGAAAAAATTAATATTGGGAGTTCTACTGATCCTAAACTCGTGAACATTGGAAAATGTTGCACACCAGAAGAAAAGAAGAAGGTAATTAGTATTTTGAAAGTATAAAGATGTCCTTGCTTATTCCTATGAAGACTTAAAAGCCTTTCAACCAAAGGAGATGCAACATTTTATCCCTCTCAAACCTAGGATTAAGCCTTTTAAACAAAAGTAGAGGCAATACAATCCTAAAATAGCTGACACCATTTTTCAGAGATACAGAAGTTATTGAAGGCTAAAATCATTTTTCCTATCCATCATTCAACGTGGATTGCCAATATTGTGCCTGTTAGAAAGAAAAATGGTGAGATCCGCATCTGTGTCGATTTTAGGAACCTGAATCAAGCTTCTTTAAAAGACAACTATCCTTTACCCATGATGGATCAGGTCTTGCAAGCAGTAACGGGATCCGAAATGTTGTCTATGCTTGATGGATTCTCAGGATATAACCAGGTAGAAGTTAATACCGCAGATCAACACAAAATGACTTTCACTACTCCTTGGGGTACCTTTGCTTACAAAAGGATGCCTTTTGGGCTCATTAATGCTGGTGCCACTTTTCAGAGAGCTATGGATCTGCCTTTGGAAGTTTGAAGGGAAAGTATATTGTCGTATACCTTGATGACTTGACCGTATTTTCTAAAACAAGGGCGAGATCATTTTCAAAGCATCTAGAAATAGTTTTGCTTTGAGATGTAGAGAACATGGGATCTCTTTGAATCCTAAGAAATTTGTTTTTGTGTCACGGAGGAAATTATTGGGGCATGTTGTCTCTAAAGATGGTATAAAAATCGATCCCGAGTGAGTTCAAGCTATTCAAAGCAAATTCCTCTTCCAACTAGCAAAAGGGCATGCACTCTTTCTTTGGTAAGATCAACTTTTTGAGAAGGTTCATCCCTGATTTTGCGAGCTAACTTTGAATATCTCCCAAATGATGAAAGGAAAACAAACATTTGGTTGGTATCCCGAAGGGAAAGAAGCCTTTGAAGGTATTAAAGGTCCATTACTAAAACTCCTGTTTTAGCATGTCCGATTTTAGAAAAGATTTCATTATCTATTGTTACGCCACGGATAACACCTTGGGTGCTATTTTGACTCAGGAAGATTCTAATGAGCATGAACTCCCAATTTCATTTATGAGCTATATTATAAAAGATCATGAGTTAAAATACACCATAATGGAAAAACATGCTTTTACAAAGTTGGTTAAAGTCACAAGCGCTTTTTTTACATTCTTAACTCTCATTCCACGGTGTTGGTACCAGATACAACTGTTAAGTCAATTCTCACACAGCAGGAATTTGGATCCAAGAGAGGGAACTGGGTGGCCAAGGTTCAAGAATATGATATTGACATCAAACAGACCAAGCTCATCTCAGTGGAAAAGGCCTGTGTGAACTCATCGCTGAAGGAGCTAGACATGAGTTACTGGGAAGATAAAGATGATCTTCTTACCATTTTGTTTCTTGGCTCAATCGATGAATGGTATGCCGATATTGCTCACTTTCTCACCTATGGGGAATGCCCTCTCATATGACTACCAAAGAAAAGAGAGCTGGTCAGCCCAATATGTTTTGTGGGAAAATGCCTTGTTTAAGCGTGGCTTGGATGGGAGATTTCTAAAATGTGTGGACAAAGAACAACAAAAGAAGCTACTTTCCGCTTTTCATGATCGGGCATGTGAGGGCATTACTCATCAACTATCACTTGCTCATAAAATACTTCGTGGAGGATATTACTTGCCTACCTTGTTAAAGGATGCATCAAAATGGGTTGATAAATGTGAGGCATGTCGACTTTCATGGTAGACCCAAGTTGGCCTTCTTGCCCACAGAAACCAGTTGTGATCGAAGAACCTTTTCAACAATGGGGATTAGATTTCATTGAACACTTAATCCCTCTTCTAGTGCTGGTCATACCCATGTATTAACCACCACATTATTTCATCAAGTGGGTAGAAGCCATTCCAGATGAAGAGTACTACTTCAGAAGTAGTATGCAGTTTTATTAAAGAGAACATCTTGGTAAGGTATGGTGTACCAAACAAAATCGTGACAGATAATGCATCAATTTTTTCTTCAACTAAGATGATGGATTTTTGCTATGGATATGGCATCTCCCTGGCTCACTCCTCAGATTACTATCCTCAGGGAAATGGACAAGCAGAATCAACAAATAAAAATCTGGTGGCCATAATAAGGAAATTAGTCAACGAATCCCAATGGAATTGGCACAAGAAACTCTATGATGCTCTTTGGGAAGATAGGATCACACCTAAGAGAGCCATTGGGATGTCTCCTTTTCAAGTAGTATAAGGAGTGGAGGCCCAATTTCCGATCCACCGTGGATCTTCCACCCTTGCATTTAAAGAAGGCCATTGAAGATACCAGTTTCAATGATTCTTTGGATAAGAGGATCATGTATCTCCACAAATTGAATGAGGATAGATTGAAAGTTTCTAATAGGATATCTTCCCATCAATAGAAAGTAAAGGTCCTATTTGATAAAAAGGCTAGATTCAAAGATTTCAAAATTGGAGACATCATTTTACTATGGGATAAAAGGCATGAACCTCATGGCAGCCATGGCAAGTTTGATTCCCTTTGGCTCGAACCTTTCAAGATCTGGCACTTTGCTAGTGAGAATTATTTTTACCTTGATTATATGGATGGTTCTTCTCTCCCACTTCCTTATAGTGGGCAGTACTTGAAATTGTTTAAGTCATAGGTGATTAGGAAGTCCTTTTGTACATTCTGTATAGCGTTTTTTTTTTCCTTCCTTCTCTCTGTTTTGGTGTGTTGTCCTCTGTATTGGTTTGCTTTTGACTCCGTGGCCCAATGGATAAGGTACTGGTCTTGCTTCCCCAGTTTGTCTAAATTCTTGCCTTGTCTCATTCTTTGAATCTATGCCAAGTCATCCCCAGAAGGAGCCAGCTGTTGTCCACTCAAAATTCCCCTACTTTTAAGAAGTTGAAAATTAAAATTTTTGAGGTTAAGTGTCTTCTCTGTTATCCTGGTAATGTGAAAAGTCAAGAAATTGGAAAAATCTACGTTTTTGGGTCATTTTGTGTGTTTTTCGGGCCTGTCGGACATTTTTGTCCCACGTGTCCCAGGTTCATTCGGGCTCTCTGTTCCCCGATCGGCCGGTTTACCCGAAGTCTGTTCTTTTCAGGCCCGTCGGAACTTTTTGTCCCAAATGTCCCAAGTTCGCTTGGACCCGTTGTTCCCTTTTCACCCGATTCGCCGAGTCGCATATCCACGTACTTTCATCCCGTGCGTGTCCCGTGTTCATTCGGGGCTCTCTGTTCCCCGATCGGCTGATCTACCCGAAGTCAGTTCTTTTCGGGCTTGAACTTTTTGTCCCAAGTGTCCCAAGTTTTCCTGGACCCGTTATTCCCTTTTTAGCCGATTCGGCCCGAGTCGCGTGCTTTCGCGTTCTTTCATCCCACATGTCCCAAAAGCATTTGTGTGTCTTCTCCCCACATCACCCGAATCGGCCAAACCGCGTACTTCACACTTTCCGCTCCCTCGTGTCGCAAATGAACCAAGTGCCATTCGTGCTAATTTTTCCCGCTCTACCCGAATATCTTCCTTTTCAATTTGGTAGATATGTATTTAATGCGCATTTATTACCTTTCTCTCTCCTAAATGGCTATATAATGAAACTGTCCCCTATGTGTTTTCACACACTACTTTCATGCTATCTATTGCTTGAACCCTTGTAACCAAAATTCCTGTGCACGTATCCATTCCCCCTGCAATTCCATCCCAAGTCTAGCTTGCGCTTTGCTCTCAGTTTATATCAACATGAAGATTAAATTCCGGGGGGGAACAAGTTTCACCACTCGAGTCCGCCATTCCTGATATCGGGAAAGTGAAGTTTGCCACCTTGATTTTGGGGATTTTGGGCAAGGATGACAGATGCAAATCCTTCACTATGGCACGAGATGATTCATGATAGTGGGTTTGGCATTCGCCGGTGGCTTACCAATTTCGATCAATGTGTGAGACACAATACTCTCTTGCGAGCTCATTTCAGATCATGACTCAAGCGAACTAACAAACGTGCATGGAGAACTCATTGCCAAGATAGATGCCACCGCCATTAGCACTACCCTAAGGATTCCCGAGATGGATAGTTCCATAGTAATCTCTCGAATCAAGCACAGAGGCCCTTTGATCAAGACAATGAGAACTACAAAGTAAGGGTGGTGAAGTCGTGGCTTAAAAACCTAAAAAGGGGGCATCCCGTCTATCCAAGACTCTTTTCCATGCAGATTTCAATGAAGAATTGTCGGATTTCATAATCCTACTAGCTCGAGTTATGGGCTTACCCTCTACCAATGAGTTCCATTTTTGGATGTGCCCACTTATCAACATGGTGTGCGAAGGAACTCAGAATATCAATTGGGCAGAGATCATCAGTATGAACCTAGTAGAGCAGCTGTCTAATGTACAACAAAACAAAGAAATTCTATATGACGTCATACTTGATGTATACCCTATCAACATCAAGGCAATGGTTTGGTTTATCATACATCGATTCTCACAAAGATGACACCGTGTATGCCTACTACCCGCAATTCACCTTGGAAACCAGTAATCACAATTTCAGGAGGGTGAATGATGCTTTCACCATGTACATTGTTAGGCTCCTAGAAAGTGACACGGTGAGGAGATTTTCTGATGAAGCTATGAGCCTGATAGTGCATTACGGTGCCTATTTCATCCAATTTAGGAAATTTTCCTATATAAGGCTTGCAGGCTATGAGAGCACTCCTCTCAAGCTTCCTATGTTTTGCAATGAAAAAATGGCCCTAATAGAAGTATGCAGGTAGCTGGATAAATTGCACAGAACCTGCAGAGATAAGAAAATTACTGGCTTGCACTTCCCTATCATCTTGGGAAACTACACCTGCAAAACAGCCCTAGATGCACAAAATATAGAAAGAGCCCTAGCTCCCATTACTGTCCATTTCTTCAAGCCAAGAACTTGTTTTGACTTGAAGAAATTTATTGAGAAGAACATCAAGATAACCTATCATCATAGGGTAGACACAGAAGACTATTGGGCTAACTGTGCTGATGATTTTGAAGCCAGAAGGAGGCATTATGGCAGGTTTTCCCTACAATTAATTCAAGAACTTGGCTTGTATCAAGTTCCTAAAGGGCTCCAAGATGATAATTCTGACCTATACTCATATGAGTATGACAATGTGGTCAAGCACACTCCCTTAGAGGACTTGGATTGGTTCAAAAAGGAGAAGGATGATTTGGCTGAAATCCTGGCTCCAGTCTTAGTCAAGACCAAGATCTGGTTTGATAGAAAAGTTTGTGAGCACAGGAGGCACTCAGGGGAATCCTCCTCCAAGGATGCTTCAACACCAAGGAAGGAAGCATCGCCACCCAAGTCAAAGTACCTACACAAACCCTCCAAATTGTTGTCAACTCAAGGACCTACAGTCTCTACTTCTTCCTCATCCACCCGGGGTATCGGAAGAAATTCAAAGAAGTTAAGAAGGAGCCAAAGTGGAAAAGACTCCCGAGGAAGCATGCATAATTTTTTGAGCGAGAGAACATTATTGTTCTCAGTGAAAGTGAAGAAAGTGAAGTGCCAACTCCTGCAAGTGCCCCTGAAGCCCCAATGGATAAGGATAAAGAAGTTCTAGAGCACTGAACTTCCAAGCACTGTTGATTCCTCTACACCAGGAGCCCCAAGCGCTCCACTCATATCTCAACTCGAGGCAATAGTAGTGCAAACCTTGGGCACCATGAGTTCTCTATCTCTTGGCCCTCTTGCCCCACCTCCTTCCTCCTCTTCCTCTTTTTTGCATGGTGTAACCTCTTGTTGATGAGGGGAGAGAAAGTCTTCCTCCTGGACCTCAGGACCAAATTTGGATGCTGTGGCGGCCTTGTTAGGCACTACTCCTCCTTCTCGCACCAAAAATGCTAGAATTACCTCCAGGATAGTGTTTGAAGCTCAGGGCCAGCAATTCTTGGAGATAGCCAAGCCTAACGCAGATAAGACAGAGCAAGATTTGCAAGCATCTAATCTAGAACTCTCGAGGATTCTAATGGGAGAGTCTACCCTCAAGGAGAAATCCACAATCTTTAGAAACAAATACCATAGTCATTGGGAGGGTAGAGAAAGGGCAGCAAAAAACTATTGAGCAAAATTGGAGGAACAAGCTCATATTCTTACAAGTTTTATCAAGTCCCCGTTGTCCAAAGATAAAGTTTTGGATCCTACCCCATTGACTACCATTCCACCACCTATAATTCTGAGCCAGGATGAAGTGTAGAGTATCAAGGACATGCACAAGTATTCTATATATGGAAGAGCTATGGAGGCCATGGTGGATGATATGCTGGTTGCAGGATTAAAATTCATTAATGAAGCCTTCAAACTCCATGGGAAGGTGAGTAATTTGCAACAAAAGCTCTCCTCCACCATTGGGAACATTGATAAAGAACTTAAACTTTGGGGCAGTTGCATAGTAGACCTCCGGCTAATGGGACAAATAGATGAAAATATTTTGATGGCAAGCAAAGTCTTCGAGGATGCCAAGATAATTTTCAAAGTCCTGGGTCTACAAGTGGGGAATGTAATATCAAGGTGTTGGAAGAGGCTTTGGGAGAATTAAAGAATAGCCGGCAGAAGGGTGAGGCCTTCAAAACACTAGTTGTATCTACTTTCAAAGATATACATTGCCATCTTCAGGATGAGACTTCTGGTGTTCCTCTCTCCTTACAAGAAATCAAAGCTCAATTCAAAGCTTTTGTCAAAGGGGATCTATTCAAGGAAAGCTCCATTTCCAAGGAAAAAATGAAGGAGATCTGTTCTCTTCAATCTGCCATTGAAGAAGCAAATAAAGATTATCATACTCATGTCGAAGTTCGATAAGGAAATGGAGAAGTGCCTTGGATTTTGGAATCATTCTACCACCAACACATCATTCCCACGTGGCAGAGACATAGCCGAGGCGTTGAAGAGATTCAGACAGCGGATCTTAAAGTCGGTGGGTCCATCCCAGTCATAAGCACCTGTCTTCTTCTCCTAATTCTTCTCTTCTCTTCCCCTTCTTTCTCTCGGATTTGTTGTAATTAGTTGGGGTATTGTGATTAGCAACCCTTTAACTAATCATTAGTTAAAAGAAGTAGTTACAAGAGTAATTGATTTGTAATCTATATAATGACCTCTCCTCGCCATTTTGAAAGGGGAAGAACTTTTTTTTGATTAAATTTTTCAATACTCGATTTTTCCTTTATCCCTAAGCTATTCATTTAATCTTGTTAGATCATTTGTTTTTATTATCTTTCGGAAGCTTTGTATTCTCATGATGTTATTTACAAAAATTTGTGTCTTTTTTAATTCCATCTTATTAATGTGATACAAATGATCTTATTCCAATTCGTTGTACCCTCGCATGCGTAAGGAATTACTCTATCATCTATAATTCTAAATGGTTCCTTTCTACTCATTCTCGCATTTGCATTCCTCAATCCTTTTGTAATTGATGATCCTTATTAAAAACACTTTCATGATATCCAAGTTCCACAAGAAAATCACACTTATTATATGTGTAAATAGGTTCATTTCTGAATAAGGGAACCTCTCCCATTAAAGAGGAGGGACTTCTTGTCCCCTCGACATGTTGCTCTTCTTGAATTCCTATTCGATGACCAACACACGAGTATCCTAGAAACCCCGCCATATCAAGGTCGAGTTCAGTTTTTACCTCTTTAAATTGTCAGGACAACTAAGGTAAAATCCATGCGAGACAAATAACAAGGACATTCCCCGTCAAGTTTATCCCATAATTATTAATGAGGACAATGTTCACTTCACTAGCACTCATTAATTGATGACTTTGGCATGTGTGAAATAATACGCATGGATTTTTGAAGAAAATTTATCTCATTCGATTTTATTCTACCCCCACCTTGAGTTTTGAGTACCTTTATCATTTAAAAAAGGGTAAGAAAGAGGCATTGGATTTCTCCACTGATATTACTAGGATCCTTCGCTATCGCTTTTGCTATCAAGAGGCCGAATTACCATTGTATACGACTCAATTATACTACATCATTTTCTACTTTGAAAATCGGGGAGCTCCTCGCAGAGTTGAGCCAATTTTTTGATCCGTAGTGGAAAGATTGTGTGGAACTCTAGGAAACCATCAACATTAGGGGTTTTACATATTTCATCCAAAGAATTAAAGGATATGATCAACACATCTCCCTTCAGTTCATGGAAAATTAGAAGAACATGAATGTCAATTTCAAGAGGAAGGGATTTTAGTATCACTGAGCATTTCATTTCATTCATCATGGGTCTAAGCATGGATGGAAACAAGTTTTTCAGAAATAAATTTGATAAAGAGGCTAAAGAAAAATTGTTTCTCGATGACGAGAATGCATGGAAACAAAAAAAGGGCATTGTTTGTGCTACTATCCCGTGACCTTTCGATGAAGTATCTTGAATAACGGTGCACTACATCACTCTTGAGGGAAAATTTTCTACTATTCCACTTCATAATTTGGTGCTCCTTAACCATTTCAGGTGTGAAATCAAGGTAAGCCTACCATACTTATTTTTCACTCTCTTGAGAAGTATGTCTTGGAGGTCCAAAGTCATAGGAGGGTTGTTCCATTACAACAAGGGGTTATTCTTCTGATTCACCAGTACATTATAGTTGTAGTGGCTATTAACCCTGACCCTCCTCTTTTCCCCGCCTCCTCGAAACCCCGTATCCACTCGAAAAAACCCCTCATCTGTGATTTTACTCCTAAACCACCCCCAAAACAAATACTGATAAGTTTCAAAAAATATAAAGAGCCTCTGGTTGAAGATAGTCCCATTGTCAGTAGCCCCAGTGGCCCTTGTGATTTAATCCCCACTGTTATAGAAAAATTCAACCTGCAAGTTATTACCCTAAAGACTATTGAAGACAATGTTGACTACCTCCTCAAGTCCGCCACCAAGAATGCTGACACAAATCTTAAAGATGAGGTTAACACTCTCATCACCCAGCTCAGAGTTATGGAAGAAAAGTACAATAATCATATGGCCATCCACAAAGCAATTTTGGATCTTCTCCAAGTCCACATTCATCAAATCTATGAAATCAGTGGAATTCCAACCTCTGCTTGGAAAAATGGAAGGATCACCAAGAATTTCACCTCTTCTAATTGGGATCCTAATACTGGCACAACTTTGAATCTCTAAAGGTCACTCAGGATTGCACTTAAGGTCTATAAATAAAAGGAATGATAAACAAATCATACCAAGCCAAGAACACAGATGCTAATCAAACACCACGATCAATAAGATGAAAGAAATTCACTAGAATAACTTTACACAAAACCTTTTCAAACAAATGAGTAGCAATATCATATATTATTATGGAACTCCATGAAATACAATGAGAATGGGCCTTGCTTATATAGGTAAGGAATAACAATCTAAGAACTAGTCAAGGTCATAGATCAAGCCATAAATCATGGAAAGAACTAGTCATCAAAGAACTAGTGAATACCATAGATTTATGAGAGAACTAGACATCAAGGATCTAGTCAATACCATAGATCTAGGAAAGAACTAGTCAATACCATAGGTCAAGGAAAGAACTATACCTAACAACTAGATAATATCTCCTAATATCTAAATAAATAAAAATAAATATCCACACACATAAGTGGGTGAGGATAAATACAATAAAGGTAAATAATATACCTAGGTGAACATGAGCTAAGGTAAATACCTACTCTAACACCCCCTCAAGTGAAGCTAGGGCCCAAAATAGAAGTGACATATCCACAGTATGAGTCCCAGTAACTAGGCCTGATGAGGTACTCATGTACAATATATCTATGAAGAAATCTCAAACCAAAAGAAGGAAAGAGTCCTGCTATAAGGAAAGAGAAAGAAGAAGAAGAAGGAAGAAGTTCTCACGAACACCCCCCAAGAACAACTTCCGAAACCCCAAGCATTCCATGCAACTCAAGGTAGCGAGGTGATGTAAAAGGCTTCGTAAATATGTCTGCAACCTGCTGCTGAGTCGGAAGGTACTCCAAGCAAAGAACTCCATCTTGAATGTGCTGCTGAATGAAGTGGATGTGTATCTCGATATGCTTGGTCCACTGGTGCTCAACTGGGTTACGAGAAATGTGAATTGCACTTTGGTTGTCACACCAAAGTACATTCGGTGAATCCTGTAGGAATCCAAACTCACAATAATCGCGAAGCCAAAAGAATTTGCTGACTCTCTCTAACTTCTGCTGCCTATACTCTCTCAAGATGAAAGTGCAATAGCCTGTTTCTTTTTGTATGCCCAAACAATCGAGAAGAACCAAGACAAAAAATATAGCCAGAAGTGGAACTCCTGTCATCAATAGAACTTGCCCAATCTGAATCAGTATACCCAACTAACGAGTAGAGTCCCTAGTGTGTAGTGTAGGCCAAAGTGGGAAGTGCCATGCAAATAGCGCAAAATCCGCTTTAGTAGCTTTGCCAAGGTGACTACTATGAGAAGAATGTGCAAACGAGATACAAGTCCTATTGCAAATGAAATATCGTAAGTAGTATGGGTCAAGTACATGAGAATCCCAACCAATTGTCTATACAATGTAGGATCACAAAGTGGTGTGGTACATGTGGATGTAAGAGTAACTCCAGACTGAAAAGGAGATGGACTTTGCTTGTAATCGCCATATCAAAGCACCTAAGAAGATCATGGGTGTACTTTTGCTAACTCAAATGAATCCCTAAATGCATCTAAGAAATCTGCAAACCAAGGAAATAATGTAATAGCCCAAGATCTTCATGTCAAACTGTGTAGAAAGATCCCTCTGAATAGTCTCGAATGTGGGAAGAAGACCCGCCAGAAGTAACATGATCATCAACATACAAGACATATCACAATATCCTCACCGAACATGCCGGAGATACACTTTGTATGATTAGAGTGGCAACGAACAAAACTAGTAGATAGAGATAGAAGAAAATAATCCATCTTCTCATACCAATCCGGGGCTTGTTTGATACCATAGAGACCTTCGGGCCGACAAACAAGAGAAGAATCTGAACAAATCCAAATTTGGTTGCTCCATATATATTTCCTCTTCTAGATCTCCATGTCGAAGGCACTCTTCACATCCATCTCGGTATATGGGCCACCCAAAGTGATGCAAAGAATAGTAAGTACAAGGCATATAAAATCCATCTTGGCAATGGGTGCAAAAGTCTCGAGTAATCAATACCTTCGACTTGTGAAAAACCCTTTCGCAACAAGATGAGCCTTATACTTGTCAATGGACCCATTAGCTGCGTATTTGGTTCAAGATACCCATTTACACCTAACCATCTTTCTTCCTTTAGGAAGAGATACCAAATCCCAAGTATGATTCTCATTGTAAATATCTCCCCCCGGGTCGATATAGATAAACAGGAGAATATAGAAATCAAAGAAGCTCAAATCCCTGACATTCAAAAGGCACAAAAAGTGGTGCACATAAATGAGTGTCGACAGGGTAAAGGATGCACCCTTGGCGCACGGAAATGGCGCATGACAATGAGTGTCAACAGGGTAAAGGATGCGCCCTTGGCACACTCGATGGAAATGGAGCAGAAATTAGTTTCAATGAGACAAGATAAAGGATGCGCCCTTGGCGCACGGAAATTGCACATGACAATGAGTGTCGATGAAATGGGTAAAGGATGCGCCTAAAGGATGCGCTCTAAATTGGGAAATGGCGCATGACAATGAGTGTCGACAGGGTAAAGGATGCACCCTTGGCGCATGGAAATGGCGCATGAAAATGAGTGTCGACAGGGTAAAGGATGTGCCCTTGAAAAGAACTGGCATCAATGAATGTGCGTAGAAATGAGTGTCGAATCTCAATATAAAGGATGGATGCCTTAGGCGCACGAAATGGCGCATGATGGGTTGTCACACGGATGTGTCGACACGAAAAGAGTTACGCTTTGGCACATGAAATGTGGCGCACGACATGGAGTGTCGACACAGGTGAAAAATTGTGCCTTGGCGCATGTAAGAGATGGCAACACACACATGGATGCGCCAAGGCGCACCTTCGAGAGGCGCAACATGACCGAGCGCCGACAGAAGCGCACTCACACAGATATTCGAGATGGCCATAACTTTTGACCTGGGAGCTCGATTCATGCAAGGTTGGACTTTTGGAAATCTTAAGAGGTCCTCTATCTAACTACAATGGATATATTTAATTGGGTGAGAAAATTCTAAAAATGCAAATTACAGTTCGCTCACTTTTGGGTTCTATGGGGTTCTCACCTACCCTCATTATGAGATAAAATAAATGCAATATCTGAGGTGGTTGGGTAGATTTCAAATTCCTCTCTTCTCCCTCTCTCATTCTTCCTATAAATTATAAGGAGGGTAAGCTTCTTTCAAGGGGTTAGAAATTACAAGTTGTTCATCTTTTCTGCTCTGTCCTCCCTTCTTTTCTTCCCTCAGGGTGAAAATGGAGTTTGAACCTCCTCCCCTGATTCTCTGCAATGGCATTTTTTTCCTTTTACTATTGAAATGATGTTCTCAGTGCAAAATTTTGAAGCAAAAAAACGTGTTTCATGATGCATCTGTCCATCCTTTCTCGTTTTTCACTTGTTTTCTTCTGCCTCTCTCCATTTGCGGTATATTTGTGCTTGTTTTATACTCATTATAGTTTGGAGCCGTGTTCATGGAGTTTTGGGACATTTTGATCGTCAGTGTGAAATCTATCCTTGGGCCTATGATGCATCTCGTCCATCCTTCCCATACTCACCTCTCCTTGTTCCATGGCAGCTTTGATAGATGTTCAACATTCTCCTTCTCTCGGTGTATCACCGTTTTAGTGTAGGCCTTTGTTGTTTTTCCCTTTTCTCTCTCTCTGTATCTGTCTCCTTGGCATGGTTAGATTAGGTTTAGATTAGCTTTCCACTAGAATATCTTGTGGAAGGTAGTTTAGGAGTAGGAACCACCTTCTCTGGAGATTCCTCTCTCTTGTTTCACAAGTCCCACGCTTGGAGAGAGGTTTCCATGTTGTGCAATCACACTGGATGCTAGAGTGATCAAACTAGAAATCTGATGTGCGTCTAGGAAGAGATGATTTTGCATCAACAGATTCTTCATCAAAGAAGAATACTGCATCTATCATCACATCATCCCACTCCTATATCCCATGAGTCTTTGAAAAAGACTATGGATCCTCATAAACTTCCTGACATAAGAGTCTTGAACTTGTAGAATGTGCGTGATGATGCCTAGTGGGTGGAAGATCCTCTATGAAAGGTACTACCTCAGAAACTGTAGTACGAGCCCACTTAGGCATAGTGACAACATTAGTGGGAATAGGATCCTCAACGACATCTATAACCTCCTCATCAATCTCCTCAAAGAAAAGATCCTCAAGATGAGATGAAGAAGAAGAAGGAATGGAAGAAGATGAAGAATCATTAGGAGTGAAACGCTCATCAAACTAAACATGTGTTCGAAAAATAACATCATGTGTATCAGATCTAAAAGATGATAAGCTCTCATGTCCTCACAATACCCTACAAAGATCAAGGGTTTACTCTTCTTATCCAAAGCTTTCCTTTTCTTCTTTGCACAAAGGCCCAAACATGGCTCCCAAAGACTCGAAAAAATGAGACATCTGGCTTAGTGTTGGACCAAGCTTCCTCTGGAGTCAAATGCTCAAGTGCTTTGTGTGGTGTGTGATTCTGAATATAGTTAGCACAATTAATTACTTCTGCCCAATAGATAGGAGGTATATCTCTAGAATGCATCATACAGTTAGCCATTTCCTTCAAAGTTCTATTCTTCCTTTTGCTAATCCATTCTATTGTGGAGTATGAGGAACAAAATGTTGGTGAATAATGCCTTGAGTTTCTAAAAATTTAGAAAACTCATTATGAAGTACTCCCCATTATCGGTGTGAAGGTTCTTTATGCTACTAGAAGATTGTTTCTCGACCAAAGCCTTAAAGACTTTAAAGTGTGAAAAAGATCACTTTTGTACTTGAGAAAAAAACCCAAGTACGCCTCGAAATTATCAATAAATGTAAGTGCATACTTAGCTCCATTGAAAGATGGGGTAGGAAAAACCATCAAGTCACTATGCACAAGCTCAAGTGGTGAAGAAGCTCTCTTAGACAAATTCTTAGGAAAACGATCTTAGTGTTGTTTCCCTAATGCACAACCATGAAAAACTCCCTCAAGACAAGAAACTCTAGGAAGACCATCTACCATACCATGAGTGCTCAACTCCTTCAAATATCTATAATTGAGATGTCCAAATATTTCATGCCAAAACTTACTTTTTAAATCTAAATGAGAAAACCAATCTGTCCCTATAAAAGAAGTGTCATCAAAACCTTCAAAGTGATATAGTCTTGAACTATGATCAACAATACCCTGAGCAATAAGTAAAAAGGATCCAACAAATTTCTTACTTCTGCCCCATGTGGTGTAAAAGTCACTATTTTTCCTTGACAAGAATGACAAATTTGATATACAGAAAGAAAATTTGTAGTGATGTTAGGAACATATAGTGCATCTTGGATATTTCCACCATCAAGTTGTATATCACCTTTTCCCTCAACAAAAAGAAAGGAAGAATCTCCAACCTCAATTTTGGAAGTAGAACTCAAACCTAGAGAAACAAAAGACTCCTTGGAAGAAGTCATGTGATGAGAAGCACCAGAATCTATAACCCAATTGTCTACAAGTGGTGATTGAGATCTTCCAACAACATTAAGTGCTTTGTCATGTTGATTAGAAGGAGGTGGAGTTGAGATAGAAATTTTGTGTTTCTTGACTGCATCCTTTAAGGCTTGCATTCGCTTATAACACATATTTTCTTCATGATTACTACCCCCACAAAAAGAGCATGAACGACTAGAATTATTATTGGATTTAGAAGACTCCTTGGCTTTTGGTGTGATGGCAAATTGTGTAGCTCGATACCAGCCTAGTTAAGCTAAGCCACACTCTGCAGTAGTTTTGGGATGGGTGACCTCCTGGGAAATTCCTGGTGTCACTTCCTCTTAATATGTCATTGGGCCTGATTAGGTGTATACCTGACTCCATCGTGCGGGAGGGTGTTGGCATAGCAGCTGTTTAACACGATGAGATCCCTCTCCACCACAAGCTCAAGCTTTTGGTGTGATGGAAAATCGTGTAGCTCGATACCATAAAAGGAATGATAAACAAATCGTATCAAGCCAAGAACACAGATGCTAATCAATCAAACACCACGATCAATAAGATGAAAGCAATTCGCTAGAATAACTTTACACAAAACCTTTGCAAACAAATGAGCAGCAATATCATATATTATTATGGAACTCCATGAAATACAATGAGAATGGGCCTTGCTTATATAGGCAAGGAATAACAATCGAAGAACCAAATCAAGGTCGTAGAGCAAGCCATAAAATCATGGAAAGAACTAGTCATCAAAGAACTAGTCAATACCATAGATTTATGAGAGAACTAGACATCAAAGATCTAGTCAATACCATAGATCTAGGAAAGAACTAGTCAATACCATTCTAGATCAAGGAAAGAACTATACCTAACAACTAGATAATATCTCCTAATATCTAAATAAATAAAAGAAATATCCACACACATAACTGGGCAAGGATAAATACAATAAAGGTAAATAATATACCTAGGTGAACATGAGCTAAGGTAAATACCTACTCTAACAATAAAAAGTTTGTTAATTAGTGCTTTTGGCTCTTTATTCTAAGTGTAACTTTTTTGGTCCGGTTGTTGGGCTGCAATTTTGCTGTAGTTTGTTTGTCGTTGGGATTTATGTAGGTAGATAACCCCTGCCTTTGTTTTTCTTTTCTTTTATCTTTTTTTTGGGGTGTAGCCCCCATAGATTAAAAAAACCACCATGTTACTTCCTGTTTATTTTGGTTGTTGAGCCTTTTTGGTGTACTTCTGGGTAAGGTCCCTCCAAAACCTTTTATCCTTAATAAATAAAAACAAACCTCATTTTATTTTTTCCTTATGTGCTTTTTCAAATACTAAAATTGGATTGTGCATGCATAAACAAAATTTTATTGTTTTATTAGACAATTCCTAAAAATAAAAATTAAACTTGAATGCATGCACAAAGACAATCAACTATTTGCTAAAATTAGTGGGAAACATTATTGATTTCCAACACTGTCCCTTAATTTTGAACTCCAAAATTTTATTATTTTGGAGTTGCGTATGCATTTCCAGATCTGACATATGCTTGATCACAAACTCCCAAACAACTTCTCAAATATTCAAAAAATTATTTTCCCAAAGCCTTTGTAAAGATATAAACAAACCAATCTTCAAATTTGTAAAAATCTAGATATATCTCTTTGTTATTAACCAACTCCTTGATGAAATGATACCTCGTGTCTATATGTTTGTTTCTCTATTAAAAACATGATTTTTGGACAATGTTATTGCTTAGATGTCACAAAAAATCTATGTAGCTTCTTCCTAATTCTTCCTCAAATATTTCAGTATTCTCCTCATCCAAATAGCCTGACATGTTGCTCCCGTGGTTGTTATATACTTTGCTTCTGCTGACGATAGTGTGAATATGGGTTGCTTCTTTGATTCCCACGAAACTACTCTTGTTCTAAAGTGAAAAACATAATCGGATGTCCTTTTTCCTGTCATCTATATTGCCGACACTTTCACTATTTATATATCCTATGAGTTTGAATTCATTTGATATTGAATACAAGATTTCATGATTCTTAGTTCCACATACATACCTAAAAAATCCTTTTTCCATCTTTCCAATGTGAATATTTAGGATATTCCATGAACCTTGAGATGATGCTCACACAATACATAATACTAGGCCTTGTGGCCATCAAATACATGAGACTTCCAACTAGTATTTTTTGAACAATGTTGGATCCAAAATGATCTATTATCTTCTTTTCTTAACTTCAGACTTGAAATTTAACATGTTAAATATTTTCAAGACATCATTATCATACTTTGGGGTGAGATGAAAATTCCATCTTCTGATTGTTGAACTTCAATGCGCAAAAAGTAGTGCCTGAGACCTAGATCTTGTTCATTTATCTTGATGTATAAGGTAGGCTCACTGCTGCACATACTAAAGCCATTCTGAATCAAATAAGAATTAATCCTATTGTACCATACTCTAGCTACTTTCTTTAGTCCATAAAGTGATTTTCTCAATATGTACACCTTTCCTTCACGACCTTCAATCTCATAACCTTATGGCTGATTCAGATAGACTTATTCTTCAAGAAATCCATTCAAGAAATGTTGATTTTACATCCATTTAATATATAGGCAATCTTGAGTTGCAATTACTAATATATTGTCCTTACTGTGTCCAAAAGTGTTACTGCCAACAAATGTTTCATTGTAATATACTCCATATTGTTGTGTAAAACCTCTTGCAACCAATTTGGCTTTATGCTTCTGCACTTTTCCATCTACACTATACTTGGTCTTGTAGACCCATTTCACTCGTGTCACATCCTTTCCTTCTGAAAGATCTATCAACTCTCATGTATCTCTATGGTGTCTATCTCATCATCCATGTAATGAGCCCAAATTTCTTCATTCAATGCTTCTTCAAAATACACTGGATCTGTAGCTTGAGAAAATAATGCAAAAACTTAAAAAGAGTTAGTTGTATCAACATTATAAATCTCATTAAGACTCCTTTTTTTCACTGCAATGGACTTATTTGAATTGAACTACTTTCTGAAGGAGTTTCTTTTGGTGTTCTTTTTGGTGTCTATTGCATATTTGAAGTTGACTGTAATATTGTAGACCTTCTAGTTGTGGAAGGAGGTCTGCTTGTGCTATAACTTGAGCTAAATGTCCAAGAGTGAAAGAAGGTATAATACCTTATGATGTTTTCTCTTAATCTGCATATCTTCTCGGGAAATAGTTTCTACTATACTTGTTATTTTTCTATAATTCCATCCCATGCCTAATTTTCAACAAACTACACATCTCTATTGATAATGACTTTTCTTGTGACTGGATTGAGTAACTTGTAGGATTTCATATTCTCTGAATATCCACCAAAAATACACCTTTCTCCTTTTTTGTCTAAATCATTCCTTATCTCATCAATCACATGTGCATATGCCACACAACCGAAGATTCTAAAATGAGAAACACTGTGTTTTCTGTGATTCCAAGCCTATTGAGGAACCATGTTTCGAATAATTTTTGTTGGACACCTATTTAAAATGTATAAAACAGTTGTTAATACTTCTATCAAATACTCATTTGGTAGATGTTTTTCCTTCATCATACTTCTGGCCATCTCCATTATGGTTATATTATTCCTCTCTACCACACCGTTCTACTATGGTGTGTACCTAGCAGTAAATTTCTTGTGGATACCATGATATTTGCAAAAAATTAAAAATGCATTGGAAACATACTCACCTCCTCTTTATGTCCTTAGAACTTTGATGTAGTATCCACTTTGCTACTTCAGTAAAGCCTTGAACTGCTGAAATATATCAAATGCATGTGATTTATGTCTCAAAAAGTACAACCATGTCTTCCTGGTATAGTCATCTATGAGTGCCAAAAATATGAACAACCTCCTATCGAAGGTGTTTTAATTTTTCCACATAAATCCAAATGAAAAATCTCCACATAAATCCAAATGAAAAATCTCAAGTGCTTTGCTTGTGCTCTTACTGATTTTCCAACTGCAAAGGTCTCTCTATGTTGCTTTCCTAAAATACATTCTTCACAAAATATCTCTAGGTTTCTGAATTAAAGGAAAAAAAAAAATTACCATATTTTTCATGTGTAACAAATTCAAACCTCCAAAATTTAAATGTCCAAACCTGAGATGCCACAACCATGACTCATATTTCATAACTGACTGAAAGGCCGATTCAATCTCTTTTGCTATAGACTGAGCTCCAAACTTATTTCTAATATGAGCTCTAGATTTAGCTTTGACTGGGATACAATATGAGCTCTAGAATTATTTTTAGTATGTGCTCTGGATTGCACTCTAGATTGAGTAAAATCTACCTTAAAGGAAGCTCTAGAATGCTCAAACAACACTTGATATTACTTTCTTTGTAAACCTAGTTTCAATCTCAGAGGAAACATTATATTGCTTGTCATTTGCACTTTAGCCATCAACTGAGTACTTGGATCTTTATCCATGATCACACATTCGTTGTCTTCAATATATATTCTATATCCCTTTTGTACCAATTAACTAATGCTCATAAGATTATGAGCTTCAAACTTGCAAAATAATAGACATCACACATTATCTTTTACTCCCCCCTTTCAGTTAGAATGCTGATTATTCCCTTGTATTGTACATACACTGTATTATTATTCCTAAGAGTACCATCAATCTTCACTAACTCATCCAAAATGGAAAATAAGTCCAAGTTACCTGACATGTGATTACTATAACCAGAATCCAAATACCAAACATCATAGGGACTCTTGAGATAGATTACATTAAATATGTGATAAAGAAAGCATTGCTTCAACAATATTTGTGCATGCAATAAAAATGGATCTTGGAGTATAGATCCCAACTTGAAGTTGATTCTGTTTGTTATGATCATATTGATTTTTTCTACATTCATAAGGATAGTGCCCATATTTCTTGTAGTAATGACATTGCACATGAAACTTATCCTTGTGTTCTTGACTATGTCCTCTTTCACTTGAGTTTAATGGACCACTACTGCATCCTCTTGATGAAATTCTTCCTTTGCCTCTTGGAATGAACCTTCCTCTTCCTCTTCCACGAATTCTTGAAGTCTGAGAAGAAAAAGTTTATTCTAAAGATGCATGTGATCTATTCAACCTCTATTCATGATTTATTAGTGATGCATGCAACTCATCAATTGAAATATGACTCAAATATTTAGTTTCTTCTATGACTACAACCAAATGATCAAAATTTTAAGGTAGACTCCTAAGCATATTTTCACTTATTCTTCTATTGTCCAATTTTTCTCCATGAGATTTAATCTGATTTACTAGGCCACCAACATAAGTAAATAACAAATCTACGAAGTTTGATTCTTTCATAGAAATATTCTCAAAATCTCTTCTAAGTAATTGGATTTTGGCAATTTTAAATTTCACCTTACCTTGAAACACAACCTAAAGAGTGTCCTATGCTTATTTTGCTTGAGTGGCTATTGCCACTTTAGGAAGAATATTTTCATGCATGGCTTGATGAATATAAGAGAGATTTTTTCCATCTTTCTTTCTAAATATCCTTCTTTTCCCGTGAGAGTGTATTATACGCAGCTGGATCTGGAGGTTCTATGTAACCAATCTCAACAACTTCCCACACTTTTTGAGATCTAAATAGCACCTTCATGGTTAAAGACCAATACTCGTAATTATTTCCTATAAACTCAAAAGGTGTGCGCATACTTGATAAAGATGTTCCGATGCAAAATCCATATTTGACTATTAATTTTAAAAATGGTCGAAAAATCAACACTTGATACCAATTTGTAGAATTGTAGAAAATTAAAAACAACAAATACAAAAATAATAAAACTGAAAAAAAAAATTAATCTAAACTTCATCAAGTGGGATTTTTTTTGGTTGCGATGCAGCACTGGTCCATCACACAACTATGAAAACCATCTTTCCCTAATCCGAGGTCTTTTGTACTTTAGTAGTTTTGAATATAAAATAGTATCACGATGAGTATAAAAATACTTATTTTTTATTATCGGTAAATCAGGGTTAAGGGGACCCTACTCCGTACAAAGGATGGAGAAAAATATAAGACAATGAGGAACAAACGAGGATGCCTCTTCCAGCGGCACAAAGAGTCCAAACCAACAACAAGAAAACTAACAAAAACATAAAACCAAAGACCTATCTCAAAATTTTAACCCCTTCCCTTTGGTTCTTAACTACATCTTAAGGGGATAGATAGTCCCTTTCTTTTTCCTACTCACAACATTCCAATCCTCTTCCGTATTTGTATTTTCATTTTCATTAATATGGATTGGGATCAAAACTTCGATCTGCACCTTGAGATTTTGGGACCCTGATAAAGAATCCACATCATTATTTCTATCTTCTCACACTTCCTCCTTTTCTAGATCAGCCAAATTATTAGATTCAGAGTCTGAATCACAATTAGATGGATCATTCACAACCAGGTGTCTAAAATTAAGATTCTTCCACCACGAGCTTCTGCCTTTAACATTTTTTCTTACCATGTGACAATCTGAAGCTAGATGGTCAAGAGAAAAGAAAGCTCTACACCTAAAGGGAAACCCTTCATAATTTAGATTTTGTAACCAAGTTCTATCCTCCACTTTGAGTTCAATAGTGGTAGGGAAATCAACATAAGTATCCATATCAACCAAGATTCTAGCATATGTTGTGTGCTCAAAATCATCAATTTTTGGGTCAATAGCCAAAAATTTCCCTAAGTGTTACCAATAATAGTTAAGAAACCTTTCAACCAAAATTGGAGGGGTAGATAAGGTAACCAAATCCATACCAACTTAACTTGAAACTATCGACACCGAGTTGAACATGGAGAACCATAATTTCATCAATAACATATGGGATTCAAAATGGGGTGTTTGTACGAATGTTTATGCAATCGGGTGTCTCGCATATATAGACACCTAGCTATATGTGCAACTCGAGTGGTTGCATATCATGGACACTACACTCGTCTCGTTAGTCGAATAAGTTTATGAGAAAAGGCTAGTAAGGAAGTAATCAACTGCACCAATTGCAGATGGGCGTTTACAAAAAATCTACATATGGGTCGGTCGTACACAAAATAATGCAGACATGGAATTTTTATGGAGGTCTATGCAGTCAAGAGTCTGCATATGTAACATATACAGACACTTGACTACATGTGTACTAGAGCATCTACATATACAGATGCTCGACTACATGTGCAACCGAGCACATGGAACTAGGTGTCTATATATGTAGGCACCCAACTGTACATGTTGTCAAGTGTCTGTTTATGTAGATTCCTAGTTATGCATGCAGTTGGGAGTCTACATATATAGCCACTCGGGTGCACATGCAACTGAGCATCTGTATATGTAGACGTCTAGCTATACATGCGGTTGGGTGTCTACATATATACATATAGAGAGTTGGGTGCCGGAAAAAACTTAATTTTCTCATCATATATACATAACAAAAACTATAGGTGAATTTTTAAAATATTATTTCAATAAGTTTTTAATTATTATTTCTAAGTTAGTGTTATTGAGAATATAACATAATTTGTGAGGTGAATGATTGAGAGTGAAAATTTTACTTTCAAAATCATTCACCTCCCAAATTAGGATATATTATCAATAACATTGACTTAGAAATAATAATTAAAAACTTATTGAAATAACATTTTTCATATATATGACACGTGTGTCAAATAATCAAGGTAAATATTAGTTTGGAAGAAATGTAATTTACCATGTATAATATGATATGTGGTCTTGATTACACCAATAGGATTACAATGGAACAAACAACCCACAATTATGTGTAAGAGAGCATCATTAACGGTTTAGTATTTTTTTCATACATTTTTACAATGTTATGCGGGGACGTGTCCCCTAGATTTTGGTGACATCCTGGATGTCCCGAACATTTCGGGACTTGGGGACTTGGATGGGACGCCCAATTTTTTAAATCTTTCAAAAAAATTCTGATGTTTTTACTTTGAAAAAGATGTTATTTTTACCAAAAGCATCACATTATAATCTTGAAAGTACCTAAAATACATTAAATATAGTTTAAATCCCTAAATGTCATTGAAAAGTTAAAATATTAATTTTTATGTATTATTTTAATCAAAGTCGCCCCTACCGTCCCAAAAATTTGGATTTTTTTGCCGTCCCGAAAACCCATCCCTCTGTACCCTCGTTCCCCTGTCTCCGAGGCCTAGGTAACTATGCATTTTTAATTCTCACAACCATGAAATGAATATAAACCAACCATGTCTAAGTTTCCTTGCTACAATTTGATTTGAAATGTGGGAGATTTGTCTCTAGAGTTGTCGGTAAAATAACGCAACATGATGAAATGAATGAATTCTCATTAGGGATAATGTTATATGTTTATTGATGGTGTTTAGACAAAACTTGAAATGGAATATTACCTAGCAAATGAGAACTTACAAATGCAAAACACACAATAAAGAGACATAAAAAGTTAGTTTGATGCATCCATTATTTAGAGCGAAAATATGTCATATATATGTAGAGGAGAGAAATACAAAGTAATATGAATATGCATCACATGATTTTATTTCCTAAGGATTATAAATTCCCCAAAACATCAATTGTAAATACCTACACCATAAAAATATTAGTTTGTTATTCACTGTAAATTTAGCATAAAAGCACAATATCATGGGATCTACTACACAATTCCCCTATGGGATACCAAATATTGCTACTCACTCTTTTACAAATGAGGACATTGATACTCAATTTCTTTCTAGCACACAAATTACACATGGTTGACCATCCTAATACTCAAACTATTTATATCTTAGTACCTATCGTGTAACATGAAGTTCATAGATTAAACATCATCTTACCAAATTATATATTTTGTGTAAGGATAGAATAACTCTCGACAATTTTTATATGTTCCATTCACAAGTAATCGTATCCAAACATGTAGATTAGACTAATCTAAGGAAGACATGTTTGTTGCAGATATCTAGTTTAAAGAATAATAGTCACCACTTCTCTAAATGGAATAACATGGACCCTAGAAAATAACCGCATATCTTAAGTATGCTTACTCAAGTTTAATAAATGCTAGTAGTAAAAGTAAATCCGATGTTACTAGTGTCTCATACACATGATGGCCGATACAAAGATAATGTCCAATCCATTAGCTCCTTGTAAGACATTATACACTTACCAAATGTCGCCTCTGTCACATAGAACAATCAAATATATTTATTGTTAGAAGGCATGGATTAAAAACAAATCATGTCATGCAGGGCTTGGAATACAAGAGAGCATTGAAATTCATGTCAAACTTATATGATGTATTGAAATTCATGTCAAACATATATGATGTATTGTTAGTGTGTATATCCATTAATTATTTATTTACATGTTTGATTTTCAAAGCTTTTTGAAAAATAATTCAACAAGATAATTTCATGTTATTGAATACTTCAAAGATGGTTTTGCGGCTTCAAAAATATGAAGAAGAAAATACTAGCCATGAGAGCCAAAAGATTGATTGTAGAAGGAAACATCTATGCAAACCATTCCCAACCGATCTACAAATATCGTTTCTAGAGCAACCTAGTCTTCAACAGATGAGTTCATATTTAGAAAATCTTCATGCCATCAATTGAAGGAAAGTGAAGCAAGAAGCATTGGATATAGTGTGAGGATATGAAGAATCGCTTAGTAGTTGTAACACGTTTTTTCGTACATATGTGTTTTATATACTTTTTAGAAATATATTAATACTATCTTAAAAGATTTGAAATAATGAAGGTGAGTAAACATTTTACAATGTGGTTCAAAGGAAAATGAAAGCGGATTTTACTAAGTTGACTTTTCCAGAGCATTACCTGAGGGGAAAGAGCTATATATGTTACCTCAACATTGTTATCAGGGATTACTTTGTATAATTTTTATTTTGTACATCTTCTCCTTTTTCATGCACATAATTTCTATGTCTTGGTCTCCTTTTTAACTATGTTTCATATAGGTATTCTTCTATCTTGATACGAGAAAAGGTAATTGACAATTTATATTATATTATGAGCTAAGGACGAGACATGTTATTGATGACAATAGTGTTGTAACACGAGTACATTGGGGAACAACTGATGTTGTGGAAAGAGATTATGAACATGACTCCAGTGATGATGATGACCCCAATAATGAAGAAGATCACCATATTAATCAAGTCAATGATTAAGGAAAAGCTCATTTTGAAGAAGAAGAAGATGAAGATGATGATGAAAGTGACGGTGACAAACATCACAAAACTATAAATAATGAAGATGATGATGAAATGAATATCCCAACAAGTAGATATTTGGACAATGAATGGATTGTTCCCATAATTATATATATAGATAAGAAGAAGAAAGGAACATTAGTTGTGACTATAAATCCAAGTTATATAACCAATGAGGAGTTGGTAGAAATACATGAAGATGAAAATAAATAGTTGAAATATTCATAAACCTATTTCTTGTGCTATTTCATTAATTCAATTTTGTCTTGTGTTATAACATTTCGTTACATATTTTTCTTTTGATTTGTTGAGATAGAATATGTTTGTCTATTTATGGAATTTGAATTCAACTCAATTAATTTATAATTAATGTAATTGACTTTTTAAAGTCTACCCAAATTCAAGGCATATCACTAATTTGGTATATATGAAGTGAGATGTAGATGATTTCTTATTTTGATCAACGTCAAATAGACAATAATTTGATGTATGAAACTTACTCTATCAACATATTTAAGTGGCACTGAGCTTGGTTTGCTTATCATTACATGAAATAGTTTATAATTAATGTTGGTTTCAGGAGTCAAATTTGACCGTTGACCTTGTTTATCAAAGATTTTTTGTATGAGTTTCATCCTATTAATTTTTTTATTCAAAAATATTTTAATGTTCTTGGTAAAAATAATAATATTTTAATATATAATTATATAAATGTTAAAAAACATATATAATAAATAAATTATATATTTAAATTACATAGTTATATACCCTTTCTCTGGGTGGCTGGAAACTCTCCCACACCTCTTTTTGCATTACTCAAAGCCCATGGTGCTTGGGGTTGGATTCATTCCTTCTTCCAACATTTTTCGCCACGAGTGCTTCACATGGCATTATGTTTTACTGTGAGACAATCTCCAAATGCCACATAAGTTTACCCAGATTTGACATGCTTTCACAAGAGAAATTACTGCACTGCTAAATCGCACTTATATATGTACTGCAGATTTGACATGCTTTCACTGAGAAATTACTGCAGATAAGTTTACTGCAGATTTGACATGCTTTCACTGAGAAATTACTGACATGTTTTACTGCACTGCTAAATCGCACTTATATATGTACTAAGCACAAAAAAAACAAAAAAAAAAAGCAGTTCTTACCAATTCTGGGTTCTTTTAGATGGTTGAAACTGAAATTTTGATAAAACAGTTTTAAAACAGATTAATCAAATATTAAAGTTAATGAACACTTTTGGTGCAATTGTTAGTGTAGTGTATTTTAAATTTAGAGAATTAAAGTTGGCACCCACCATACAATAAATGTTGTACAAAAATCTAAACAACTCGTTGTTCCAAAATTCGTGGTGAATAAATTCTTCATGGTGCTAATCATTTCCATGAAGCGCTTTCTCAATGTTTGAGTGTCTCATAGATGACAAGTTTCACTGTTTGCCTTGTTCTTTACCTTGATAAAGTTTTTGGCATTGTAGTGAGAACTATTGAGCAACCATACACTCTGATCTTTTCCATGCTCTTCAAATTCCAATAACTCTCTGACAACATCTGCAAAGCCTCACACTCCATTATTGCTAATGTTTTAAGTGAAGGCATTGCTCCTTCCTCCACTACTGGCACCTCCTCTAGCTTCTCCAGGTTAACCAATGAAAATACCTCCAGCTTAGGAAATGCTCCCCTCTCGCCAAATTCCTTTGGTAACTTCTCTATATTAGAGCACCCAATTATCTCAAGTTGTTTAAGACTCACAACCTTGTGTAAGGCAGGTAGTCGTTTCAACATGCCACAGTTGTGCAATCTAATACGGCTCAGATGTTGAAATGCATAAAATGAATCTTCTATTTGGAGTAATTGAGGGCATGTTAACCAGAGTCTCCTCAATTTTGACAAGGAAAACATGTCATGGGGCAGGCTTTCCATGTTTGTGAGATGCAACCACATACGATCTATATGCTTCATGCTTCCCAACATTCCTCGCAGAATTATTTCACCATTGTTTTCAAGTGCCAACCTTTTCAGTTGTTTGAGGGCGGCCATATCGTTAATATTTGAGAGTAGCTCTCTTTTGTGTTTATTTTGCCCTTTCTTTATCCATGCATTTGGACAGTTAAAAACTATCAGGTCTTCAAGAGTTGTAAGCTGTGAGATCGCATAAGCTATGGACTGCAGATGTTTACAACATCCAATCTCCAAAAGTTTTAGGGAAGTTAATTTAGAAAGGCTAGATGAAAGCTCAGTAATATTTGAGTTATGAAGATCGAGGATCTGAAGGTTTGTAAGAGCACTGATTGAGTTGGGGAGTCTCTTGATGGGCGTAGAGGCTAACCTGAGGCAAACTAAATGCTTCAAACATCCTATGCTTTTTGGCAACGAGTTGAGGGCAGTCCTTGACAAATCAAGCACCCTGAGATGGATCATTCTCCCAATCACCCGTTCTGGTATTTCTTTCAAATCAGGATTCTTTCGCATTAACCAGGAGCGGATATGAGAAGATCCAAATGTGTTTGGAACATGAGCCAAACTGTTAGCGACCAATGAAATTCTGCAGTGTGCCAAACAATCATTAACTGGAAACTCTTGTAAATTTCTGCCCGCACGAAAGAAACATCTCTCTTCTTTCTCAGCAATTTGTTGTGCTAAGTCCAGCAATGCATCATGCACCCTGAAACAGCTCACACTTCCATCCGAATCCTTAAGCAAAGTGGCTCAATAAGGCGCGTTCAAACAATATATCGACGAATCTCTTTCTTTGCTTGGAAAGGCTCCCGTCCACCACAAACCCTTCTCCAATCCAAAACATGCTCACAGTTTGAGTAAAGATGCCTTCATCTTCTGGGAAGGAAGAGAGGTAGAGAAAGCATAATTGCAAAGAAATGTCAAAGTCGGCCAAAGCATCATAGCTCAATCTGAGCCTACCATACAACTTCTCTGTAACATCGCCGTATGCCTGCACATTCTGTAAACTCTTCAATGCAAATTCCCATTCATTTGAGTGGGTGACGCCCGCCATTGCCTGTCCAATCACTTTGAGAGCTAAGGGAAGGCCTCCGCACTCCCTGCACACACGCCTCACTGTTTCACTGTCAATGCTCGTGGGCAGAACTCCGTCACTGTGTGGAAAAGCATGGAAACAAAACAACCGCCAGCTCTCATCCTCCCTCAACCGTTCCACTTTGATGGTAGCTGCATCTGGGATTCCCAACCGTTTAAGCACGCTGTTACTTCTGGAAGTGGCAATGGTGATGTTGGAGTTGTGGTGTGGAGAGATGAGAGGCACACACAACTCGGTTAACAAGGAGTTTGCACTTGTTTCCCAAACATCATCTAAAAACAAAGCGAACTTATTTTCGCTTAACCTCCCACTTAACCACATTTTCACAACCTCTTCCTCTTTGCTCTCCAATCTTTCATTTATTTGAAGAGCTATTTGTTTGACAAGATCATTTCTGAGAGCATTGAAAGAGGGAGTTTTTGAAATGGTAAGCCAAAGCATTAGGCTGTCACTGGAAAAAGAGTTTGTACCTGGTTGCTGTTGAACACCCTTTTTAGGAGTAGAGTTTTGCCAGATCCGCCCATGCCAGCAACGCCGATCCGCAAAACTTTTTTCTGCAACGCAGATTGTATCAACTCCTCAATCCTCTTGGAGGCATAATCTTGTTCCATAATCAGAGGCTCGTCAATATACTTCATCTTCGGCGGGGCTGAAGAAGTGGATGGAAAACATTCCGCAGATGTTGACATGATCCGAAGCTTGAGAGAATCAATCCTTTCTGTGATCTGGTGCAGTCCCTGCCGATTAACCACATCTTGCTGGAGCTGGTGGAGAAAAGCAATGGAAGGAGTGGAGTTTAGATGTTCCTCCATTACAGAAATGAGACGAGTGATCTTTCTGCTCATTCGATAACGAGAAATCAGGTGATAGGAAGATGGCACAGTGCAGTGTTGTGCCAAATCATATGCTTCCTCGAGAAAATCATTCAATTCGTTCAACCATCGATTCAGGGAAGAGGACAGAGGATGGTGAGAGGAAGCATTGATTTTTCCAGAGTTCAAAGCCTTCCGATATTCCTGCATTTCGATGTTGATGGAGTGAAATCTCTCAACCAGAAGTTTGAGGGCATCCAGCTCTTTCCGGCAGCGGACAGCAATGTTGATGTGATCAACAATCTGTTTTATTGCCAGCTGAATGGCATAACCAATCGTTCCAGAGATGAAACCATGATCAGCCATTATTGAAACACAGCCTGTTTTCTACTGGGAACAATGTGTTTTGTGCTGCAAACGCAAACTGTGTTGGAATGTTAATCGAGGCCAATAATAACATCAAAACAAATAAGAGGATTTCAATTTTTGCCATTAAATTTTTTTGTTTATTTGTGGTCGAAACTTCAAGAAAGGTTACAATGGACGACGACAGCATGGGCACGTCCGATCTTCCGCCGTACACGTGTCACTGCCTGGTATCAGGGACTTTTCTGCACAGTGCGATGAAGGCGTAGTTGTCGAAACGCGCGTGATTTGACGGTGAGGGTAACGAAATAGAATATATACACGGCAAAAGTATAAGACAGCGAAAGGAGGTTGACATCTTGTTTAGACGTGGCAGAAGTTCTGTGGAAAGACCTGTTCTTGCTAGGAATTCCTCTCACCAGAAGTTTCTTGACGTGACAAGTCAACCAGCGTGGAGTTGAAGTTCTGGCTTGTAATTGGCGTTGTTTAAGCGTGGAGTTGAAGTTCTGGCGTGTAATTGTTTCTTGACGTGACAAGTCAACCAGCGTGGAGTTTTGGTGATACACCCCGCACATGAGGAGAAATGAACAGTTCCGAAGGGCGCCTCAAGCTGTTCTCTCCCGGGTTAAAATTTGGGGTTTGTGCACATGTATTCGCAGTGCCCTCCCTGCTCTCTCTGACTGACATGACACTTTTATAATTTTTACAATATTATAATACTCAAATGTTTTATCAAACATGAAACACTGTACTGTTTCGTCTGAGTTGGCAGCCTGTGAAATATTCAAGGGTTATATCAAAAATTAATTCTGTACGATTTCCTTTGACTTGTTGTCGCCCCTCTTGCCAGCCTTCGCAGCAGCAGGTACAGCTGCGGTAGCGCGCATTTTTGGTCCGAGGGCGCCCAGATGCGCGCATTTTCTATTGTTTTCCCCTCATGTGCGGGATCTCAACTACATTAAAAGAAGGGCATGAATGCCGAATATGACTCCTTAATTTAGAATCGGACATGGGAACAGGGATCAAATTTGAAGGGTTGGTCTGAATTTTATTTTGAAGGGCAAGTATTGGACCAGCCCTTCGATGATGAAAAGTAGCACGAATATTTTACACTTCATATGACAAGAATAAATCAAATACGCACGTCATAAAAATTAAGAATAATTTTTTTTAACGATATATTTTTTCTTTTCAAAATCACCAGTTGATAAGCATCTTAAATAAAAAGGGAAAATTCAGTAATCCAAACACAATGACCCCTATATCATAATGATGTAAATTAAGCCACATTTAAACTGGTAAAATAATCAAATTTTGATGTAAATAAAGCCCAAATTTGTAATATTATAATTTCCTAAAAATCATCATAACTAAAATAAGCATTAAATAAAATTAATAAATAAATACATAAACAAACAATTGAAATGAGATAAGAAGACACACAAATCACTAAACACATCAATACAATCAAACTACACTAGGATCTCTTATCAAAATCATTAAGAAAACTTGTAAATAGTAAAATAAATAACTTTAACTTCTACTTGGAGTTTAGTCCTAAAAATAAAACCAATTTGGATTCTTACCCCTTCAATAAAAAAACCATTCATATTTTAAACACTAAAATAACACACATGTAAATTTTAACTAGTAAAATGCATTGACTTGAATACATCTTCTAAATAAATTAAAGAAAATGTGCATCTATACATTGAAACACCCACACTAACTATGTCACCAATATATACATCTAAATATTCTTAGTTGATTTCCAATCCAAGAGTTTCACCTCATGTAGAGTATGCATTCAAATATACTACATAGAAATGATGTTTTACCAAATTAGAATACTCCATTCAACACACACACCCTTTGTAATCCTCCCTAAATCTATTCACAAGCCTCTTCCTCAACTCCTCAGGCATAGAGTTTAGCAAAATTGTCTTGAGCACAACAACGAATATAAAATTCTTGTTGGCCTCCACATCACTAATATTAAACAATAGTTAGAGAGAAGATACCAATGATGAATTGGAGGGTTTTTTTCAATGGATGAAGAAGATTATCTCTATGTATTCTCCTCCTCTAAAATGATCTCCTCTCATCTTCTCTGCATTCTTCCATATTGAATGGGTCCAATTAACCTTTGCATTAGGAAGCAACTCGACACTTAGCTCGGTTCTTATTTGCAAGGGTCATAATGGGTGAGCTCCTTACGCGACTCAACTTTTTTTTCTTTAAAGCAAGCCCCATCTACATTTTCCCCTATATCCTTCTCCATTTCATACAAATAGAGCTAATCCAATCATCTTGGCCCATAGTTTGTCTACATGTCGAGCTCAAATTGATATAGGAAATGGATCAAAACCATTGTGAGCTCATCCCACCCTTTGGAACCAACATGGCTCCAATAGAGCCTTCTTGGCACCCTACATTATGAGTCACAAATTGAAGTCACTCTTTGAGATTAATTCAACACTTTTCTCCACACTTTTCCCCACCTCAGATATCCATCTCATCCCATATCCAAACTAGTGGCCACTCTACATAGTGGATCTATTCCAAATCATGTTGTGCAGTCTCCCAAGTGCACAAATATTTGTGTGCAAGTTGATCGTAGCTTTGTTTTATGTTTCTCAAGGTGGCTCCTGCAACAAAAAAATAGAAAAAGTAGAAAGTGGTAGATATTTCGTTTGAATGAATCCCAAGAAAAGGCCAGAACATAAACAATAATAATAAATATTTGTTTTTTTATGTATTTTTGCTCAAGTATTTGTGTAGTTGACATCAAAAACTTGCTAGTAACTTGGAATTTGAGCTTAATAGTATTATAGTGGTAGTATATTTGTTATATTATTTTTTTGGTAATTTCAAGTATTACGACTTATCTAATGTATCTACGAGTCATACGCAGAGTCCTGGAAAGTTGAGTGATTTGTTTGTAAAATTAATTAAAAATATTTCTTAAGACATAATAATTTTACACAAATTTTTGACAAGCATTTTTTCACCATAGCCCTTCTTTTGACAGTTGTAAAAGTAACTTGCCCTTTTGTATTGTCAAATAATTTTTACATTTTGATTTTTTTTTGACACGTAATTTTTACTTGCCCTTTTCTCGCATCGGGTTTGAGGCCTTGGGAAGGGCTGTGACGGGCTCAATTTTTGAACCCCGCATGGGAACTTGTTGATCTGCCTGCATGAAAGAAATCTATTGGCTGCAAATGGATTTTGAAAAAAAAATGCAAGGTAGATAGATCTATTGACAAGTACAAAGCACGACTAGTTACAAAGGGATATGCTCAACAAAATGGAATTGACTACGAGGAGACCTTTACACCCACTACAAAAATCAAAACCATCAGAGTTTTCTGTGCACTAGCAACAAAAAAAGATGGAAACTTCAGCAGATGGACGTAAAAAGTGCTTTCTTGAATGGTGATCTCAAAGAAGAAGAATATATGACCCATCCAGAAGGATTTGTTGACGAGCAACATCCTAACAAGGTATGTCGTCTAATTAAGTCTCTTTATGGACTTAAACAAGCACCCAAGGCATGGTACATTAAAATAGACAATCACTTATTGAAACATAGATTCATGCGCAACCCCTCAGATTCAAATTTTTATATTAAGAAGATAGGCACATAGATTGTCATTTTTAATTTGTATATGGATGATCTTGTGATCACAGGGAGCTCAGACAATCTCGTCGAATATGTTAAGAATGATATGAAGAAATTCTTTAACATTACAAATTTGTGGCTACTTTAGTACTGTCTTAGCTTGGAGATATGGTAAAAGAAGCATCACATTTTTATCTCATAGAAAAAATATGCCAAGAAACTCCTTGAAAAGTATTGAATTTGTGTTCACTCCAATGGAGAAAGGTTTGTAACTTTCTAGATTCCAGGACTCACCTCAAGTTTGTTGGGAGTCTCATTTACGTGACTTATACCAGACCAAACCTATGCTTTGCTATCAACTATCTTTCTAGATTCATGCAGGAGCCAAAGAAATGTCACTGGATAGTAGTGAAACATGTTCTTAGATGTGTTCGAGGTCCAATTGATTATGGTTTGGAATATTAGAACTCTCAGTTCTTCTTGCAGGGATATACCAACTCGGACTATGCCAGATTTGTTGATGATAGGAAATCAACTACATGACATGTTTTTCATCTCAGATCTAGACTTATCTCGTGGATTAACAAGAATCAAATTGTTGTTTCTCTCTCATCCACTGAGGCAGAGTATTGTGTCGCACGAGGAGTTGTGTGCAAAGCAATTTGGTTACGTCACATTTTGGTTGATATGGACATTCCTAAAGAAAAGCCACCTATCATTCATTATGACAATCAATGTGTGTTGAAGCTTGTAAAGAATCCAGTGTTCCATGAAAGAACAAAGAATATTAAGGTTGATTTTCATTACATTCGAGAACAAGTCTTGAACCACCACATCTAGCTCCAATACTGCCCCACAAATTCTCAGGTAGATAATATACTCACCAAGTCTCTTGACAAGGTGAAATTTGAGTTGTTTCAAGGGTAATGATGAATGAGAAGGAAAAAGTGTTTGATGATTTTATTCAATGCAGGAGAACAAAATGTATACAAGGAGAATAGACAATTAATCGGTTAGATTGTGCAGGAGTCGGTTTAGTCACTTTGAATGCCATGTCGAATGTCCTTCGTGTAACCAACAAAGTTGGTGGAACAATGACAGACAAAAGACAATGTAATACAAACAAAGTTTACACTAACATATAACACGGGGGTGGGGGGTATTTTGCTATGTCCATTCTTACATTATTCCCCTCAAGAAATGTCTTGTTCAAACAGAAAAACTAAATAAGTCCAAATACATGAATACGATTTCCACTTAATTAAGTATATTGACAATAAATTTAGAAACCATAATAGATTTGTTTTTTTTTCTAAATATTATGATTTGTCATCATACTTAGTCAACATCAATAGTGTTTGTGAAGATAAATATTGGAGACAACTTTCTAATAAATATCGAGAACATGTCTTTTGCCAAACTATATACATTCCTAATAGGAGGTTAACAAAAGAACTCATATGTTTTGGTTCAAACCTTCTTGGTTGAACAAGATCATTTTAAATCAAATATATGAATGAGACTAAAAAATAATAATGTATCTTTGGTTTCCTATCTTTATTCTTCACACTTAATTCCAAAACACCAAATAGCCTAATCCACACCAAAAAATTTGACGAAAAATGTTGGTTGATCCTATTCATAACCATTAATAGAGAATAGAAGATATTATTACTATTACTAAAACAAATATTTTATCTCTTTATATGAATCATAGATTCACACTACTACATATAGTACAAATAATGTCATGAATTGTGTCGATTTTGTGTCATTTTGTTTGTGCATTTGGTAATTGGTTTCCAATGTACAAATGACACCAATATGTGGTATAAATGTGGTGCAATTTTTTGCACCATATACACACAAAAAAATTGCTTCACATTTCCTATTTCTTATAAATACTAAATTATGTCACATCTTATTTCTCCTTATTTAAAAATTCTTCCTATATGAAATCAAAACATCTTTACACACATCAGGGAAAATTTTAAGACCCCTTACCAAAATCCAACTTGGTTTTTTTGGAAAATTTGTTATAATGGATTTCATGTTGATGGCGAACAAGACCAAAATGTATATAGTGATAGTGGGTGAATAATTCTTCAGAGAAGGCACATCGAAAGTAATTAGCCACACCAATCTGCAGACGAGTGTCTCTGTAAAAAACTCTCTGAGCAGAGTCGTCATTGTATGGAAAATGATGCAGATGGGGCATTTGTATGAAGGTCTATGCGGTTGGGTGTCTGCTGTCTGCAGACACTCAATTGTACATGTTAGCATCATGCGTCCGTATATGCAGATGCTCGGTTGTGCATGCAATTGGGCATCTACATATACAAACCATGCGATTAAGGCGTCTGTATATGTAGACGCGTCTAGTTATACATGCGGTTAGGTGTCTACATATATACATACATGCAACCAATAATGTCTGTATATGTAGATGTCTCGGCTGTACATGGAGTTGGGTGTCTACATATATACATATATAGAGTGGGTGCTAGGACCAAACTTAATTTTCTCATCATATATACATAACAAAACTATACGAGAATTTTTAAACATGTTATTTCAATAAGTTTTTAATTAATATTTCTAAGTATTATTGAGAATATATAATAATTTTTAAGGTGAATGATTGGGAGTCCTCTAAAGTAAAATTTTCACTCCCAATCATTCACCTCACAAATTATTATATATTCTCAATAACACTGACTTAGAAATAATAATTAAAAACTTATTGAAATAAATTTTTAATATATAACATGCGGGTCAAATAATCTAGGTAAATCTTAGTTGGGAAGAAATGTAATGTACCATGTATAATATGATGTGTGGTCTTAATCACACCAATAGGATTATAATGGAATAAACAACACGCAATTATGTGTAAGAGTGCATCATTTATGGTTTATCATTTTTTCATACATTTTTATTTCTCACAACCATGAAATGAATATAAACCATCCATGTCTAAGTTTCCTAGCTATAATTTGATTTGCAATGTGGGAGATTTGTCTCTAAAGTTGTCGGTAAAATAGTGCAACATGATGAAATGAATGAATTCTCATTAGGGAGAATGTTATATGTTTATTGATGTGTTTAGACAAAACTTGAAACGGAATATTACCTACCAAATGCAAAACACACAATAAATAGACATAAAAATGTAGTTTGATGCATCCATTATTTAGAGCAAAAATATGCCATATATATGTAGAGTAGAGAAATACAAAATAATATGAATATGTATCACATGCCTTTGTTTCCTAAGGATTATAGCTTCCCAAAATATCAATTGTAAATACCTACATTGGGGTAAGTGCAAAAGTTGGTGGACATAAAAACCTGAAATTTAGGTACCGTGATCGCGTAATTTTTTTTATAGGTTCGGTGATTTCCGAACCTAAAACCACGATCACGGTCCTCGGAGAAAAAAAAACAGACCCGCGACTCCTCATTTCCCCCCATTTTTCCTTTCCAACTACGATTTCTCCTAGACCTTTGGCACTTGCGCTTTGAATACACCCTAAAAATTTCTCTTTGACTTCTCGATCGTGATAGTTTCAACCATGCCACCAAGACAAAGAGGTAAGCCCTCAATTTTGATCAATTTGTTTGCATTTTAGGTTTTTTTGTGATTTTCATGGGTTTTCAATTTTTTGTTTATGTATACAATTTTTTAGTTTTGTTAGTTGCTCGAAAGCTCGTAATCCTGCAAACCATCAAAATATTCCTCAAAACCCTCCAAACAATCCTCAAAACCCTCCAAACATTCCTCAAAACTCTCCTCCAAACATAGATCCGCCTCCTGTGGCTCCTTCTGTCCCCACGGAACCAATAGGAACACAAGCTGATATCATTGGAAGAATCCGACAAAATAAATAACTCTAATGGAAAGAGCACAAAAAAGTAAAGCACTTTTACAAAAACGCACTCAAAACTCGAGTTACCGATCAAAAGTTAGAAGGTTTTTAATAGTTTGCTCTGCTTATTTATTTTAGGTGCCACTAAAACAAAGTACAATGTTGTTGCCTTCACCACACAGATAAAATTAAAGGGGCTGATGTTAAGCACCTACTACTAGGAATCACAAGTTTTAAGCCCTCATATGACCATACCATATGACCAAGGGCTAAGGATCCAATGGAAGCCTTTGTTTTCCATAAAAATGCACGCAAAGAACAAAATATGACATCGCTTAGTGTGTAAATCCCAAATATATGAATACATAAATAATTTATTTGCAAAATAAAACTTACAGACGGATGACTAACAAGAATCTTCACTCGATACCATGAAAGGAACAATAACCAGATCGTACCAAGCCAAGAACACATATGCTAATCAAACACTACGATCAATAAGATGAAAGTAATTCACCATAATAACTTTACATAAACCTTTGCAAACAAATGAGAAGCAATATCATATATTATTATGGAACTCAATGTAATACATTGAGAATGGGCCTTGCTTAAATAGGCAAGGAATAACAATCTAAGAACCAATCAAGGTCATAGATCAAGCCATAAATCAAGGAAATAACTAGTCATCAAAGAACTAGTCAAGACCATAGATTTAGGAGAGAACTAGACATCAAGGATCTAGTCAATACCATAGATCAAGGAAAGAACTAGTCAATGTCATAGATCAAGGAAAGAACTATACCTAACAACTAGATAATATCTCCTAATATCTAAATAAGATAAAAGAAATATCCACACACATAAGTGGGTGAGGATAAATATAATAAAGGTAAATAAAGTACCTAGGTAAACATGAGCTAAGGTAAATACCTACTATAATAGGAAGAATCCGATAAAATAAAATTGTCATTGAGAACATTATTCGGACTATAAGACAAAATCATGCAACAAATCCGCCACGTATGACTTTAGCCAACACATTGCAAACATTGATTGCGAAGTTGACTTCGTAACCAACCAAATAGACGAATGAATTAATACCTTTAGAGTTGATTGTAGGCGGTGGTATGCGATAAATTATCCCATCCGACGTAAAAGACATTTTGTTTGGAAAAGACCATATTTGTGCATTATTTATTGACCCAAGAATCAATGCCCCACAACTACTTGCAAATGGTTCCTAATCCATTGGTGCCACGATGACCGAATCAAGAACAATTTTTGAGACGGATGGTGGATGGTTTTTGATTATCCACCATGTAACAACAATGAGGTTTCTCTCTATTTTTTGAAGAAATTATATCATGCGAGTTTGTGCTTAATGAGGTCCCAAATTATTTTGACTTTTCTCGATTTTTATGGGCGGGAGGTGGCTCTACACAAAGTAGACCTCATGCACGCATAGTCAACCAAGGACCCCCATGCCCTAAAACCCCCATTGCCTTGATTATCCCTCCTACAAGAAGGAGGTTGTGGGAAATTGACACACTATATGCATTGAGGAGCTCACTGACACTCGACCCAACATAGTGAGCAGACAAATCCGGTGATGTTGGTGGAGGTGCCGATTCTAATGCACCACACCACCGTGGATCATGTGGTGCCATATGCACCATGCGGCGATACATCATTTGTTGGATCACATGATTTCTTTTCTCTAGATGAGATGATGGCACTAACAACAAAAAAAAAGATGGAAACTTCAGTAGATGGACGTAAAAAGTGCTTTCTTGAATGGTGATCTCAAAGAAGAAGAATATATAACCCATCCGTATGATTTGTTGATTTGAGCAACATCCTAACAAGGTATGTCATCTAATTAAGTCTCTTTATGGACTTAAACAAGCACCCAAGGCATGGTACATTAAAATAGACAATCACTTATTGAAACATAGATTCATGCGCAACCCCTCAGATTCAAATTTTTATATTAAGAAGATAGGCACATAGATTGTCATTTTTAATTTGTATATGGATGATCTTGTGATCACAGGGAGCTCAGACAATCTCGTCGAATATGTTAAGAATGATATGAAGAAATTCTTTAACATTACAGATTTGTGGCTACTTCAGTATTATCTTGGCTTGGAGATATGGCAAAAGAAGCATCACATTTTTATCTCATAGAAAAAATATGCCAAGAAACTCCTTGAAAAGTATTGAATGTCTGATTGTAAACTTGTGTTCACTCCAATGGAGAAAGGTTTGTAACTTTCTAGATTCCAGGATTCACCTCAAGTTTGTTGGGAGTCTCATTTACGTGACTTATACCAGACCAAACCTATGCTTTGCTATCAACTATCTTTCTAGATTCATGCAGGAGCCAAAGAAATGTCACTGGGTAGTAGTGAAACATGTTCTTAGATGTGTTCGAGGTACAATTGATTATGGTTTGGAATATTAGAACTCTCATTCTTCTCTTGCAGGATATACCAACTCGGACTATGCCGGATTTGTTGATGATAGGAAATCAACTACATGACATGTTTTTCATCTCGGATCTGGACCTATCTCGTGGATCAACAAGAAGAAAATTTTTGTTTCTCTCTCATCCACTGAGGCAGAATATTGTGTTGCACGAGGAGTTGTGTGCAAAGCAATTTGGTTATGTCACATTTTGGTTGATATGGACATTCCTAAAGAAAAGCCACCTATCATTCATTATGACAATCAATGTGTGTTGAAGCTTGTAAAGAATCCAGTGTTCCATGAAAGAACCAAGAATATTAAGGTTGATTTTCATTACATTCGAGAACAAGTCTTGAACCACCACATCTAGCTCCAACAATGCCCCACAAATTCTCAGGTAGATAATATACTCACCAAGTCTCTTGGCAAGGTGAAATTTGAGTTGTTTCGAGGGTAATGATGAATGAGAAGGAAAAAGTGTTTGATGATCTTATTCAATGCAGGAGAACAAAATGTATACAAGGAGAATAGACAATTAATCAGTTAGATTGTGCAGGTCGGTTTAGTCACTGAATGTCATGTCGAATGTCCTACGTGTAACCAACAGGTTGGTGGAACAATGACAGACAAAAGACAATGTAATACAAACAAAGTTTACACTAACATATAACACGGGGGGGGGTATTTTGCTATGTCCATTCTTACATTATTCCCCTCAAGAAATGTCTTGTTCAAACAAAAAAAAACTAAATAAGTCCAAATGCATGAATATGATTTCCACTTAATTAAGTATATTGACAATAAATTTGGAAACCATAATAGATTTGTTTTTTTCTAAATATTATGATGTGTCATCATACTTAGTCAACATCAATAGTGTTTGTGAAGATAAATATTGGAGACAACTTTCTAATAAATATCGAGAACATGTGCTGCCAAACTATATACATTCCTAATAGGAGGTTAACAAAAGAACTCATATGTTTTGGTTCAAACCTTCTTGGTTGAACAAGATCATTTTAAATCAAATATATGAATGAGACTAAAATAATAATAATGTAGCTTTGGTTTCCTATCTTTATTCTTCACACTTAATTCCAAAACACCAAATAGCCTAACCCACACCAAAAAATTCGACGAAAAATGTTGGTTGATCCTATTCATAACCATTAATAGAGAATAGAAGATATTATTACTATTACTAAAACAAATATTTCATCTCTTTATATGAATCATAGATTCACACTACTACATATAGTACAAATAATGTCATGAATTGTGTCGATTTTGTGTCATTTTGTTTGTGCATTTGGTAATTGGTTTCCAATGTACAAATGACACCAATATGTGGTATAAATGTGGTGCAATGTTTGCACCATATACACACAAAAAAATTGCTTCACATTTCCTATTTCCTATAAATACTAAATTATGTCACATCTTTTTCTCCTTATTTAAAAATTCTTCCTATATGAAATCAAAACATCTTTACACACATCAGGGAAAATTTTAAGACCCCTTACCAAAATCCAACTTGGTTTTTTTTGGAAAATTTGTAATAATGGATTTCATGTTGATGGCGAACAAGACCAAAATGTATATAGTGACAGTGGGTGAATAAGTTTTCAGGAGAAGGCACATCAGGAAGTAATTAGCCACCAACTGCAGACGAGTGTCTATAAAAAACTCTACAGACGAGTCAGTTGTATGGAAAATGATGCAGATGGGGCATTTGTACGGAGGTCTATGCAGTTGGGTGTCTGCCTATGCAGACACTCAATTGTACATGTTGGCATGCGTCTATATATGCAGATGCCTGGTTGTGCATGCAATTGGGCATCTACATATACAAACCATGCAGTTGGGCATCTGTATATGTAGACGTCTAGTTATACATGCGGTTGGGTGTCTACATATATACATACATGCAACCAATAGTCTGTATATGTAGACGTCTGGTTGTACATGCAGTTGGGTGTCTACATATATACATATATAGAGTTGGGTGCTAGGACCAAACTTAATTTTCTCATCATATATACATAACAAAACTATACGAGAATTTTTAAACATGTTATTTCAATAAGTTTTTAATTAATATTTCTAAGTATTATTGAGAATATATAATAATTTTTAAGGTGAATGATTGGGAGTCCTCTAAAGTAAAATTTTCACTCCCAATCATTCACCTCACAAATTATTATATATTCTCAATAACACTGACTTAGAAATAATAATTAAAAACTTATTGAAATAAATTTTTTAATATATAACATGCGGGTCAAATAATCTAGGTAAATCTTAGTTTGGAAGAAATGTAATGTACCATGTATAATATGATGTGTGGTCTTAATTACACCAATAGGATTATAATGGAATAAACAACATGCAATTATGTGTAAGAGTGCATCATTTATGGTTTATCATTTTTTCATACATTTTTATTTCTCACAACCATGAAATGAATATAAACCATCCATGTCTAAGTTTCCTAGCTATAATTTGATTTGCAATGTGGGAGATTTGTCTCTAAAGTTGTCGGTAAAATAGTGCAACATGATGAAATGAATGAATTCTCATTAGGGAGAATGTTATATGTTTATTGACGGTGTTTAGACAAAACTTGAAATGGAATATTACCTACCAAATGCAAAACACACAATAAATAGACATAAAAATGTCAGTTTGATGCATCCATTATTTAGAGCAAAAATATGCCATATATATGTAGAGTAGAGAAATACAAAATAATATGAATATGTATCACATGCCTTTGTTTCCTAAGGATTATAGCTTCCCCAAAATATCAATTGTAAATACCTACATTGGGGTAAGTGCAACAAGTTGGTGGACATAAAAACCTGAAATTTAGGTACCGCGATCGCGCAATTGTTTTTTATAGGTTCGGTGATTTCCGAACCTAAAACCACGATCACGGTCCTCGGAGACAAAAAAAAAATAGACCCGCGACTCCTCATTTCCCCCCATTTTTCCTTTCCAACTACGATTTCTCCTAGACCTTTGGCACTTGCACTTTGAATACACCCTAAAAATTTCTCTTTGGACTTCTCGATCGTGATAGTTTCAACCATGCCACCAAGACAAAGAGGTAAGCCCTCGATTTTGATCAATTTGTTTGCATTTTAGGTTTTTTTTTGTGATTTTCACGGGTTTTTCAATTTTTTGTTTATGTATACAATTTTTTAGTTTTGTTAGTTGCTCAGAAAGCTCGTAATCCTGCAAAACCATCAAAATATTCCTCAAAACCCTCCAAACAATCCTCAAAACCCTCCAAACATTCCTCAAAACTCTCCTCCAAACATAGATCCGCCTCCTGTGGCTCCTTCATCCCCACGGAACCAATAGGAACACAAGCTGATATCGTTGGAAGAATCCGACAAAATAAATAACTCCAATGGAAAGAGCACAAAAAAACAAGCACTTTTACAAAAAATGGCACTCAAAACCGAGTTACTGATCAAAAGTTAGAAGCTTTTTAATATTTTGCTCTGTTATTTATTTTAGGTGCCACTAAAACAAAGTACAATGTTGTTTCCTTCACCACACAAATAAAATTAAAGGGCGCTGATGTTAAGCACCTACTAGTAGGAATCACAAGTTTTAAGCCCTCATATGACCATACCATATGACCAAGGGCTAAGGATTTTAAAATAGCAAAAAAATGACTGTCTGTAGAAACAACCAAGTTTGTAGTCGATCTTAGGGTTTTCATGCCTTCCGGATCCAATGGAAGCCTTTGTTTTCCATAAAAATGCACGCAACAACAAAATACGACCAAATCCCAAATATATGAATACATAAATAATTTATTTGCAAAATAAAACTTACAGATGGATGCTAACAACAATCTTCAGCTCTGATACCATGAAAGGAACAATAACCAGATCGTACCAAGCCAAGAACACATATGCTAATCAAACACCACGATCTATAAGATGAAAGTAATTCACCAGAATAACTTTACATAAAACCTTTGCAAACAAATGAGAAGCAATATCATATATTATTATGGAACTCAATGCAATACATTGGGAATGGGCCTTGCTTAAATAGGCAAGGAATAACAATCTAAGAACCAGTCAAGGTCATAGATCAAGCCATAAATCAAGGAAATAACTAGTCATCAAAGAACTAGTCAAGACCATAGATTTAGGAGAGAACTAGACATCAAGGATCTAGTCAATACCATAGATCAAGGAAAGAACTAGTCAATGCCATAGATCAAGGAAAGAACTATACCTAACAACTAGATAATATCTCCTAATATCTAAATAATATAAAAGAAATATCCACACACATAAGTGGGTGAGGATAAATACAATAAAGGTAAATAAAGTACCTAGGTGAACATGAGCTAAGGTAAATACCTACTCTAATAGGAAGAATCCGACAAAATAAAATTGTCATTGAGAACCTTATTCAGACTATAAGACAAAATCATGCCACAAATCCGTCCCGCATGACTTTAGCCAACACATTGCAAACATTGATTGGCGAAGTTGACTCCGTAACCAACCAAATAGACAAATGGAATACCTTTAGAGGTGATTGTAGGCGGTGGTATGCAGATAAATTATCCCATCCGGCCGTAAAAGACATTTTTTTGGAAAAGACCACATTTGTGCATTATTTACTGACCCAAGAACCAATGCCCCCACAACTACTTGCAAATGGTTCCCAATCCATTGGTGCCACGATGACCGAATCAAGAACAATTTTTGGGACCGATGGTGGATGGTTTTTGATTATCCACCATGTAACAACAATGAGGTTTCTCTCTATTTTTTGAAGAAATTATATTGCGAGTTTGTGCTTAATGAGGTCCCAAATTATTTTGACTTTTCGATTTTTATGGGCGGGGAGGTGGCTCTACACAAAGTAGACCTCATGCACGCGTAGGTCAACCAAGGATCCCCCATGCCCTAAAACCCCCACTGCCTTCAGTTATCCCTCCTACAATGAAGGAGGTTGTGGAGATTGACACACTATATGCATTGAGGAGCTCATTGACACTCTGACCCAACATAGTGAGCAGATTGCATCTAGGTGATGTTGGTGGAGGTGCCAGTTCTAGTGCACCACACCACTGTGGATCATGTGGTGCCGTATGCACTGCGGGGTGAGACATCATTTGTTGGATCACATGATTTCTTTTCTCTAGATGAGATGATGGTGGATGTTTTTGGAACTAGTGCAAAGGATCTTGGTCTTTCACAGGTAAATGTCAAATAAATATTTAATATATATATATATATATATATATATATATATATATACAATAGTTTAATTCATGTTTGAGATTTTAATATATATGTATTTGATTGTACGTCATGTACATACATGTAAAAACTAATTTTTTATTTTATTTTAAATAGCAAGAGTCGGTGAAGGAAACATCCGGCATCGACATGCTAGCTACTACAATTGGGCATGTTACAAACGTAAGTTTCAAGTTGTTATTAAATTTCAAATTTCATTTGATTGTGCACTTTTATTATTATAATGTTTCACTTGTACATGTACATATTAATATATGTTTGTCTTTTATACGCAGGAGCTTGGTGGGTCATCATCTACTCTGGGAACTAAGGCTACTGACACGCATCACGTGACTTTTACGCAGGTTAGTTTCACTTTACACTTTGTTTCTAATTGTGGAAGTTCACGTGGATTATGCTTTGGCTCTATTATGTGGTAGTCATGTAGATTAATATTGATTTGTACATGTTTTTTGTATAGCTTATGACTGCCAGAGAGACTCCTCCATATATGCAGACTATGGAGGCTGCTGTAGATACTACCATAACATCTGCAGATCCACTAATTGAGGTACAATTTTTTAAATTTGTTAAATTTATTTAGGAATTATTTCTTATTACTTAAATCTACAATATTGAATTTTGTACATGAAATATTTAATTTCAAATTTAATTATTTATATGTAGCTTACCCCTCGTGAGTCTACTGTTGTCCTACGCCACATGTCAATGACAAATTGATAGGGACCATGACATTGCGGTAAGATTTCACATGCATTTTAACCAAATTCTAAGTTTCTAAATTTTGAATGTATTTTAAAAATCTAGGTGTTAAAAACTTGTTGTTTATGAATGTGCAGGTTAGGTTGCAGGCCTGCTTAGAGACACCTAGGACCACACGGATGAAATCCGTAGTGGCATCTCCCTCCACTACATCCCCAGGTCATGGACATGCACCTACTTATTGCAGGGAGAAGAGAGGGAAGATGTTTCATGATTAGATTCATAGGACATGGATGTACATAGATATATATATGGGCCATCTGGTCCTAGTTCATAATTCTTCATAGGACATTGTATATAGCCTTATGTGACCGCATGTGGTCCTATATGTATGACACACTTAGTTCGAGATGTACACATGTTATGAACTTATATTTTCAGAGACATGCATCTAGCACACTTAGTTTGATACATTATATATCCATGTGTTGGTTTTCATAACAATATTACTTCTATGTTTGATTCGATTTCATTGCACATGATATCCTTCTATGTATGTATATTCTATGTATATTAGTTCTATATGTATGTTTGATTTAAAATTAAAAAACTATGGTGCAACATTGCATGGTACAATTGTTAAGAAATTAAGGGAAGCATGTGTATTCCTCCATCAACATGGGCAACTTATCATTTTCCTCTTAAGTCATGAAAAATATTTCATACCTTGAATCTTGAAATAAAATGTCTTCCCTTGGGTCATTTGGTTTTTGAAATGTGTATTTAATTTAATTTAATTTATCAGAAGGATATTATTCATTTTACCATTGATGAGTATGGTGGTGTATGACCAATCCATCTTTATATCCCCACCAATATCGTGATAGAAACTTTGTCTCAACAATATAACATACATAGCTAGCATGTCTTCCACAAGTATTTCCATCTTGATTTTCTTGTCAGGGAAGTTTGCAAATTCTACTTCAGAATCTTTCACCTAGCCAAAAAGAGGTAATTATTTTATTTTCATGTAGTAACAATGGCCAATAGCAGGGCTGAGAGTAATACCAATAGAGTTAGCAAATTTTATAAGCATGACATTGTCAGAGGCACCGGAGTCAATAATGCAATTATTCAATTTATACCCATTGACCAACAAGGAAAGATAGAAAGGTTATTATTTCCTAGAAGAGGAGGATTTTAAGGAAAGAAGGTTCTAGGAATGAGTGGTTCTAGGAGTGGGAAGTGATTCTTTAGTGTTGGTAGGATTCTTGGAACATGTATTTTTACTAATTCCTTTGATAAACTAGACGTGTAGTGCCCACTTCCCTTTGACAACTTTTGATACTGATCACGACACTATTGACTATATCATGGACATTATTATAGTTTTGATTTGGTATGATGTTAGATGTTCGATCATGGATTATTCGTGACTTTGATTCTTATATGATGCATGGTGATTATTAGAGACATTTTAGGTATTGATGTTGATATACTATTTGACATTGTTATATTATAGATGTTGTTCGGACTTGTGATATTTGGATATTTTGTGTAGACCTAGAAAATGAGAATTGAATTAAAATTGATGATGATATAGTTGTGGATGAAATTGTAAGTGATACTTGCTGATTTTCTTGATGATTATTGTGATTCACATATATATTGATGATCTTGAAATTATATTTATATTCATTTGGATGTTCTGATATGGCCACGAGGCCAAAGGAGGTATTTGTATTTTGCAGGTTTAAAATATCACAACAAACATCGGGGATTGGAGACCAACCACTTTAGGAATTCTAGATGAATTTAACAAGGTCACCATGGCAACTATATTTGTTTGTGTGTTTTGATTGTGTTAGGGATTCCCATGGGGGATCACCTTTAAATGTGACCAAGGGATTTTTGTATTTTATTTTATTTGGTCCCTTTGTTAATGTTTGCATGTGTTTATTTTGTGGTGCATTGACCCTTTCATTATTTATTAAATGGTGTGTTAATTAATGTGAGTAATCATATTGTTAAAAGTTAATTAATTAAAATATGTCATAAGGAAGTAATTAATAGAGTTGTTGGCCTTGAATTAAAATGTTGTAAGTAATGTGTAAGCAATGTGTAAGAGACATGTAAGTTGTTTTGGAGTATAAAACACTCCACCTTCTTGGAAACTCGAATTTGTCCTTGGTGGCTGATTTTGGAGGCTTGTGGGACAATTTAAACTTGTCCCATACCTCTTAAATTTATTTACCAACCTTACATATGGTTGGAGAGTTAATTTTAGACCTTCTTTATGCATTTTGTAAGTCAAGTTGCATGTTTTGATTGCACTTTCTTCATGTTTTTAATTTCAGTCCTTATGGGGTGTGGGCTTGATTGGAGTGTGTAAGTAAAACTGTCATATTATTCACCCACCTATTGATTATGCATTGGAGAATGAAGTTGACTTTTTTGTTGGGGTTGAGAATGTGTGATGTGGCATCCTACATGGATCCACCTCATCCTCTTCTCTTCCCTCTTCTATTTATTGGAATTCCTTAGCTTGTTTTGGGTTGCTTCACTTTTATCACTTCATTTTGGGAGACTTCCTTTTGGTTTTTGGGAGAGCTCTTGTTTTAGGAGAAGTGGGGAAGATTGTTGAACACTTGTGTTGAGTTGATATTTGGATTGTTTGCATTGGAAGGAGCTTGTTGTTTTGAACTTGGAACAAACTCCATTATGGAGAGGTAAGAGCTTAGCTCTTGGAAATGCTCTTCTTTCCCCTTTTATGAATATGTACATGCTTGTATGTTTGTTATTGTTTGTGGGATGTTGGGTAGATGGCTAAGAGATGGTAAAGGACAAGACTATGGGGTACTCTTGAGGGAGGCATACGTGTTTTGGGGAGGTATAAGTGTGGAGGGAGTTGGGATTTGGGTTCCACCTTGTAAAAAGAAATAACTTGCATTTATTTACTCGTTATGGGGTGCCATAAGAGGTTGGGGAGGCATAAGGAAATGTAAGAAATAAAGGGTACTTGGGGGAGGCATAAGGGTATGTCAGGGATTTGAAATGATATGTATTTTGGCGTTTGTTCTCAGGTGGTGATACCCGTTTCCCCTTTGGGAGGCATAAGTAGCATCCCCATATTTTTTTGCTCCTTTGGCTTGCATGATGAAGCCTGAGTTTTGGTTGTTATGTCTTAATGTGGTTACAAACTACATTCTATTTTGGACTGTGCTTTTAATGTGAAGTTTGCATGTGTGTTTGTGGAAGCCTGTTGTTGCCATGATTTGAAACACATCTTCTATTGCATTGTGGTTGGGGCTCAGGGGCCAATGAAGAAGGATGTATTCTCCTTTCATTGGATGTCTTGGTTGGGTGGAGAGCGTTGCCTTTCCTCTTGCCTTTTTGTGATCAAATTGAAATAAATGGAGGATCTTCATGTTGCTATTCTGGAGCAAAGGAAAAAGACAATTTTGACAGTCCCTTGTGAGAGTTCTTTTTGTAAACCTTTTCCCCACTTCAAGTGGATGACAATGTAATATGTTTTGTGATGAAGAGTTTCTCTATTTTAGAAATGAAATGGTTATATTTGAAATGTGAAAGTGATGCACTCTGTTCTCTGTTTTTGAATGAATGAAAAGAAAGATCATATCTTTGTAAGTTGTATTTGATCATTGTAAATGATGAAGTTATAAAAGAAATCATTCCAACTGAATAGATGTTGTTCTACCTTTACAAAAGAGGTTACTGTTGTTTGAAATCTGCTTTGAAATGTATTTGAAATCCCGGTTTGGAAGGTGTGATCAGAATTATTGCACTCTCTGTGTTTGAAAAACCCGTTGTTAAAAGAGAAGGAAATTACATTATTATTTCTACCTTTCGTTTGAAGTAAATAATAACATTGTAGTGTTGGATTAGAATGAGTTCATATTTTTAAGTTTGGTAAATGCAATTGGATTAATTCGAATTTGAAGTTATGGAACTCTGTTAGAAAATTTCTCATACTGGTAATTATTTTATTCAAAATGCATAGAATGACCCTTACAACAATGAACAATAAAATGAAACATTAAATTGAACTTAGTATGGTTAAAATGACCCCAAACAAACTAAAACACTTAAGAAAATTTTAAAGAACCTTTCAAATCGAGCAAAGGCAAAACTGCAGTCATTTTTTTTTTGTCAAATTGAGAAATTTCGAATTGATCTTCAACCAAAAAATTAACCTTTGCTATCCATCCTAAAATACTATAAGAAAAACCCTCCATGTTTTTTGGCATGTTGAGAAAGGAAGGAGGTCGAATTGAACAAAATTTTATAAGTCAAAAATTACTAGTCTTCATTTTATAAGCCTGCAGAGCGTTTGTCTCAAAATTGACCATCAAAAATTTATCCAAATTAAATTCTTAAGGTCTCTGTGCAAAGAGGACGTTGAGAGATTTTTGAAAAGTCCTCGTTTTCCAAAATCTAAGTTCCCTAGAAAATTTATGACATTCTGAAGTTCACAGAAAAAGTGAAGCTTCATGCGCGTGCATCTTGTGTGACCAGAGTTTCACACGCGCGTTCCTTGCATGCCCAACACTTCTTTAAAGCCCAATGCTTCTTGCACCCTTCTTGTGTGCCCAAAGCCTCTTGAGTGCTCGTCATGCGCGCCCACGAGAAAATGAACCTCTTGAGCGCCCGACTTGTGCACCCGTGACCAAATAACTCTCTTCCGCGCCCATCTTGTGTGCCCGTGAAGAAAAGGAGTTGCTTCTATGCCCGTCTTTTACGCCTAGGTGAAAGTTTCTCCCACACCTCTCTTTTGCGCCTAGGAGGAAAAGTTCCTTTCCGCACCCTTCTTCCACGTCAGGGAAATCTCATCTGCGTGCCCCACAAGAAGATAATTTGTCTATGCTAAGGATGACTTTCACTCTCCTAGTGTTGTGTAGGATGTTTTGATAACTGTCGTAATGAACTCTGGAGTTTTGTTGGGATCACTTATAAAAAAAAAAAAATTATTCCTTAACTTTTCCTAACTAAACCTAGGTTGTTCTTGGTCTCGAGTGGTTGTTTTTAGGTGGTGTTACTCTTGGTATCAGAGCTGTGGGTTCAAAATATTGGACCCTTGGGAACACTAGAAGACTTGAGATATGAACTTTAAACCTAGTACAATATTAAACCTAGCACACTTTCAAATCTAGAAGACAACTTTGTTTGAAATTGCATAATTAGTGAACATGGAAAACCAAATAAAACCTAGAAAATGAACTAACTCTTGCCTTGGTCTGTGCAGGAGGCACGAAAAGACAAGGGGTCATTTCAGATAGATATAGATATACCTCCTCCAGATCATGCTTGTAGCAGCTATCTTACCACAGATTTTATAGACACTCCAGGATGTTAATGCCGCTCTACGCGGAGGAACGGTAGGAGCACGTTCAGTCGGACATGATAGGGTGACATCCATTGAGGCTCATGCATCTCCTCGGCATAGTGAGGAGCATAGAGGAGAGAAACTCCCACGTGGAGTCAGTTAGAGTAGAGTTTCCATAGAGGGGAAAGGGAGACCAAGTTTCAGGACACAGAGATAGGTCTCGAGCCCTAGGATTAGAGATGAGCATGCAGGGAGACCTAGGGGTCGTCAGACTATAGCTTCATACCACATTAGGGAGATCCTGAAGCTACGGCCATCACATTATTCTAGTAACGTAGGTGGATTTCAGGTAGAGGCCTAGTTGGTGAGCTTGAGTGGATGCTTCAAGCTCTGCCCTTGTTCTAGCAACACGAAAGCTCGTGTTGCGATCCATCTATTGAGAGACAAAGCAGGTGTCTGGTGGAGGACAGAGGAGCAGAAGCTCCATGTTGATTCTAAGACAATTACCTGGAGCTCTTTGAGGAGCGTTTCAGGAGCAAATATTTTTCACGGAGGTTCATACAACAGAGGATAGATGAGTTTCATGACCTTCAATAGGCATCTCTTAGAGTAGTAGAGTATGAGAGCAGATTTCTAGATCTACTCCAGTATGTTGATTACATGCAGGATGAGTAGGTACGGATCCACAGGTTCATCCAGGGCCTAAATCTAGACATTAGAGGTGCGGTGCGGATCCATTGTCCATAGACATTAGCTGAGGCCATTGAGAAGGCCTATATAGCAGAGGAGAATTGGGGAAGAACCAACAGGCTAGAGACCGAGTCCGAGCCGCATCCAGCAAATGCAGGACAATAGATCGAGGGGGCATTATCTCCTCCTCATGGTGGATAGGGCTCGACACAGTCATCTTTTAGACCACAACAATAACAGTCCCACCTTATAGACCTCCACAAATATTTGATGCACAAAGGGGTCAGAGTATGGGGCCTCCTCCTAGGGGTCCCATTAGGACACAGGAGCACCTAGAGCTCAGTCAGCAGGAGCTCACCAGCAGAGACCTCACCAGTCCGTAGTTGGATCATCAGGATCCACACCACATACCTCCAGAGTACCGACCGGACTTGCTACACATGGGAGAGGATCAGGCGGTTGTTCTGGTTGCGGTGTTGATGGACATTTTTGGAGAGATTGCCCTCAGAACCCTCTTAACAAGGGTAAGACATAGATCTCAGAGTGTACCATTGTAGACATGGGATGCAGTCATCAAATCTATACAATGATCAAGAACCACTACGCTGAGCATCAGAGTACAGTTATTGAGACCACAGGTAGCATTGGTGGTATTCCTACCTCTATTTTGTTTGATTTTGGTTCTTCAGATTCTTTTATTGCACCATCTTTAGTAGAGCGATGCAGGCTGGTGGTAGTTAGGCAGGGTCTTAGTTGGGACATTGAGATGGCTTTGGGAGCCAAGATCTTAGTGGACTCCTTAGTTAAGGAGTGTGTAGTGGATTTGGGACCTTTCACCACTACCTCGGATCTTCGTATCCTTCCTTTGGGCTCGTATGGAGTCATCTTGGGCATGGATTGGTTGTCTGCACACAGGGCCAGGATGGATTGTTACCATAAGACTATATCTTATGCAGATGATCTAGTAGTTGAGTCAGTGATCTTAGGGGTTAGGAGACTGTTTCCATTCATACAATCTCCGCTATACAGCTCAAGCAGTGTGTGTGACAGGGTTGTCAGATGCTTGATTTCATAGTCAATGATAGATATGAGGATGGGTCTAGTGGGCCATCACTAGATGATCATCCCATTTTGAGATAATTTTCAGATGTCTTTCCAGGGGAGTTACCAGGGTTACCACACCCACGTGAGTTTGATTTTTATATAGATCTAGTTCCGGAGCAGAGCCTATCTCACGAGAACCTTATCGGATGACCACACCAGAGCTCTGTGAGCTCAAGTTGCAGCTTGAGGGCCTTCTGGAGAAAGGCCTAATCCATCCTAGTGTATCCCCTTGGGGTGCACCGGTGATTTTTGTGAAGAAGAAGGATGGATCCTTGTGGTTGTGTATTGATTACCGCCAGTTGAACAAGGTAACGATCAAGAATCATTATCCCCTTCCACGCATAGATGATTTGTTTGATCAGATGAAGGGAGACACTATTTTCTATAAGATTGATCTTAAGTCAGGCTACCATCAGCTGAGGATTACGGAGGTGGATATTCATAAGACCGCCTTTCGTATGAGATATGGGCACTATGAGTTCACAGTGGTGCCTTTTGGTTTGATGAATGCCCCCATAGTATTTATGAGTTTGATGAATGGGGTGTTTAGGAATTTCTTAGATCACTTCATGCTCATCTTCCTTGATGACATTTTGATTTACTCACGTACGCGTGAGGAGCATGAAGGGCACCTTCACCATGTTCTTTAGTGTCTTCGTGAGCAAGTAGCTTTACGGGAACTTGGAGAAGTGTGCATTCTTTCAAACAGATGTACAATATTTGGGTCACATCATTTCTAGGGAAGGTATCATAGTCGATCCTTCTAAGATTCGAGCTATTGTGGATTGGCTAGCACCCACTACTGTGACAGAGGTGCACAACTGCATGGGGTTAGCAGGTTATTACATGAGATTTGTTTAGGATTTCTCTAGGATTACCCACCCCATCACTTCTCTTCAGTGGAAAGGGAAGAAGTTTGTTTGGATGGATAGATGTGAGCAGACCTTCAGACACTGAAGGAGTGCCTCACGAAAACACTCATTCTTGTAGTGCCGGATCCACAGGGTGATTTTTTTGTATGCACGGATGCTTCTTTGGTAGGACTTGGAGGTGTGTTGATGCAGGAGGGCAAAGTAGTGGCCTTTGAGTCTCGCAAACTCAAATATTATGAGCTTAATTATCCGACTCATGATCTTGAGCTTGCGGTAGTTGTGCATGCCTTGGTTCGATGGAGACACTTTCTTCTTGGTCAGAGATTCACACTAAGGATAGATCACTTAGGTCTCCACCATCTCTTCACGTAACCCAATCTCAACGCTCGTCAATGCGGCATTGGATGGAGTTGCTTTGTGAGTATGATATGGAGATAGATCATGTGAAGGGAAAGGAGAATGTGGTTGCAGATGCTCTCAGCAGATGAAGACATGTGGTTATGGCCACTTCAGTGGGCACAGATTTACTGGAGCAGGATTCTACAGCAGCTTCCTCTTGATAGCTTCTACATTGCAATGAGAGAGCAGAGATCGAGTCCCAGAGACCCCTTGAGGGTAAGTTTGATGGTTTCTCATTAGAGGAAGATGAACTTCTCAGGCACAGAGGTCAGATTTATGTTCCCAAAGATGGAGGCTTGAGGTAGGACATCTTGATAGAGGCACATCGTGCACCCTATTCATCCCATCCTGGGGTGAAGAAGATGCACGCTACTTTGAGATAGTTGTATCATTGGAGAGGAGTTCGTAGAGACGTGGCTTTGTTTGTGTCACGCTGTTTAGAGTGCCAGAAAGTGAAGACCGAGCATCAACATCCAACTAGCCTTCTCTTTCCTCATGCTATACCGGAATGGAAGTGGGACACCATTTCCATGGACTTCATTGTTGGGCTACCGATGTCGAGATATCACCACAACACCATCATGGTCACGGTGGATATATTGACAAAAGTGGCTCACTTTTCTCTGGTGAAGACCACTTATAGAGTTAGTGTAGTGGCATGAGTTTATCTGGATGAGATCGTTAGGTTGCACGAGATTCTGCAGAAGATCATTTATGACCGTGATCCTTTGTATACTTCCCATTTTTGGACTACCATGCAACACACCCTCGGGATGAAGATCAAGTTCAGCACAACATATCACCCCGAGACAGATGGACAAATGGAGCGCGTGAATCAGATTTTAGAGTATATTCTCAGGATGTATGTTATGGATCATCAATCGAGATGGGAGGAGTACCTGTACTTGGTGGAGTTTTCCTATAATAATAGTTTTCAGAGTTTTATAGGCATGGCACCTTTTTAGGATTTGTATGGCATAGAGAGTGCAGGACACCTCTTAGCTGGGACAGGTTAGAGGATAGGGTTTCTCTTGGACCAGCTTTGTTATAGGACATGGAGCAGTAGATGGTTTTGATCAAACAAAGAGACTGCAGGAGGCACATGACAGTAGAAGAAGTATGCAGATCAACATAGGACTGACTATAGTTTTGATGTGGGCATGAAGGTGTTCCTTCATGTCATACCACATAAGAGCCCTATCCGTTATGGAAAAGGTTCTAAGTTAGCTCCTAGATTCATTGGTCCTTTTGATATCTTGGAGTGTATCGCCCTTTGGCCTACCATCTAGCATTGCCACCTAGCTTGTCTCACATACATGATGTGTTTCATGTTTCATTCCTTAGGAGATATGTTGTAGATCCTTCTCATGTGCTAGATTGACCTCATTGTAGGTGTAGGATCAGGGGTAGGTGATGGTGGAGCCCATTCGCATTATAGATCACAGAACCCTAGGCCTTCGAGGTAGAGAGATTGATCAAGTGTGAGTGCAATGGGACATATATGATGAGACTGCAGCTACTTGGGAGGATGCTACATTGTTACGAGTTCAGTTTCCCATCTGTTCTAGTGACTTCCAGGAGGAAGTCGAGTCTAAGGGGAGGGGGATGTAGTGCCCACTTCCCTTTGACACCTTTTGATACTTGATCATGACACTATTGAAAATATCATGGACATTATTATAGTTTTGATTTGGTATGATGTTAGATGTTCGATCATGGATTATTGGTTACTTTGATTCTTATATGATGCATGATGATTATTAGAGACATTTTAGATATTGATGTTGATATACTTGTTTGACATGGTTATATTATAGATGTTGTTCGGACTTGTGATATTTGGATATTTTGTGTAGACCTAGAAAATGAGAATTGAATTAAAATTGATGATGATATAGTTGTGGATGAAATTGTAAGTGATATTGCTGATTTTCTTGATGATTATTATGATTCACATATATATTGATGATCTTGAAATTATATTTATATTCATTTGGATGTTCTGATATGGCCACGAGGCCAAAGGAGGTATTTTTATTTTTGCAGGTTTAAAATATCACAACAAACATCGGGGATTGAAGACCAACCACTTTGGAATTCTAGATGAATTCAACAAGATCACCATGGCAACTGTATTTGTTTGTGTGTGTTTGATTGTGTTATGGATTCCCATGGGGGATCACCTTTAAATGTGACCAAGGTATTTTTTGTATTTTTTTATTTTGTCCCTTTGTTAATGTTTGTATGTGTTTATTTTGTGGTGCATTGACCCTTTCATTATTTATTAAATGGTGTGTTAATTAATGTGAGTAATCATATTGTTAAAAGTTAATTAATTAAAATATGTCATAAGGAAGTAATTAATAGAGTTGTTGGCCTTGAATTAAAATGTTGTAAGTAATGTGTAAGCAATGTGTAAGAGACATGTAAGTTGTTTTGGAGTATAAAACACTCCACCTTCTTGGAAACTCGAATTTGTCCTTGGGGATGATTTTGGAGGCTTGTGGTACAAGTTAAACTTGTCCCACACATATTAAATTTATTTACCAACCTTACCTATGGTTGGAGAGTTAATTTTATACCTTCTTTATCCATTTTTGTAAGTTAAGTTGCATGTTTTGATTGCACTTTCTTCATGTTTTTAATTTTAGTGCTTATGGGGTGTGGGCTTGATTGGAGTGTGTAAGTAAAACTTTCATATTATTCACCCACCTATTGATTATGCATTGGAGAATGAAGTTGACTTTTGTGTTGGGGTTGATGATGTGTGATGTGGCATCCTACATGGATCCACCTCATCCTCTTCTCTTCCCTCTTCTATTTATTGGGATTCCTTAGCTTGTTTTGGGTTGCTTCACTTTTATCACTTCATTTTGGGAGACTTCCTTTTGGTTTTGGGAGAGCTCTTGTTTTAGGAGAAGTGGGGAAGATTGTTGAACACTTGTGTTGAGTTGATATTTAGATTGATTGCATTGGAAGGAGCTTGTTGTTTTGAACTTGGAACAAACTCCATCATGGAGAGGTAAGAGCTTGGCTCTTGGAAATGCTCTTCTTTCCCCTTTTATGAATATGTAAATGCTTGTATGTTTGTTATTGCTTGTGGGATGTTGGGTAGATGGCTTAGGGATGGTGTAGGAGAAGACTATGGGGTACTCTTGAGGGAGGCATACATGTTTTGGGGAGGTATAAGTGTGGAGGGAGTTGGGATTTGGGTTCCACCTTGTAAAGAGAAATAGTTTGCATTTCTGTACTCATTATGGGGTGCCATAAGAGGTTGGGGAGGCATAAGGAAATGTGAGGAGTAATGGGTACCTAGGGGAGGCATAAGGATATGTCAAGGATTTGAAATGATATGTATTTTGGCGGTTTGTTCTCAGGTGGTGATACCCATTTCCCCTTTGGGAGGCATAAGTAGCATCCCCCATAGTTTCTTGCTCCTTTGGCTTGCATGATGAAGCATGAGTTTTAGTTGTTATGTCTTAATGTGGTTACAAACTACATTCTATTTTGGACTGTGCTTTTAATGTGAAGTTTGCATGTGTGTTTGTGGAAGCCTGTTGTTTCCATGAGTTGAAACACATCTTCTATTGCATTGTGGTTGGGGCTCGGGACCAATGAAGAAGGATGACTTCTCCTTTCATTGGATGTCTTGGTTGGGTGGAGAGTGTTGCCTTTCCTTGCCTTTGTTGTGATCAAATTGAAATAAATGGAGGATCTTCATGTTGTTGTTCTAGATTAAAGGAAAAAGACAATTTTTGACAGTCCCTTGTGAGAGTTATTTTTGTAAACTTTTTCCCCACTTCAAGTGGATGACAATGTAATATATTTTTTGATGAAGAGTTTCTCTATTTTAGAAATGAAATGGTTATATTCGAAATGTGAAAGTGATGCACAAAGTTCTTTGTTTTTGAATGAAAGAAAAGAAAGATTATATCTTTGTAAGTTGTATTTGATCATTGTAAATGAAGAAGTTGTAAATGAAATCATTCCAACTGAATAGATGTTGTTCTACCTTTACAAAAGAGGTTACTGTTGTTTTAAATCTACTTTGAAATGTATTTGAAATCTTGGTTTGGAAGGTGTGATCAGAATTATTGCACTCTCTGTGTTTGAAAAACCCGTTGTTGAAAGAGAAGTAAATTACATTATTGTTTCTACCTTTTGTTTGAAGTAAATAATAACATTGTAGTGTTGGATTAGAATGAATTCATATTTTTAAGTTTGGTAAATGCAATTGGATTAATTCGAATTTGAAGTTATGGAAATCTGTTAGAAAATTTCTCATACTGGTAATTATTTTATTCAAAATGCACAGAATGACCCTTACAACAATGAACAATAAAAGGAAACATTAAATTGAACTTAGTATGGTTAAAATGACCCCAAACAAACTAAAACACTTAAGAAATTTTTAAAGAACCTTTCAAATCGAGCAAAGACAAAATTATAGTCATTTTTTTTTTTTGTCAAATTGAGAAATTTCAATTGATCTTCAACCAAAAATCAACCCTTGCTATCCATCCTAAAATATTCTAAGAACAACCTCCATGTTTTTTTGGCATGTTGAGAAAGGAAGGAGGTCGAATTGAACAAAAATTTATAAGTCAAAAATTACCAGTCTTCATTTTATAAGGCTGCAGAGCATTTTTCTCAAAATTGACCCTAAAAATTTATCCAAATTTAATTCTTAAGGTCTTTGTGCAAAGAGGACATCGAAATATTTCCAAAATTCCTTTTTTTTCCAAAATCTGAGTTCCCTAACAAAAGTTATGGCATTTTGAAGTTTGCAGAAAAAGTGAAGCTTCATGCACGTGTGCCTTGCACGCCCAGAGTTTCGCGCGAGCATGCCTTGCATGCCCAGAACTTCTTGCATGCACGTCTTGCATGCCCAATGCTTCTTGCACACCCAATGCTTCTTGTGCACCCAACACTTCTTGCGTGTGTGTATTGTGCGCCCATAACCTCTTGCGCGCCCAGAGCCTCTTGAGCGCCCGTCATGCGCGCCCACTAGAAAATGAACCTCTTGAGCACCTGGCTTGTGTGCCTATGACCAAATAAGTCTCTTCCGCTCCTTCTTGTGCATCTGTGAAGAAAATGAGTTGCTTCCGCCTGTCTTTTGCACCTGGGTGAAAGTTTCTCCCGCACCTCTCTTCTGCGCCTGGGAGGAAAAGTTCCTTTCTGCGCCCTTCTTCTGCGCCAGGGAAATCTCTTCCACGTGCCCCGCAAGAAGTTATTCTATCTATGCTAAGGATGAATTTCACTCTCCTAGTGTTGTGTAGGATGTTTTGATAACTGTCGTAATGAACTTTGGAGTTTTGTTGGGATCACTTAAAAAAATAAAAATAAAAAAATTATTCCTTAACTTTTCCTAACTAAACCTAGGTTGTTCTTGGTCCCGAGTGGTTGTTTTTAGGTGGCGTTACAAGACGATTTTATCAAAATGCTTGGGGTGTTTTTTTATGTACTCATATTCGATATTTGAATTTTATCTTTCTTAAAATGGTTACTGATGTAAAAATATGAGGAAGTGGTAGGCACATTAGGAACTTGTGGAATCCTTGACATGAGTAGGATTTTAATTCTTAGGAATAATAGAAATAGAAATCGATTTGAAAAGAGGACGTGCAAGAGACTTACTCAAAGAGGTAGATGGAGTCTTGGCTAAATTAGTATTAGGATTCTTCTTGGATGACCCCATAGAAGTAGGAAATGATGTTCCTCTTTTTTTAATTTTTTTTTCTATCGATTCACCATTTGAGGATTAAAGTGTTTTGCTTGGGAAGTAGAAGAAGAGGGTTATTAAATTTTTTATGAGTGGGTGAACACTAAACAAGAGTAACTATTCATATCATCTATGGATTATTCAAGATCTTTGTTCGGTGAGTACTCACAATAACCAATAATTGCATAACCATCTTCTTCTTCTCTTTCAATTTCTGATTCAACAATTTCTTTTCCTTCATCTTCATAGGTTTCACATATTTCATTAACCGGTGGAGATTATAAGGAAAGTATTTTAACCAGTAACGATTACATGTTTTACACCCCTAGATATAAGATATATATAGGTCGAGGCCTTATTGTGGCACCATGCAAGAAGAGATGTCGTTGCTTCCGGGCTACTTCATTCGAGCATAGGCCCTTAAGAGCCCCGAGAACAAAAAATCATTCAACTTCAACGGGTGACTACGCAGACTCCATGACACCTAATGATGTCTCATTCAATCCTATACCTTAGTGTAGGGACCCTTTGCAATAGTTTGTCTCAATTTTTTCCTTCTCCAATCGGTGTTCTCGTTGCCCTATTGATTGCAAATGCGCCAAATAGTGTAGTTTGAGATAGTGTAAGGATGTCAAATGGTATATTTTACAAACGGTGGGTCGTGGCACCGAACTAACTATGCTGACATATACGGGTGGCTAGGTGAATGCTAGAGAAGGCATTTTTTCTATGCGCGACAACGTTGTTGCTTCCGAGCTACCTCGTTGCATAGTCCCTTAAGAGCCCTGAGACCAAAACATCATTCAACTTCGACGGGTGACTACGCACACTCCATGGCACCTAAGGATGTCTCGTCTGATCCTACACCTTAGCATAGGGACCCTCTATAATATCCTATCTCATTATTTTCCTTCTCCAATCAGTGCTCTTGCTGCCCTATTGTTTGCAAACACACCAAATAGTGCAGTTTGGGACAGTGTAAGGATGTCTAACGATATATTTTTGTTGGTTGGATATTTTTCAGGCCAAAATATGAGGTTCAACCACATTACATGGGATTAAATCCCTCCTCAAAGACAGGTGAGGCTGCCTGTTTATTACTAATCTAAAACATAGTAGAAATAATATATACAATATTCACACTATTCTAACCATTGGGGTTGGGATACAATCCCAAAATCCATATCAACACGAAATGGAGATGTTACAATTTAGATTAGAAAGAATTAGAAGGGAAAATATTATAGATGAAACAAAGTGGGAAGGGAATGAGAGGAACGTATTTTCTTTCAAGCAAACACAGATCAAGAAATACTTATACGAGTTTTAGATAATGAGTGTAATATTCTGAAATGATTAAAATGATTAAGAATACTAAACAAAGAATAGCTCAAGATTTTGGACGTAAGAACAATCTCTCAAGATAGATGAATCCCACAACACAAAGTTTGTAAAATAACACCTATTTCTATTCTTCAATGATTAAAAAGAAAATACAAAGTTTTTCTTCTTCTTCACAATAGCTCTTAATATTCAAAAAGTCTCTCCTCATATGAAATGTACATCCCATATTTATAATAGAAGGAGCAGAGAGAAAATAGGATAAATCCTAGAAAATAGTCTTTTAACGAGAGTCCTATTTTGCTTGACTCTCACAGCAGGAGAACAAGTCAAAATTTGCTTCCTATGTGATTAAACAAAAATGAAAAAGACATGATAATTTCTTGATAGAAATGACATGAAAAATTATGCTTATTCCATTTCCTCGTCCTTGTCTTCCTCCAACAAAGTTTTCTTGTCTCAAAATTCCTAGAATTTCTGGATTATGCCCTACATTTCATCTTCATCTGGCACACTAGAATAATCACTTAGAACCTCGCAAGTTTCTTGAGTGTCACTTGCGTTTCCAGAAAGCTTCTTCAATCTCTTGTTGAGTTTCCTTAGTGATTCCAAAACATTCTCAATTTTTATGAACCTATCAATGGTTGTCAGATTGAAGGTGGAAGCTAGTTCTTGCTGGATTAATTCTTGAACTTGTTTATAGAGATCATTAGCAGATAGAATAGTCGCACTTCCATCCAACACCTTGGTGAAGATTCTGGACAACTCTTCTTCTATGTTGTTAGTGGCATCAACTAACTGATCTCTAGATTCCCTCAACTTGCTACAAGCTTCACTGAGAATCTTTATCCTGAATCTGATAGCTTTGGCTAGCTGGAAATGCTTATCCCCATGCGGGATGATTCCTTCTTCTATTAAGATATGGGATGGGATCTGTTTTAGCGCATTGAGAGCCTCCAAGGTTAACTCAAGATTCCCAAATTCCTACTAAAATTCATCATTCATTTTGTCGCCATCCTTCTTTATTTCCTCTAAGGATTTATAAACTTCCACTATATCATCAATGACATTTCTTCCTTGTAGGAGTAGCCTCTGAATCCATTCATCAACTGTTCTCCCCTTCTCATTGATATTTTCAATAGTAGGTACTGATGAGAAATCAAACCTGATAGGGGTAGGGGTAGAAGATGATGGTATCGACTGAGAAGGATTTGAGAGCTTGAGCAATACTTCTATCAAATGTTCAACTTTCTCCTTAAGCTCATCTCTGCTCACCTTTGTTTCCCTCAGCTTCTGACATAGCACATTCATGGCATCCTGCACATCTTGTTGTGCTCCTTCTATTGTTACCTTTCCCAGATCAACCCTTGTAATCTAATAATCAATAACCATTATATCCTCCTTGGTTTTGTCAGCCATGGAGTGGAAATCTCTACAAACTTATGCCCTGAGGCATCCACTGAAACCCTTGAAACCGTTTTGGGTTTCTTGGCAGATTTGGTAGGAGAGGCCTTGAGTGAACTGAAGTCGAAGGCTGGTAGGGGAACTACCACCTTCCTCTTCCTCGGAGTCTGATCAACCAACCATTGAGGTACAATGGAAGAAGTTGCTCCTATTGGAGGTGTTATGGTTGTATCTCATGGGTGGAGGAAGATTTACTTGTGGAGTGGTGATGACTGCAAGTGTGGTGACTGTGGGAATGGACTCAAGGAATGAAGGTGCAGAAGGAGGAGGCATATCTATGGTCATCTTAGGTCCAACAGAGAGAGGTGAGAGGTCGGAGAAGATGATGGCCATGGCTGATGAAAGTGGTGCGGAAGATTGAAGGAGAGGAGGTAAGGACTCTGAAGTCAAAGCTTGAGAAGCAAAAGATAGATCTACCTATAATGAGCATTCAACAAGAGGAAGATCAAGAGGCTGACCAACCTCATCTTTTGAAGGAAGTTTTCCTTGCTTTGGTGGAGGAGGTGAATCCAATATCTCGACTGTTTGTGAAGGAGTGGTAGATGATTCGGATCCTTGCTTTTCTCCTTTTCAGACAAACTTAAATTTTATCTACCTCTTGGTAGAGCTTTTATCATTTTCCTTTTCTCCCTTGGAGGGTCCCACCTCTAAAGTGGCTATCTTTGAAAATTTCTTTTCATTATAAATCATTCCCCAAGAAATGAGCCATGCCTTGGTATGAATGAGAATACGAGCGGCTCTTTCGGCTATAGAAGCTTTTTCGCAATGGACCAATCAATGGTTGGGAATCCATGTTGGTCTCCACCCGATTGTTCATACCTAATTTCCATGACAATTTCATTATCCGTGGTTCCTTCAGGGATATCAGCTAGATCTAATGCTTGAATTTCTTCGAGTGTTAGTCTGCTATTGTCTTTTCTTCGGATGGCAACTTCATCCCAAAGATCAACCCAAATATCTTCCACATGGGGCTCATGCAAATACAAGGTTCTATATGACTTGAGGACTCCTCGGATGTCGAATCCTTCCCTGAACTTCATATGTTTCTTCAATTTGTCTTGAAGTTCATGCACCACGTTCTTGGCCTTAACCAGTGTAGAACACGTGTACCTTCCAATGGAAATAGGGAAGGAGACATCGGCCTTGTGCCAGCTTTGTTAGAACTTGTGGAAATCCAACAATTATCTGACTAACTCCATAATGATGAGTTTGTCACTTGGGAACCTGGGCAAATAGAAAGGGTTACCTTGGAACTTTACCACCCAAAGATAGGTGAACTTATTGAATTACAAAAATATGCAACCCCATTTTGACACCTCTGCCCAGGCCTCATCAGAAACTCTTCTTTTTCTCATATCAGGATCCAACCTACAAATATTTTCATAGAAGAAGGCATCGGTCACTCTTCTAAATTGGTCTTCAGACCCTTTTATTGTCAGCTGACGGAAGTACCGATATACATGTTTCGTTGCTCGGTTTCCCTTTGCATCTAACCCTGGGTAGTTTCTCATGCCTGCCGCTGCATAGGTGACGTATGACATCATATAGAAATTGCAGTTAGATAAGACCGTTTTCATCTGAGATTCAATCTCATCACTTATTAGGCTACCCCAATCAATCCCTTGGTCATTCTTCTTTATGACGACCATGAACTGATACATCCACCCTTGGAATTCTTTTGAATCTAGGAGTCTAAATAACCGGCTCAACAGGGTGATGATATCACTGACTTCAAGAATAAAATCACTTCTAGGGACCGACTTAGGAAACCTAGAAACAACTAGCTTAGCCTTGATCAAGAACTTCTTGTTTACGTGCTTGATGTAGTCTTCCTGATCTTTGTCCCAGGCCTTTTGTGCTGATTTAAAATCTAAATCAACATATTCCGTAAAGTTGGGCAACTTTAGGAGTTGATCAAAGTAATCTCCGTCTAATTTCACTATAGACTCCCCTGCTTGATTTCTTACTGAACGGAGGCTGAGTCATAGTGGGAAGCACAAGCTAGGATGAATTCAGGGAATTGAGTTAATACTGGAAATCTTCCTGTAAGAGGAGACCACTGCCGATATTTGACTTCATCCATGAATTCTAAGAAGAATCCTCAATTATTTTCTAGAAGTCTTCCATATCTATATTGCCGAGCTCTGTGTCCCGGATGTCATAATTACAGCTTACATAAGAAGAAGATTCCATCTTCTGGATACTTATACTTCATCTTTCCTGACTTATCTGACTTATCCTTAGATGGGCCAGGGTCTGACATGAGGAGTCTTGAAAATTCCTTGATGAATTCTAGAAGAGCAATCGGGTGTGAAATCTTATTGGACAAGTGCACAGACCTGACACACTATTCAGATTTTGAAACTTGCAAACCACCTTGGGAAACTCGATAGACTAGATTGTATGTCAGAAATTAGGTCGTGTCAAACACCAATGGAAACCCAAAACATTGGCGGAGTTTGGAGGATGTCGAGCACCTTGAGAAACCCAAAACACTGGCGGGGTGTATGTTGGAAGTTAGGGCATGTCGCGCATCGATGAAAACCTGACACACTGCGGAAATCAGAGGATGTTGAGCAGGTGGAAGATCCCGACATGTGGCGGAACTTGATAGGGGTCGAGCACCCTGCAAAACCCGACACAAGATGTACAACACCCTGCAAAACCCAAAATCAATATATCAGGTTTCTAACATGCCAGAATATGAGAATTTCCTACCTTGTTCACTCATTGATTTTTAGATTCTTTTGAAATCTACAACTTATGTAAAAATAAGTAAATAACCAAGGAGTGAATTTCAAACAAAAACCCTACTGGGAAAGACAAGAACCAAGGAAAAAGACCCAAAACCCTAAACCAGAAATGGAAGAGGAAATGAAATGAAAACCAAAACAAAACACCTCAAAAATAACCCCAAAAAGATTCAAAAATGGAAAGAGGAGAAGAATACCTTCAACAAGTTCGAAAAATGATCAAAGATGGATGGCACAATCGACCGGGAAGCTCAATCGGGTCTGGAGGTGGAAGAAGCATACAAAGAAATCCAACACAGAAAAAATGCACTAGGTAACAAATGACGTGGAAAACTAAGTATTTATAATACCCTAACATTAATTACACCTCTCTTGACACGTGTGCCAACTACTAGACAACTGGGCATTAATGACATGTCATCATGCTTGAGCTCCCAAAAACCTGATACAAAGGATTTGGTTTAGTTCGGTTTTGGGTTTTGGAAAACATGAAGCATGACGTATGAGATTTTGAGATGCTTCTAAGTCCCAAAATCTCAAAATAAAGGCTATGATCAAGTTTTATGTTTCGGGGAACACGAGGAAAAGAACATGTTTTGGGAAAAGCATGTTCCAATGCATGGGAGTTCCAAAACCCGACACATAGCTAAGGAAATCATGTTTCGTGTTTCGGGTAAAATTAGACATGAAACATGAAAGAAGCATGATTTCATGCAATGGAAACCTGAAAACCTGAAAATCTCCTTCAAAGGGGAATTTTGAAGAGATTTGTCTAAAATTTTCCTATCGTTATCTCATTTTTAGTCCGAATCACTAAAACAAGATAACAATTTTGCAAATGGTGGGTCGTGGCACCGAACTGAATATGCTGACATGTCCAAGTGGCTAGGTGAATGCTAGAGGAGGTGTCATTTTGGTGCGTGACAATGTCGTTGCTTTCGGGATACTTCGTTTGGGCGTAGTCCCTTAAGAGCCCTGAGACCAAAAAATCGTTCAACTTCGACGGGTGACTACGTAGACTCCGTGGCACCTAAGGATGTCTTGTTTGATCCTACACCTTGGTGTAGGGACCCTATGCAATAGCCTATCTCAGTTTTTTCCTTATCCAATCGGTGCTCTCGCTGCCCTATTGTTTACAAACATGCCAAATAGTGCAGTTTAAGACAGTGTAAGGCTGTCTATCGGTATATTTTGCAAATGATTGGTTATGGCACCAAAAAAATACGTCGACATGTTTGAGTGGCTAGGTGAATGCTAGAGGAGGTGTCGTTTTGGTGCACGACAACGTCATTGCTTCCCTACGCTGTCTCGGTGTAGTCCCTTAAGAACCCCGAGACCCAAAAATCATTCAAATTTGACAGGTGACTATGCACACTCCGTGGCACCTAAGGACATCTCATTTGATCATAAACCTTGGCATAGGGACCCTCTACAATAGTCTATCTTGGTTTTTTCCTTCTCCAATCGGTGCTCTCGATGCCCTATTGTTTGCAAACGTGCCAAATAGTGCAGTTTGAGACAAAGGTAAGGTCAGTCTAATGGTATATTTTGCAATCGGTAGGTCATGGCACCAAAATTAATATGCCGACACATCCAGGTGGCCAGGTGAATGCTAGAGGAGGTGTCATTTTGGTGTGTGACAATGTCGTTGCTTTCGGGATACCTCATTCAGCGTAGTCCCTTAAGAGCCCTAAGACCAAAAATATTGTTCAACTTCGACGGGTGACTACGTGCACTCCATGGCACCTAGAGATGTTGTTATCACCGAATCACTGCACCCTTATTTTTCCATAAGTGCATATACTTGAACTTACGGTGTGATTGGATAACATGGGTACTATCTCCAAGTTGTGGGACTTGCTACTTGAGATAGACCTCTAGAGAAAGTTGGTTCTTGCTCCTAAACTACCTGCCACAATCTACTATAATGTAGGGGAAACTAACTATTCTAATCTAAATTTCCAAGGGGCCAGGGAGAGAGAATGCATAAAATGAAAGCCTACACTAAAGCGGTGATACACCAGAAAAGGAGGGTGTGAGAGTAGTCTCCCAATGCGTGAGATAAAGAAGCAGAATGCACATTAGAAGGGGTGATGACAGTTCTCCACAATCTAGCAAAATGCATTCACAACAATATTTCAAACATACACAATGATAATGGATCCCTGCAAGAACATAATAATAGACACAATATTCTTATAACTAAGATTGGAGGGGCAAGGAGAATACAAGAAAACACAGCAGGGGAAGATACATCCACAAACTTGTATTTTATTTCTTCATAATATGGACAATCTAAGATAAGGGCCTAGATCACCATGCAAGGAGTCCACAACAAGGGCCTGCAACACATTGGCTTTACAAAGCTATTTCTACAGAGCTTACAAAAACCACCTCCTCTTACAATGACCCCAACACTCCAATTTATAGAAAATGAGAAGGGAAGAGAGAGGAAATCCAAATGTACCCCAACCACTTCTAGGTTGCATTTAATTCATCTCATTATGGCAGTAGGTTAGATAGCGGTGAATTGTATTTGCATTTAAGCCGGTTGTTGAAATGTCATTTCCGCCATTACCACGCGCCGAGAATTTTCTTGATTTTATCTCTCCAAACTGAACCAAAATGTAAGATTAACCCTGAATCATGTAGATAATTTCACCAGATTTCCATTGATATAAAGAACGTGAAAATCTGAGCTCGGATCGAAAGATATGGTGATTTGAAGATTTAGGAAAAAAAGCCAAAACGGATCAGCGGAAAATATTTGAATTTTTTCTGCTTCTCTCGCCACTGGATGACATGTGTCGGGCTCTGATTCATCCGCGGGTTCATCCTCCGAAAGTTACTTTCGGGCCCTTAAATTAATTTCCTCGCCACTTGGACACGTGGCACTATTTTATTGGCTCGGGCCTCGAGGGGCACATTTTTACCTCGCGCCAAACACTTAGCAACTTTTCAACCTTCTGACACGTGGCATGTTCTGATTCACCAGGGCAGGCCTCCTTGTCTCTTTTCGCCACTTCACCTTTTCACGTCCTACGCGTCCTCGCGCGTACTTTTGGCCCGGATGTCCCAAACGAAAATCTCTTGCCTACCGATTCGAGCTTCCTTGTTCTGCTTGAGGTGAAGACACGTGCTTTGAGATTCCATTCGTTGGTGGCTCTTTCAGCTTTTCACGCCCCTTTCATACTTTTTGCCCTAACCTGTCCTGCATTTAAAGTCCCCTGTTTTGACCGACCTCGGCCGGTTCGCCCTCCGCGTGATTTTGGCCTGATGTCCCAAATTGTCTGGGACAAATATCCCGAACCGCTTAAAATGGACCGACTTGCGCCAAACCGGCCGATCCGCATCCCCATGCATACTTTTGGCCCGGATGTCCCAAATCACAAAAACAAGACTTAGGCAATTTTTTCCCTTTTTCATCTGATTTAGCTTTTCAAGGCGTCCCACGTCCCGACATCCCAACTTTCCAAGACCGCCTAGACTAGGACTTAGTCAATTTTCTTCATTTTTTTGGCCCCAAGCTTGGTACGAACGAACCTCGCCTCAACCCCAACCGGCAATCGCACGACTCCGAGCCCTTCTGACCAAATGCCTCGAATAGTCCCGCAACCTTATTTTTACATTTTTTCCATTTTTTCTAACTCGTTGGGATTTATTCTTGGATGGGAGAGTTAGAGAGAAGCCAGGGGGCCCCAAAAACATGATTTCGGGCCTTGAATCAATCTACTTGCTCGGAGTGAATAATTTGATGCATGTTATCAAAATTACCTTGAGGGGTGAATTTTAGATAACAATTTTGCGACTCAACGGGGTCATCTCGCTCGCTAGATGAAGAATACCAGCTGCTCAAGCATCCATTGGGCATGGAGTCATTAGTTATAACCTCTCAAACTGATCTAAACTTTGAAAACTCCGTGTCCTTGAGCTATTGAAACATTCGTTGAGCTGGTTCTCTTATGGCTGCAATTCTTTTCCGGATCTTGATGAACTACAAACATGCACATACTATAAGCAATAGGACATGTACACAAGCACTTAGGGAAATAAAACTTATTCTAACAAAGAGTACAATGTGCATAAGCACTTATAGGAATGGAAATTCTAAATTAATATTTACAAGGGTGAAAAGCTATCTTTCTAGTAGCAACGTTTGAGATAGATCCCATTAACCGGAATCTGCAATTCTTCACCATCCAACTTAGCCAGTTGAAAGCATTGCTACCTTTGCATTCAATGATCATGTAAGGGCCTCTCCGTATGGCATCAAATTTGGAATGATTTCCGGCTTTACACGATTTTCATCCCATTTCAACATTAGATCTCCAATCTGGAAGGTTCTAGCCTTGGCTTTCCTATCAAAAGTCTTCTTGATCAAGGCTTGATCCTTCTCTATTGCTTGGGCTGCATGCTCTCTAACTTCTTGGAGCTCCATTAATTCTGCATATCTAACCTCCATGGGTTCAAACTCAGCTAGTTCCAACTGTTTCATGAGCTCCAATGCTGGCAACTCAAGTGATATAGGTAGAACTGCTTCTTTCCCGTACACAAGCTTGTATGGAGAGCTTCCTGTAGACCTCTTGGGTGTGATCCTATCAGCCCATAGGGCTGATTTGAGCTTTGCATGCCAAGTCCTTTGGTTTTCATCCAGAGTCCTTCTGATGATTCTTAGTAGGTTCTTGTTTGTAGACTCGGCTTGACCATTACCTTGAGGGTAATAGTTCGATGAAGTGCTGAGATACACACAATTCTTGACAGCCCATTCAGTGATCTTTGTGCCAAGGAATGCCAATGCATTATCTGATATGATAGTGGCAGGGGCACCAAACCTCGTGACTATCCCTTCATAGAAATCTAAGATATTAGATTCATTTTCCTCCTTGAGTGCCACTGCTTCGGTCCACTTGGTGAAATAATCCATTGCTGTAAGTATCCACTTGTGACCTTGACTTGAATTGGGATTGATAACCCCAATGAAGTCCAATCCCCATTGCATGAATGGATGATTTACTAAAATTGGACGAAGGGGCAGCGCTGCTAACCTCTCTTTCCCTGTGAAGAATGCACATCTCTTGCATTTTTTGACCCATGAGTAGCAATCATTGAACATAGTAGGCCAATAGTAACCAGCTTTCATGATTTTGAGAGCTATCACTCGTGGAGCAAAGTGGCCTCCTGCTTCCCCGTCATGGAACTCATGTAATATCTTCTCAACTTGACCTATTCCAATGCATCTTAATAGAACACCATGGATGTCTTTCTTGAACAAGATACCATTAATGAGTACATACGGATAACTTGTAATCTAAAGTATCTCCTCTTCGCCTTGCTCACTTCTGGAGGGCACAAGCCTATTTGGAGGTAATGCACCAAGTCTTGAGTCCAACATGGAACGGGTGCATCATCAGTCGGTTGTTCTTGATCATTCTGTAGTAGCAGGACAACATCTTCTTCACCTTTTGAGCCGTCTGGTTGTTTGGAAGCGAGCTGCTCACACAAACCTTTGCCACGAACTAGCTTGGTCACTTTGATTTCAATATCATATTCCATCACCCGAGTGATCCAACCTACTCTCTTCTCGTTTAAATCCTTGTTTAGGAGAAAGTCCTTGACACCAGCATGAGACACTAGTAGTTGAATCTTATTGTTTGAGACCAAATGTCTGAACTTCTTCAAACTCCTGATGACGGCAAGGACATGCTTTTCGATGAAAGAATACTTTATTTCGTAATCTTCCAAGGTTTGACTGAAGAATGCTATGGGCTGTTCTGAACCTTCTCTATTTAGCTGTGTCAAGATAGCTGAGATTGTATCTGATCCTCCAAATGCATACAACATGAAGTCCTTTGAAAAGTCTAGGTTGATAAGAGTTGGAGCTTGTGATATTGCATGCTTGATGTTTTCAAAACTCTCTTTGCCTTCTGTTGTCCATTTGAATGCAAGACTCTTCTTCAACATCATTGTTAAAGGCTTCACAAGAGTGGAAAAATTAGGCACAAATCTACGGAAAAAGTTTATCCTTCCCAAGAAGCTTTGAAGATATTTCTTGTGGTGTGGCAATGGAAGTGTTCGGATGGCTTCAACCCTTTCAGGATCAATTGTTAGCCCTTCCCTAGAGACAATGTGGCCCAACAATTTGCCTTCGTGTGCCAAGAATATACACTTCTTTGGATTCAACGACACTCCGAACCTTCTACACCTCTGAAACACTTTCCTGAGGTGAAAGAGATGGTCTGCTTGCATTCTTTGAGAAGACAGTGATATCATCTAGGTATACCAGCACTATCTTGTTGATCAAGCCTTTGAACGCCATATCCATAGCTCATTGAATGTTGCTCCGGCATTTGACAGTCCAAATGGCATCTTCTTGTAAGCATACGTGCCCCATTTTGTAGTGAAGGCCATCTTGAATTGATCTTCTTCTTTCACCATTATCTGATTATAGCCTGAATATCCATCTAGCAATGAAAACCTTTCTGAACCAGCTACAACCTGCAATATTTGTTCCATTGATGGAAGTGGATAATGATCTTTGAGTGATGCTTTATTTAGATCATGAAAGTCCACACACAATCTTATTTCTCCATTTCTCTTTCTTACCGGCACCAAGTTTGCAACCCAACTTGAGTGTTTGATGGGGAAGATGATACTAGCCTCAATAAGCTTGCTTAACTCTTTTCTCATGAGAGGTTCAATATGGGGATTCACTGGCCTTTGCTTTTGCCTGACAGGCTTGGATTCCAGATCCAGCTCAATAGTATGTTGTGCTAACTTTGGGTTGAAACCTCTTAAATATTTTTAAGTCCAAGCGAAGACATCTGGGAATTCTTGACAAAGCTGAACAAAATCAGATTTCTCTTGTGGAGTACTTACTTTGCCAATTTGCAATGTCTTGCCTTCATCTACTAAGATAGGTTCTGAATCTTCATCCTTTACTTGAATGTTCGCTTTCTCCTTCCGGAACTGATCATTCGGGTTGAAGATTGACTCCAAGGTTATGAGGCCTTTTGGTAATTTGTTAGTTCTTAGCTACACCACTTGGTCACCATATTGCTGCTCCAACTTGTCTTGATTCCTCGTAGAGAACTCAGCTTCTTCTTGAAATTAACAATCGATGATCATTCTTGAAGACTTGCCAACTTGTGTTGTTATCCAAACAACTGGTCTTACAACCACTTTGATATGAGGCTAAGATTTTTCACTTTTGATATTTTATACAATGTCAAATGCAGCCCCAATTGCTGCCACCGTCTGTCATCGCGTTTCATTCTTTTTCTTGGGATGGAATTGATGCTAAAAGCCTCAAAATCTTTAATAAGATCCCATACCCGATTTTTGTAGTTCTTCAACATATCATTTTTGGCAGCATTTTTTCCTCTGAATTGGTTTACAATCAGCTCACTATCACCAAATACTTGCAAATTCTTGATGCATTTCTTCTTTGCCCAAAAATCCCATGAATTAAGGCTTCATACTCAGCTGTATTGTTTGAGAAAGAAAACTAAAAATGGAAGGCCGAGTAATACTTTATACCTTGTGGTGAAATGAGCATAGCTCCTCCTCCTGCACCTTGTCTACTCCTTGACCCATCAAAGAACAATTTCCATACTTCATTCTTGTCCTTATGATCTAGCTTGGTGATGCTAGGGAGAGGTTGATTCTCTTCATGTAAACAATAGACTCCCATCTCGATTCTTCTATTTCTTGATAAGGATTAAAAGCATGCACCTTTCTTGCCCATTCATCGAGAGTTAGATCCAAGATGCTTCCAACCTTGGTGTCACCTTCATCAATGCTTGGGTGGTCTTCTTGATCAAATGCTCGAACAATTGGTGTTGATCGACTTGGAGTGTAAGGCTCAATGTGGAAGTTTGCAATAGGTTCGGACTGATTGTGGCTTTGGTTCCATATCTTGTTCTCGAACAACATGTGTGACCAATCAATGCCAGATAAATATCCTCCAATCTTGGCAAAGTTTGAAGTCCTCTTGACAAACATAGGGCAAAGAGTGGTGGAAGGTCTATAATCGATACATCTTGTAAAACAACAACATTTGGACATGCATGCAAGGTAAGACTCAAGTTTCTAATCACCCCAACTCATTGTTACTTCTGTCCCATCGTTATCGCACACGCTCCTTTAGATATTACTTCATATTGGAGACCCAAATGATCAGCTATTTGCTTGGGCATTACTGAACTACTTGCCCCAGAGTCAATCATGCAATTATGTACCAACTTGTCTCCTATGATCAATGAAACATAAAATGGAGGGGGCTTCAACATTTTACCTTGCTTTCCTCCATGATTTCCTTCAGGCTGGGCAACATTTGTGAGTACCTTCTCTTGCATTTGGACTCTCGTTGATTTGAAGTTGAGCAGTCCTTCATGGTAGCTTGTATCAAATTTGTTTGGCCTGGGATGGATAGTGATTCCCACATTGATATGTTTACATTTGTCTTCTTCATTTGATCAATGATGTTGAATGGGGATGAAGCATCCCTCTGGCTGTCCTTTGGCTTGCACATTCATCCTTGCACATGGGCAGCAACAACTGGAATTTGAGTTGGTTTAGGAGCTGGTTTGGGTGCCCCTTGCGTGTTTGGAACTACATTTTGTTTTCCAGCGGCTTGTGGAGTGGTAGAAGGTTGTGGATTACTTGAGCTAATGGCTGTCCTTCACCCAAATTTCTCCTCTTTGACCTTGTGTTGGCTGCAACACTTTGAGAGGGTATTTGATTCATACCATAGAAATCTTCAGCCTGCCAATTGACAAGAGTAGTTTCGTTCGGAGATGTTCCTTGCTGAGGTGCTTCTTGCTGCTGATCCTCTTCGTGGCTGGACTCTTGTGACCCACCAATGGTTTGCACCATAAGAGCCTGATTTAATGCACCGTTAAAGCACATTGATTGGTTATGTGGCTGACTACATGGGAAACACCAATCATATTCTTGGGCCATGTTATTTTGGACTGGCACTAATGCTTTAGAAGTAGATACGACATTGGGGTTATAGGGCTGAAATGGTCTATTAGCAGGAGGCCTTACTTGGATTTGATTTTGATTTGTAGCCCGAGTTGGTGACCTATTTTGTTGGTATGTGGGCCTAGCCTGCATCGCGCTTGAGGTCGATATGGTCTAGCACTTTGATCTTGTCAGTTTTTGATAGTAACCACTCATTTCCCAAATTTTGCAATTGTTTCATGACATCTTGGAGTTCATTTGAAGCACTTGAGGATGAAGTAGAAGTTTCATTTGAACTTTTATTTCTAGGAGTGGGAATAGGAGAGCAAAATGGGTGCTTGACTAGTGCTTGGATTTTCTAAGTTTGGATACAAGGGCATGGGAGGCCTAGGAGCCAGTTTACCAGCTTGAATAAGACAATTTTCAGCCCTAATGGCAATGCTATAAGCAACAGGTAAGGTTGTGCCTCCCATAGATTGAATTAACATAGAAATATCAGAATTCAAAGCCTTAAGATAGTATAGAAAAGCACCTTTAGCTGTTGGCCTGATGGCCACTGGAATCCTATCCCAAGACCTTTGAAATCTGAAGTTGAAGTCAGTCAGCTGCTCGTTGGGAGCTCTCTTGATAGTTGTCAATTGTTCTAGTAGAGACAAATTGTCTCCCTTTTCCCAAACTCGCTCATGGAGAACTATGCATAATCGATTCCAATTTGTGATAGAACCAACTCCAAGGCTCCTAAACCATTGCAATGCCTTCCTTTGAACGAAGATGCCAAGCAATTTGATGTGCCACATCCATTTCATTTATCTCATGGATTGCATGACAGAGCGTTAGCAATGTCTTTGACATGATCACCGTGAGTGGTATGATTTTCTCCAAAAAAATGGAATGTTCTTCAACGCTGCAATTGAACTGGATTTTGTGCATTGAGGGCAAGTGGGCTGCTGCCAGTGAAGTTGACAAAGGGATTTTCTTCACGCCATTCTCGATTGGTCGAAGAACTCTTGTTGATTGGATGAAAGGCCTACTAGGTGGAGGTGTTGACAAAGTTCTATTAGGTGGAGACGCAGATCTTTGAGCTCTTCTTCCCCTTCTTTCTCTACCTGGAGATAGGTGCAGATAAACAAACAATCCTTCCTCCCTAGTTCTTGACTTGGTCTGTATTCTTCTCATAAATTTTCCAGGCTTGGACTGCTGAAACCAGCGGATTATGCCTCTTTTGGAGTCGCCAGATGTGCAATTTTAAAGCTCCTTCAAAGTTGGAACATGGAACAAGTGCACATCGATCTTGTTGTAATGAAGGTGAAGACCTCTAATGTCCCACTAGGTGTGCTGAATCATTATCACCGAATCACAAAGCACTTTATGTTTCCATAAGTGCATATACTTGAACTTACGGTGTGATTGGATAACATGGGTACTATCTCCAAGTTATGGGACTTGCTACTTGAGATAGACCTCCAGAGAAAGCTGGTTCTTGCTCCTAAACTACCTGCCACAATCTACTCTAATGTAGGGGAAACTAACTATTCTAATCTAAATTTCCAAGGGGCCAGGAGAGAGAATGCATAAAATTAAATCCTACACTAAAGTGGTGATACACCAGAAAAGGAGGGTGTGAGAGTAGTCTCCCAATGCGTGAGATAAAGAAGTATAATGCACACTAGAAGGGGTGATGATAGTTCTCCACAATCTAGAAAAATGCATTCAAAAAAGTACCTCGAACATACACAATGATAATGGATCCTCGCAAGAACATAATAATAGACACAATATTCTTATAACTAAGATTGAGGGGCAAGGAGAATACAAGAAAACACAAGAAGGAAGATACATCCAAAACTTGTATTTTATTGCTTCATAATATGCATTCTCAATCTATTACAAGATAAGGGCCTGGATCACCTTGCAAGGAGTCCACTACAAGGGCCTGCAACACATTGGCTTCACAAAGCAATTTTGGTAGAGCTTTGCTACAAAAACTACCTCCTCTTACAATGAGCCCAACACTCCAATTTATAGAAAAATGAGAAGGGAAGAGAGAGGAAATCCAAATCTACCCCAACCACTTCTAGGTTGCATTTAATTCATCTCATTATGGCGGTAGGTTAGAAAGCGGTGAATTGTATTTGCATTTAAGCTGGTTGTTGAAATGTCATTTCTGGCCATTACCACGCGCCAGAGATGTTTCTTGATTTTCTCTCTCCAAAATGAACCAAAATGCAAGATTGACCCTGGAATCGTGTAGATAATTTCACCATCTTTCCATTGATATAAAGAACGTGAAAATCCGAGCTCTGGATCGAAAGATATGGCAATTTGAAGATTTAGGGCAAAAATAGGCCAAAACGGATCGGCAGGAAAATATTTGAATTTTTTTCCGCGCTCTGCCACTTAGATGACACGTGTCGGGCTCTAATTCATCCGCGGGTTCATCCTCTAAAATTCCTTTCGGGCCCTTAAACTTAATTTCCCGCTTGGACACGTGGCACTATTTTATTGGCTCGGGCCTGAGGGGCGCATTTTTTCCCTCGTGCCAAACACTTAAGAACTTTTCAACCTTCCTGACACGTGGCACGCTTTTGATTCATCTGCAGCCTCCTTGTCTCTTTTTGGCCACTTCACCTTTTCATCCTATGCGTCCCTCGCGTACTTTTGGCCCGAATGTCCCAAATGAAAATCTCCAAACCAGCCGGCCGATTCGGGCTTCCTTGTTCCGGTTTGAGGTGAAGACACATGGCAAGATTCCATTCGTTGCGGATCCTTCGGCTTTTGCAGATCCCTCGCATACTTTTTCCCAACCGTCCCGGACGAAAGTTCCTATTTCGGCCATCGGCCGGCCGCATCCTCCGCGTACTTTTGGCCCAGATGTCCCAAACTGTCTGGGACAAATATCTCCGAACCGCCCGAAATGGACCGACTTGCGCCAAACCGCCGATCCGCGTCCCGCACGTACTTTTGGCCCGGATGTCCCAGACCACGCGAAACAAGACTTAGGTAATTTTTTTCACTCTTTTGGCCGATTCGGATTTTCACGTCCCACGCATCCCGATGTCCCAACTGTCCCGCAGACTTCCTGGACTAGGACTTAGCCAATTTTCTTCATTTTTTCGGCCCCATGCTTGGTACGAAGAACGCCGATTTAACCCGAACGGTAGGACCTGAGCCCTTCAGACCAAATGCCTCTAAACAGATCCTGCAACCTTATTTTTGTATTTTTTCCATTTTTTCTAACTCGTTGGGATTTCTTCTTGGATGGGAGAGTTAGAGAGAAGCCTAGGGGCCCCAAAAACATGATTTCGGGCCTCAATCAATCTACTTGATCGGATCGAATAATTTGATGCATGTTATCAAAATTACCTTGAGGGGTGAATTTCGATAATGATATGTCTCATCAAATCCTACACCTCGGTGTAGGGACCTTATACAATAGTCTATCTCAAAATTTTCCTTCTCCAATCGGTGCTCGTTGCCATATTGTTTGCAAATGCGCCAAATAGTGTATTTTGAGATAGTGTAAGGTTGTCTAATGGTATATTTTGCAAACGGTGGGTTCTGCGCAAAGAACCGACTATGATGACAAGTCCGGGTGGCTAGGTGAATGCTATAGGATGCATCGTTTTGGTGCGCGACAACGCCATTGCTTCGGATACCTCGTTTGGGCGTAGTCCCTAAAGAGCCCCGAGACCAATTTTTTTAACTTTGACGGGTGACTACATGGACTCGTGGCACCTAAAAATATCTTTTTGATCCTACACCTTGGTGTTGGGACCCTCTATAATAGCTTGTATCAGTTTTTTCCTTCTCTAATCGGTGTTCTCGCTTACCCTATTATTTGCAAACGCGTAAAATAGTGAAGTTTGAGACAGTGTAAGGTTGTCTAATAATATATTTTACAAATGGTGGGTCGTGGCACAAAGCCAACTGCATCGACACATCTGAGTGGCTAGGTGAATGCTAGAGGATGTGCCGTTTTGGTGTGTGATAACGTCGTTGCTTCTAGGCTACCTCGTTCGGGTGTAGTCCCTTAAGAGCCCTGAGACCAAAAAATCGTTCAACTTGGACGGGTGACTACGCGCACTCCGTGGCACCTAGAGACGTATCCTTAGATCCTACACCTGGGTGTAGGGACCCTCTACAATAGTCCGTATTAGTTTTTTCCTCCTCCAATCGGTGCTCTCGTTGCCCTATTGTTTGTAAACTCACGAGAATAGTACAGCAGTTTGAGCCAATGTAAGGTCAAGCAAACAATATATTTTGTAAATGGTGGGTCATGGCACCAAACCGACTGTGCACATGCGTAGGTATAGTCTTGTAAACACTTGGGGAGGCATCATTTTGGTTCTCTAAGCTCCAGTCCTTCTGGGCTACCTCCTTCAAGCCAAGAACCCCCTCCACAAGTACATAAATCATTGTTAATTGCTTCTCTTTTCTTGTAAAACAATGAAAACTTCTCTTAGCTTTGAAAATTTATAATTATCTACTAACAGTGCTAACCATGTGAAGGTGGAAGCTTTTCTGGCACCACTAACCTAGCACATAAAAGTGTTAGTCAAAGAAATTTAAGTTTCAAATCAAAACCATACTAGATATATACAAAATACACAAATTTAATAAAATATATGAACTTAAATTTATCTAACTAACAAATTTATATATACGAAACATGAGCATTGTAAATTCATTCCAATGAACCATTATGATCAAATCTACTCGAATAGCGGACATGATTGCTTCATGATCTCGACTCTCGACCTTAAAGAATCTTGTTATTAGGCAGTCCTCGATATCTATACAGCTGAATATTTATTGCTAGAGCTATATGCGAATATAAGAGTATTTTCCTGTGTGTCTCAAAGTCTTAAAACACCCAAATAGAGGATTTTTTTAATGGATACCGTCGAATCCAAGTTCCAGTAACTACCACTGACCATGTAGGGTACTCAATATCTTCGCCATCTATAACAGGAGAAGTCAACTTCTTTCTTAGCTCGATGCAATGACATAAGAAATAGTTTGTTCCTTCTTCATTGTATTCTGTTGCAATAACTGTAAACACATGTCCTACAAAAAACAAAGGTTTCAACTCAAATTTAAATTGCACATATTAAAATTTCAATGGACATAACTCAATACAAAAATTGTAAATAACCATAAATACCTTGTCGCACCAAAATTGAAATTTCATCAAAGTCCTTGGATGTTGCAACTTCATCTATAGAAACAAGTCGTAATGCTTGTTGAGATTGATAACCAAGAAGTGGAGTTAGAGGCCTACAAATCCATCCATCCACCCATTCTTGTGAATCACACTCAAGCGAAAAATTCAATACAAGATGCACAAAAACATGTCAACTTTCTTGTCCATGTGGCCCACGAAGTAGAGTCTGAGCTACAAAATGAGTGCATATCATTGGACCCAATGAGTGTCATACAATCCTCACAATTAGCAATTTGTTGTTCCTTATCAACCAAAAATATCTGCGAACTACGGAATTTTCTTGAGAACCTCGGGCCATGTTGTCACATACACCATTCCACTATGCTCTCGTGCATCAATAAATTTAACACCATCTTTGTACTTCAACTCTTCTCTTACAAGATCTCTTTTCACACATGCGCCTGCATCTGTCATGCTCTCATTTTCCATGTCCACCTCAAAGAAACTCCAAATATGTTACACACCCATCTTGGCGTGCATCCAACTCATCCAATAAAATATTTGTGCATTCTTAAACCGAGACGTGCAATTATCTCGACCATATATAATTTTGTTTGAAGTGGATGTCCCTATCCAACAATTTTCTATAAAATAACCGGAAACACCCTTGCACAAATTCAGTAGAATGAGTAAGATCATCACTGATATAAAAGTGGTACTCTCTTAAATTTTTTTGATCATTCTCTGTACTGTCAGGAGAATGTATAAATGCTATATGCACAAAAATGACAACTTGTACTGAGTTGTAATATTGTGATTGAACCTCCATTTGTGGTTGTAATGTGTAATTCTCTATAAAATAGACCACTGAAACAATAGTACCAATAGGAAATGTGTCTTTACATATCTTGAACTATTCATCCAACCATCGAGCTCTGTGTGTATGCCTAGCATACTCATAAACAATTTCATCCATAAATTTTCTCATAAATTGAAAAATAGGCATATGTTATGTAACTAGCTCACACCGTTTAAACTCTTTTCCATCTTTCAACTGGTATGCAACTAATTTATATTTATCAAACTCAACTAAATTATGTCCTATTGCACCTTAAATTTACTCACGGATGTAACTTTCCAATTTAGGTAATCCGCCACATGTACGACAACTTCCATCTAAACAATCTTGACTATAAAAAAATTGTCCAACTTGTTTTTCACAAAATATCGTAGGAATGAAATCCCTGGAAGATATTGGTGGAACTTGAACACCACATTCCGATAACATAGTTTCAGAATGAAAAATAGAACGAATACGTAAAAATTTAGCATAATGCATCGCAAATTCAACATGTTGCCTACAACAACAAGTGGTGCGAGCGTGGTTGATTTTCACATAGAATGGTTTCAACATTTCAAAAAAGCGTTGACTAATTTTAATTTCCAGATGCTCTTGTTCAAATTTACGAAAAATTTGAGTTTGAGTCATATCTAAGAAATGCTTTGGATGTGGTTCACGATTAGTAGAATCAACTCTCCGTTTTACAACATCTTTTGTATTAGGTGAAATTCTAGTGTTATCATGCCAAAATTGAATAAAACTTCTCTTATAGCATCAGAATTATATTTTTCCTTACGCGGTGCTCTAGCAAGAAAATGCCCAAAAATTGGTGTTATTGAGTGATTGAAGGATATTACGTCTTTCAATTGCTTTCATTAGATTTTTCGATTAACTTGCAACATTTGACTTGTTTGCATAATCAAACGTTATTTTTTTATTGATTCACTTACAACACTAGTAGCAAGTACACGATGCACAATATTACTATCCCTAGTGCATCTCTTGACACCAATAGTGTGATATGCATCATGAAAGTTTTCAACAATTGTAGAGGTTTGACCATGTATATTAGATGTTGTCAATCCTAAGGTGTTTAATGTAGGTATCATTTTAATCAATTTTATCAAACTAACCAACAACTGACATTTTGTGAATCATTTAAAATTTCAAAATGATTATCCCAAATTTCAATGGCTTTTCTTCTGATTTTCCGTTCTGAAAGTTTTTCAGACATTGGATTCAAAATGTTTTCACCAATTTCAATAAAATAATTAGGTTTCTTATGGAAAATCATAGGATGTGTTTTTGTCAAATTTTGCTCATCTACAGTTTCAACCTGAATTTCCTTATTCACATTTTCATTGTCTCCTTCAATTTCAACATTTGCTACATCACGAGTATTTAATTCTTCTTCAACATTGATAGTTAAAACATATTCATCACGAGTATTTAATTCAACTTCAACATTGACAGTAGAAACATTACCTGGTTCCTCATTGCTTACAATAGTAGGGGTTGAAGATGAACCTCTTCTTGATTCATGAAGATTCTACATTCACTCAACATTTTGAAATCTATTTGCCTCTAATTCATTTGGTGTTTTTTACTTAATGACTTCCTTTTTTGACTTCGTTTCTTGTCTCCCATGATGTTTTGCTTCTGGTGATAAGAAAAATGTGTAGAAAATGACAGAATTTTGCAGTAATTCGTACGGTAAAGTCAAACAGTAAAAATCACATGGTAATTAGAACATTGGGATGTGTGTAAATATGATTTACGAACTACGATCACACTTTATAAACCGCGCTCGCGGTTTATAAAGTGCGATCATGGTTCTTGTTTTAAAACTTGCGATTGCAGTTCTATCTGTATCATCAAATCTAACCCTAAGACTCGGAAATATTTGTTTTGCCCCAACCAAAGCTATGGAAGGTCATTATGAAGTGTAAGAGGTCAAAAACTTCAAATTTTCTCTTCCATAGACTTGAACCATGTTGAAAAACTAAAAAAATTTCACAAAAATGGTGCCATCGTGTAGGGGAGACTATTAGCTTCATAGAAATATTGATTTTAAAGTGAATAGAATAAGATAAATATCATTTTATAATTTTTACTAACAATAGGTCTTTAAGACATTTTTTCCCACGAATGTTCATGTCTACATTTAAGACTGCAACTTTTGTTTCACTTATCAAAATGTGATAAAACTTATACCATCCCAAGCATGGAGAAATTGTATACATGTTAAAAAATATATATATTTGATTTCAATATTTTTGATATAGTTATGGTGGGCAAACGGAAAGTGCTCCATTTTCTAAATCTTTTCAGACCACTTTCACGGAAAAAATCATTAAAAAAATGCTCGAAAAAATACAAAATAAAATCCATCCCAAGATAGACAAACACATCTAAATTTTCACAAAATGAAAGAAAAAATAACAAGATTTGGTCATCCAAATCACAGGAAAACGAACTACAATCTTATAGGTTTTTTTTTTTTTTTAAAAAACCAAGTCATATAATTTTAAGTGTTTAATATAGCTAAACTTTTCCATTTTTAAAAAAATTAGTATTTTAGAAAGTAGATTCCAGATGCTATGATTCATATTTATATAATTTTTCTAATTTTGAGTGCACGTATTGTTAATAATCCATACAAGTTGAGATTTCACTTTTTTTGCAATATGACGTCCACTTATGACCCCTTTTTTGTCCACCAACTTGCAGCACTTACCCATTGTAAAAACATTAGTTTGTTATTCACTATATATTTAGCATAGAAGCACAATATCATGGGATCTACTACACAATTCCCCTATGGGATACCAACTATTTCTACTCACTCTTTTACAAATGAGGACATTGATACTCAATTTATTTCTAGCACAAAAATTTCACATGGTTGACCATTCTAATACTCATATTATTTGTATCCAAGCACCTATTATGCAAGATGAAGTTCATAGATTAAACATCATCGTACCACAATATATCTTTTATGTGAGGATAGAATAACTCTCAACAATGAGCATATGTTCCATTCACAAGTAATCGTATCTAAGCATTTTAAAGATTAGACTATTCTAACAAAACCATGACTATTGCAGATATCTAGTGTAAAGAATAATAATCACCACTTCTCTAAATGGAATAACACGAACCCTAGAAAACAACCCCATATCTTAAGTGTGCTTACTCAAATTTAATAAATGCTAGTAGTAAGAGTAAATCCGATGTTACTAGCATCTCATACACATGATGACTGATACAAAGATAATGGCCAAAATATTAGCTCCTTGTAAGACATTATACACTTACCAAATGTCACCTCAGTCACATAGAATAATCAAATATATTTATTGTTATAAGGTAAGGATTAAAATCAAACCATGTCATGCAAGGCTTGGAATACAATAAAGTAAATTATCTATAATAAAAGGACGTACAACTTGATCTACTTACAATTTAAACATTTCCTATGTAACTAATAGATGCATCTTCCATGCTCTAACATGTCATGAACAATATGCCAAAATTTTAAAATAATTATGATGTATTTTATGAATTTTTAGGTGAATATACCATCCACCAAGAAGAACAAGCTTCATCATTTGCGGTAACTTTTCCTAATGAAAGGATATAAATATAGGAAATACAATATTACATGCAATATGGACCTAATAGATCCATATATGCCATTGAATGGCAACATATTGATTTGTATATGATCAGTGAGTATAACACAAAGGGGTATTTTGCTATGTCCATTCTTAATTCCACACAGGAAATACCTTGTTCAAACAAACACAAACTAAAGAAGTCCAAATGCATGAATATGATTTCCACTTAGTTCAAGTATGTTGACAATAAATTTGGAAATGATCATAGATTCAATTTTTCTGGTTAAATATTATGATGTGTCATCATACTTAGTCAATTTGTGAAGATAAACATTTTAGACAACTTTTGAGTAAATATTGAGAACATGTGTTGCCAAACTATAGGCCTTTCTAATAAGAGGTTAACATAACACGTCATATGTTTTGGTTCAAAGCTTCTTAGAACAAGATCATTTTAAACCAAATATATGAATGAAATATCAGATGCAATCATGTAGTTTAAGTTCCCATCTTTATTCTTCACACTTAATGCCAAAAACACCAAATTGACTAAACTATAAAAAAATTGAAGAAAAATGTTGGTTGATCCTAGTCATAACCATCAATTGAGAATAGAAGATTTTGTTACACAAATATTGCATCTCTTTATACGAATCATAGATTCACACTACAACATATAGTAAAATAACATCATCGATTGTGTCGATTGTGTGTTGTCTTGTTTTTGTGTTTGATAATCGATTTGATGCAAAAATGATTAAAATATGTGGGATAAATATAACACAATGTTTGCACCACATACACAACAAAAAGTTGTTTCACATTTCCTATTTGAATTTAATACTACATTATGTCACATCTCTTGTTTTCCCTTATTGTAAAATTCTTCCTATATGGAATTAAAACATCTTTACGCACATAATAAGAAATTAGGGTTTGTGGCAATCCATTTTACTCTTGAATCACACATTATATTTTTATAGAGAAAAAATACTATTGAAATTCAAATATCAAAGTGGAGGCCTATTTTTTTGACAAGAAGGTGAGGAAGTTATTGTTTTAGCATGATTTCTTAAATAAAATATTCTTCCAAATATTACAAATTTGTTCTTTCAAGTTTGTTTTCTAGATTATGCATAATTTTTTGAGGTTATTAGATTCTTTGTATACAAAATTACTTCCTTAGGTTCATGATGTATGAAATTGGTGCTCTTTTGGAAAAATATGTAGACAATAGAAAATGTTAGGCACTTAGACTTGCATGCATATCCCATTGTAACCAAACAATACTTGCAAATCATGAAGATAGGGTTTGGTGTTCTCCCTTGGCAACTATTTTTACAATTTTCTCTTATTTTAATATCCGTATTTTAGATTAAATTATGGCACATTCATTTTTTTGTTATTAAAAATTGTACAATATAAAATTAAAGCATATTTAACTTCATGATTAGAAATAAGGGTTTGTAAAAAACTCAATTTTGCTCTTACTATCACACTTTGCATTTTTGCCTAAACCTATAATTGTTTAAACAAGTGGTTTACTATTTTGAAGATACTATGTCATCATCCAATAGGTATAAATTATCTCCTATATTAATTTCTACTTCTGTAGATCTATGTTCTTCATCTATATTGAGATTTACTTCCCCAAAACATAGTTCTTCATCAACAAGTATAAATGCTACATATGAAGTGGTAAGTAATTGTAATTTTGCATAGAAAAGTTTAATTTTTGTTAATATTAGTTATTTTCATTTCTTGTTATTTTAATTTTATGTTAATATTATTTTATTTTAATTTATGTATAGGGAGAGTCATCACAATCTCATGTTTGAGGTAGGGATCAAAATAAAAGAAGTGGAAGAGAAGGGGGACATATTGGCCGAGTGATTACGGAGCCAACCAGTTCTTTCTTTGAGGTAAATTTAGTTTTTGATACATTGAATTCAAATGAAATCGTCATAACATTGATGCATTCTATATGGATATTACACTAATATTAAGTTAATATGCAGCAAAATGAGACTAAAAATTTAATTAGCGGCTCTGATGTTGGATGGGTTCGACCAAATAAAATTCCAAAGTATAACTTCCCATTGTGTCATTCTGATGATGAAATGTATCTTAACAACATCACAAGGGATCATAAGGCTCATCTGAAAAGAATTTATTCAAAGAAAATGATGTTCTGCTGGGCAAAACAAACACCTTTTCCTAGAACTTCAGATGAAGATGTTTATCCAATGGAAGATGAGTTGTAATGCCATATCAAACTTAGGGAGAACTTGAGTTTAAGATCCAGCTAAGGAGACTTTGCTGATACCCTTATTCATCAAATAGTATTGAGTCATAATGGTGTTTTCAAATTAATGGACCATTAATAAGTGTTTTGTGCAATATCATTTAGATAATATTGAGTTTGGAATACTATGCTCAAGTTGAACCATTGCATGCACTCTTCCATGGTTTCATTCCACAAACATTGATAAATGACTTAATACCTTTGAGTGGGCTAGTTGTAAATCATAAGAATGACATCGGTCAGATTTTAATGTTTTTGATAGAGCTCTACATTGGTTGTGGGAAGAAAGAGAGTGTAATTTGAAATTGGTTTTCCAGACTTGAAGTTTGAAGTTACATTTGACAATATGACAGGATGTGTGAAATTTGAAGTTAATCAATTAATCTTACTTGAATTTATGGAATAATTCCATTTCCATAGGTGGTAGAAATTATGGAGAAAGAGTTTAAAGCTGAAAATACTTTTCTTATTCTACTACCAACCAAAGAATTATATTTCTAAGATTCTTCTATTGAATTCCCTACTATATGGAATAAATTTTTATCAACTTCTACAAATTACCTTAAATTCAAACACCTGATACTTTAGAAACTGTTGAAGTATAGGGGCTGGATGGTTCAATTGTTGTGGTTCAATGACAATGGGAGCTCTAATAATTAAGAGCTTGGCCCATGTACAACCACCTAATGGAAATGGGGAACAATTGAAAGATTGTAGTCCATGTTCAAATTCTTCAACAACAATAAGTTGGACCATAACTACAATGGTCATGTGAATAGCTTGTGGATGACACAATTTCTCGGAGAATAAATGATCTAATTTCATATTGGAATAAGTGAGAACATAACTGGTTGTGAAATTTTTCATCTATACAATTCAAGTGGGATCGACAATATATAGGCTAAGTAGAGAGCTAGAAGGGAGGTTAGCCAACTTGAAAGAGTTAGTAAAGAAAAGAGAGAGAAAGAGAAAGAGGAGAGTAAACCAGTCGGAGAAAGGTCCATAAGGATTACACCATAGTTTTGTATGAGTATGTGAGCTTTGTAGTCAAGCCACACTTTTATTGTAGATGTCATATGACTTTGAGATAAATAAAAAATATCTATTTTTATGTGTGGGTATCCATTATGTACTATGAGAAATGGCAAAATGCCTTAAAACCGCATCCTCTTGTAGTCAAATTGGTATCATAGATAGGGAATAACTCTGGAGAGATAAATTGAGGGATTTGTAAAAGAGAAGGCTAGGAAGCGCCAAACAAAAGGTATCTAGTACACTATTGTTCTCCACTATGAGAAATTGGGTAGAGGACATCAAATAAATGAACTCAGAATCCCTGAGGATATAGTGACTAGGGGAGTTGTGTTAGTGTGCAAAAAGAGAGAATCATGCCAAGACAAGTTGGTTCAGAAGATGTAGTGGGTACAAGAGTAGCGAGTGTGTTGGAAAGGATATTGAGTGAACTTTAGGGTGTAAGGACCAAAGTAGAAGTTGAGGAAGATCATAAAAGATGTCTTGAGGCTCTGAGGGCTAAGAGTGATGATGAAGGAGAAACTATCTCTCAGGAGAAACAAATGCTATAGATAGAGGTTATATGTTCTATTGGAAAGTCCAATACAACAGTTAGAAGAGGAGATTCGATAGATATTTTGCACAAGGTACAAGACCAACGGAATGTGTTGCTTGGTCGTGGTGGATAACGGAAGAACTAAACACTTTGTATTGGAAGAGATGGTGTATAAGTTGCGATTATAGCGAAGAGGAATCTCTACCCATACAAAGTGACCTACTTAGTGGAAGGCGAAGAAGGCATTCCACAGGAGAAATGTGAGGTGAATACGAAGATAAAAGGATTCAAGGATTGCATGAGGTGCTATATATTGATGATGGAGACTTGTCATGTCTTGCTAGGGAGACCATAACAATGACTGTGAAATGCTCTAAGATGGGAGAGAAATTATAGTGAGGGTGCCCAAGAATGGTAAGACTTTCCATCTTTTACCATTGCAAGAGGAAGGTGCAGAGCAGTGGAGTCATATGGAAATGCATAAAGAAAGCAGAGAGGAATAATACACAACAAAGAAACAAAATGTTGTGTTGAGGACCATAGAAGAAAATCTCAAAAGTTGAGAAATGGGTGAAAGAAGATGGCATCACTTGAGAGTGCGTTGTGATTCATGATTGGTCAAAGGAAGTTCACCTATTACGGTATATTATGCTAGACTATACATGATTTTCTTGGGATGGTTGTTTATTTAGGTATTTATCATATGTTAATATTCGGAAATAAATTATCATATCTACATTTGTGTGTGTGTTTTTGCATTATACACTTGAGTTTTTTGGTCACATCAATATGTATGTCTCTCAACAAAAGGAAAATATGTTTTTCAAGGTACGGTGATCAACTATGTGGAAGGTCGTCCAAATATCTCAAAAAAGTTGTATATGAATGCTATTGAAGGTGCTTATCGATGGAGCATGAGTACCATGTTAAAAAGGAAAATAATTTTGATGGAAAACTGAATATTAGAGAACCTCCAAATCTTATGTCACTTGGGGATTGGTATAAAGCTTTCACACAAGTATGAATAACATCATAGGTCTTCCTATATAAATGTATTGTGTCACATGAATAATATATAGTGTTTTGTGTGAAATTGTTCAATTTTATTGAGTTATATTGTTATGTAATTGCTCTACCAAATCATTTCATATCAGAGTGGGAGGATCATGTAAGGGATTGCTGATGAAGTTTGAAGGGGCAACTTCATTTCTTTTATAATCGCCCATTCATGAGAAAAATAAACTGTCGAGTTTTGATTTTAGAAGCTTTGGTTTTGTAGAAAAGAATATATTTATGTATAGTTCGGAGAGTGTGTTTACATAGATGAAGAAGACTGCCACCATAAATCTCAAAGAATTATGCAAGATATTGTGGAGGAGAAAATAAAGTTGTTTGCTCAGTGCGCAGCTAGTGTGCAGATTAAGATTTGCATATCAATGTTTCAGCGACAAAAGCTTCTATGACCTTATAAAAATCTTGTCAAAGCCAGTATATGGGTGCCGTAGTGGTGACATCAATAGATCTGATAAAGAATTGACTCACCGTACTTAAAAATCATTCACAGCTGGCTTTGAATTCTTGTATGTACAGAAATTCAGAACCAGTTCATTCTAAGTTTGTGTTATGTTCATTATCCATTGCTTGCCAGCCAGTTACTCAGGTTCTAATCCCCAAGGGACCGGTTACCCTTGCATTTACACAATCGGCCAAGTTACATTAGTGTGCCAAGTTACTGGATCATTAACTCCTGTAATATCTTTAAAAAAATATTCATTATCCATTATCCTGTAGTTCCGAGCGAGTCTTGAATCTGGTATATGCACTATCACGTGCATATACCTGCCAATCTTCAGTCATCTTCACATCCTCATTGGCTTGCATTGCACTTGAAGATGTACAACTGTCATCGTCATATTCTGTATGCTCTTTCGCTGTGTATAGGTGTGCACCACCATTTTGCTCACTCATTACACCGCTGGTCTTTTTTTCGAGTTCTTCATAAAAGCACGGGCAAAGTCATCCACAGGTCAGGTCATAGTTAAGAAGGTTGACTTAATTTTTGTGTATTCAAATTAGTTCAAGTTATCGGTCAAGCTTTTAAGTTTGTTTAATACGTTTGTCTCATTTAAGTAATGTGAATATATTATTTTTGAAATTTTCTTGTTTAATGTCATAGTTTTAGTGTGGTTAATACTACAATTTTATTTTGTAATTATATAAACTAGCAATCGTACGTGAAATGTACAATAGGAATGTTGAAGGGGTTCTTTTGAAGGATTTATATTGGAAGGAGAGAAATATTGGGGGAGGAAAACAAGTGAAGATGAAGGGTGCAACAAAATTAGAAAGTAGAAACAATGTGAAACAATTTTCTTTGGGAATTGTGACAACCTACTATAATGTGTAGGCTCTTGAATCATAATTCGGGTATTATAATTTAAGTGGGAATTGTGACAGCCTGATTGAGAATTTCTAGCCATATAAGATGACTAATAAAGCTATTGTTAAAATAGGCACCTACAACAAACAATACCAATGTTACCTATAAGTTTCAAGCTTAAACAATCACAATGTCAATGTTGCAGCTCTCATTACAATGTAGTATCTGAGACATTGAGTGCAACAAATTGCACCCAAGTATTCTGTCCCAATTCCTAAACAAATATGCTTACACTTTAAGGGCATTTGAAGATTCATAAGATGTCATTAACTATATTGGAGGTAATTGTGAGAAAAATAATTGTTGTGCAAGATGCATTAAAATATTTGTTGTTGTGTAATATGCATTTATCTCTTAATGTGTTCAATTTGATAGATTCTAAATGGACGACATTATCGTAATTTCTTCTAATATTATTGAAGTCACTATAACATCTCAATAGTATGGCATTTCTTCAATGAAATGCTTATGGGTTATGTAGATTACACAACATATATAACAAATCTCCCTGATACACTTGAAAGCATGATTATTTATAGTAAGGCTAGAAACAAGTGGACCTGACCTGATCTTGTATTATGTTCTTGCAAGCATTCCCCTCTTCACAGTGGGCCACCATTAAAGATTTGATCACCAAGATACTCATAATAACATTAATTTAAAAACCTCAAGTTTGTCAAAATTCACCATATTACATCACACATTAATTGCTCTTGGCAGCATTCCCTTAAGAGGGAAAGCAACAATTGCAACATAGTGTCACTTGCAAACTTATAACTAAATGAACTATGATGAAATGAAAGTATCATAGATTCATATGTATGTGAAGGCAAACAATATTTGTAGCAACTACCCAATTTCAGTGCCACATTAATCCAGGCACAAGCAAAAGCACAACCACCGGTGCAAACTCTTACTTAAGGTGCTTTGGACATTTGTGCAACTCTTCATGTCAAGCCCCTCCATGGAATTGTACACATTCTGCTAAAGATTTAAAGACAACTTCAATACTCGAGTGGAGCCACAATATACTCATTTGGTCATCTTTGTCAAAAAGGTTGAGGACAAACACTACCTAGGACAAATATTACTTCAACCAATCACAAAAAATTAGGATCTACATGCATCAAGCAATGCCATATCAAACTTAGGGAGAACTTGAGTTTAAGATCTAGCTAAGGAGACTTTGCCGATACCCTTATTCATCATATAATATTGAGTCATAATGGTGTTTTCACATTAATGGACCATTAATAAGTGTTTTGCACAATATCATTCAAATAATATTGAGTTTGGAATACTATGTTCAAGTTGAACCATTGCATGCACTCTTCCGTGGTTTCATTCCACAAACATTGATAAATGGCTTAATACCTTTGAGTGGGCTAGTTTCCAATCACAAGAATGACATCGGTCAGATTTTAATGTTTTTGATAGAGCTCTACATTGGTTGTGGGAAGAAAGAGAGTGCAATTTGAAATTGGTTTTCCGGACCTGAAGTTTGAAGTTACATTTGACAGTATGACAAGATGTGTGAAATTTGAAGTTAATCAATTAAAAAGACATACAATCAATTAAACTTACTTGAATTTCTGGAATAATTCCATTTCCATAGGTGGTAGCAATTATGGAGAAAGAGTTTAAAGTTGAAAATACTTTGCTTGTTCTACTGCCAACCAAAGAATTATCTTTCTCAGATTCTTCTATTGAATTCCCTGTTATATGAAATATTTTTTATCAACTTCTATAAAATACCTTAAATTCAAACACCTGATACTTTAGAAACTGTTAAAGTATGTGGGCTGGATGGTTCAATTGTTGTGGTTTAATGGAAATGGGAGCTCTGATAATTAAGAGCTTGGCCCATGTACAACCACCTAATGGAAATGGGGAACAGTTGAAAGATTGTGGTCCATGTTAGATTTCTTCAACAACAATAAGTTGGAACATAAAAAAATGGTCATGTGAATAGCTTGTGGATGTGTTAGCTAGATTTTCTGCACAACTAAAAACCTAGGCAGTCATGAGATAAATCTCTCTCATTTACCGGTGAGGCTCCCGTGTAATATTTTGTCAATTATATTTCCTAGTATCTATTTGTTGGTATTACTTTAATTGCGTAGCTCATGGACCATAACTAGGCAATTTTGTAGCAAGTAAGCAATTGTAAGCAATATGTGCAGGAAAGGGAAATAAATAAATGTGAGAAGAAAGGAATAGAAATGTGTAACCTAACCAATAGTTGACATAGTTGATCACATGCACATAGACGAAACAAATAGATCTTAAAATGTAGAATTTGAAGCAAGGGAAAGTTTCAGATCTAGATCTAAGACAACACAAAGTTTATGCAGAGATCTAAAAGAAATAAGAGACGAATGCACCGTTGACACAAAGTTCTCCGAAATCTTCCTCTTCTCTATTCCACTTCCTGCAGAAAGCTATCAAGGGTTTCAGCTCAAAGTCTGGAACACAAGAATGTTGATTACAAATTCTGATCCTTTAACCCATAGGTTCTTCCTCTACTTATAGTGTGTAGAGGGGAAATTACAAATGGGAAATTACAACTGAACTAGAACATGAAGAAGTAGTAAAGGGAACATTTGGCAATCATCTTCCTAGAATTCCTCTCTTAGTGACATGCATAAGGAGTTTAAGCCAAAATTGTGCACATCTGTCACCTATCTTAAAGAATCTTTCCAAATAACTTAAAGTAATGGTTTTTAAACCAATAACTTTAATCTTACATTTTCATCTCGAGAACATAGAAAATAAGATAAGAAAGAAGAGAAGAATGAAGATCTGCTAGCTGTAATAGCTATACTTTCTTTTTGTTATGATATTGAATATACTTGTCAAACATGTAATTCAATATCGTCCCATCTATTTTAACAATAGCCTCTCTCTCGGTTCTAAATTGCAGCAACCCTCTAGACAAAGCAACAATATTAGTCTTTACCTTCTCTAAACTAAACCCATATCCCTCAACATTTGCCTAAAGCTTTATGAGCCTGCCAATTGAATCCATCGTGAAAGGTATGGTGGCTTCATCAATTTCTTTCCACAACCAAAATAAATTCCTCATGGGAAGTTAGTAATTCATCTGGGATGCTCTCAAGAACTTCTCCCATCTTACTTTCCAGCAACTGCAACCTTTTCAACACGAGCTTAAGAATCTCTACGCACAAGGAAACTGAAATTTCTAACTGCTTCCCCTTTTCCATCAATCCACTAGGTACAATTTTTTTCTGTAATTAGCACATCCTCTGGAAATGAGTGTATCTTAGCTAAAGTATCCGGATGACTTTCAACAACTATGTTCTCATCAATTCCTTTAGCTGAGATACTACCCTATGTATATTCTCCAATTCAACTGTTATTCTTTTGAACTACTCTGAAGCTTGGTGAATGATTTACTCTTTCCAGTGAGCAATAGATTTGACCTGGTCCCCTACATCTTCCACCTCATGCATCAGATGATTACTCACGTGCTCACGTGCTAGAATGGGCTGAGAGGAAAGTTTGGAAGCCTTAGCAATGATCTCACATAGCTGGGACACATGATTTTGAAGCTTGGCTCTCTCATCCTTCTCTTTTTCAAGCTTAAGGAATAAAGCATTCATTAGTGTCTGTGTATCCTGCTTTAATCCTTCTATGGTAGTTTGACCTATTGGCACTTTGGTCACTGCTATATCAGCTGATGTGAGCTCTCCCTTGTGCTTTCCTTCTTCTGGAATTGATACCTCGGTGAACTTCTGCCCGAGTCTTCAATAATCAACCTAGAAGTTATTTTGGCAACTTTAGGTCTTTTATCTCTTTCACCCAAACTCAGGAGCAACTGAAAGTCATGTTCCTCCATGTTGATCTCCTCTTTGGCTTCTGGGATTGTCTACAAAGCCAACCATGATGAAAAGTTGCTTCTCGAGGAATGAGAAGTCACTGAGTACACCACCATCTCATGCTCTTATTCTAATCTATCTGAATTTACCACCGTGTTGTGACTACCCCCTCTGAATTGTCCAAATAAAATGCTTTTTCAAACTCTGCCATCTGTGGTTTCAACTACTCCGCATGGAGAGGTGAGGATATGAGTGGTTGAGGAGAAAATACAAATGACGATGGATTCATAGGAGGAATAACAAGATCTCTTTGGGGTTCTGACGGTGCTGAAGTGCTATGAGTTGATGCTGGAGAAGTTGGAACTAGCACGATAGCTGTACATTTGTCTTTCTCCTATGCGTGAGACTTCTTGTGAATTGATTCATCAAAGATTCATCTAGGAAATACCCCTTTGTCAACAACCAGTTTGAAGTGTTAACTAAAATTGCGAAAGATGTTTCTTCAATCATCTGATAGCCACCAATGTTTTCCTGAAGATCAACTCTATCCCCTCCCATCTAATGGTATGAGTCAAGTATCACATGCCCATCATCTACGAGATCTGCGGTATCTTTCTAACTTCATACTCATTTCTACACTTCATCCAGAAGTCTTCCAACGAAGGTACATGTGAGTATTCCTAGGAGATTGTCTTCTTCACTACCTCATATGGGTCAAATTTTAGCTATGCTAAGAAGAACTCATGCTCATACTTAGAAAACATTTCAGCTTCAACTCCTCTAGCTTTTTGGATGCTCTTGTAGTTGTAATAACCCACTGTGACTGGAAAGAAACCCGTATACTTGTGCCACTTTAATTGTAAGTCATACATCTCCATGAGCTGTCTACACAACTCCATGATGACCCACTTGTCACTTGGATACCTCGCAACTTCACTGGTTCTCCTGAAAATCCAGTTACTCTGAGATAGGTGAAGTCTGCAAACTAGATGAAAATATAGCCATGCTGAGATACAACTTCCCAAGCTTCTTTGCTTACCTTGCTTGGTCTTCAGATCACTATTTAATTTGTAGATGAATTCATAGAAGAACCCATTGTTGACCACCTTGTAATCTTTGTGGCATTCAAGAATTTTCAACTGTGGGAAGCACTAAAAATAGGATCTTTCACCAGTACGCCCCATCTATCTAGCTTGGAAAATATACCCTACGAGGTTGCTGCATATACTAGGTATGAAGTCATTTTGAAGTTGTACGTCGCCTCACACTCTGGAGTTGCTCACTAATGATCTCCACCCAATTAATTATTGAATCAGCTTTGTTGATCTCAATTGTCCTTATGAAAGCATACATCCATGAGTGGAAGTTTGTGAGTATTGGCTTCTCCACTTAACCTACAAAGCAATTTAGTAATATCATCCACTTCCTGCACCAAATTGGATCGCGGAAGAGTCCTTGGGAACTTTGATGGAGACTTGGGCTTCTTCATAAATATCTTTATTCATTATTCCCACACAATCTACTTTGTGTTTCTCCCATCTGTTTCCAGCATCTAGCATGCTAATTGTAATCACCACTTGTCGTGTCAGAATCTTCAGACCATAATTAATAAATTGTGCATCCATCCTTTGATTATTGTCTTTCCCACAGCATCCCGAATTATTCTGGAAAGAGGATGTTATGACCTTGCACACTCCATAACAAATTCAGGAAACTAAGATGTGACTGGAAATGCTGATGCTTGAATAATTCCACTGCTTTTTATTGCCCGCATGAGATATGTCTTTCCGGACTGGATCTATCAATTATTTCAAGATGGGTTCAGGGCCTATGTCCATGTCATTGATATCAACAAATCTAGAAGCTATGCATGATTCTGCTGATCCTTCTCTTTCATCACGCTTCATCATGGCTGGAGCAATCTTTGTCTAAGCAATCTTTGTCTGTGTTCTTTTTCTTTTAATCCTGCCAATTCTTTACAAATGGATCAATCTGTGCATATCTAGCGATTTCTTCAGATTCAAAAGATATATTTAATGTACCTGACATTGCTTTGAACTCCCTTTCACCTATATGAGCACCGGTAATAAATACTTGCAATTATTTCAGATAAAGATGGAGTCAAGAGCATGAATATTTGATTTCTGTCACCAAAAATCTGCATATAAAGCCTGCTGCCCATAAATTTGAGGCTTTTCTTGCATCCAAAGTAAGCATAAATATTTTTAAATTCACTTGGGCACTTATACCAACATGCAGATAATTATCATGGCACAAATCAAGCTATTTCAACCTGAGGCGCCAAACCTTGAAGCTTCCTGACAATGAAAAACACCTTATGATGCACAAAACCTCCTTTCCTTGGCGCCAAAATTGTTTGGGCTGCAATCCTTAGCAAAAAAATTAATTTCTTCTTTATTATGGCAGCCCATGCTTATATAACCCTCAACATACTATTTTTAATAATGGCCCTTCCTATTCTGGCAATTTAATTAATAAACAAACATGTTTATTCACCCAAATTTGGCACCCAATTATACATGTTGTTGGTTGCTTTTAAATAAATCTATTTTATTTATTTTTAGCAGCATCCTTCAGTTATCTTTGGCTTGACTTCTTGCTTTGAATTTTCATCCATTCATGGTGCCAAAATTAGGTGAAAAAACCATAAGTAAATATCATTAAATTCATTGTTTAATGCGAAGGTGGGTTGCACTTTTTGGCAAGGGTGATTTCTAAAAATAAAAAGTCAACTTTGATGGGAATTTCTACCCTACATTGCAGCTCCAAAAATCCCTTCTTCAACTTAAGTTATTTGACTTCCATAATGGGAATTTTTACCTGCAAGGTAGGTAAGAAATTCCCTCCTGCCACTGCCAAAATTCCCACTAGCAAATTAAAACCTCTCCCAAAAAGTGTGACTTGCATTAAAAATAGCTTCCTTTGATAAAGTGTGACTTGCATGGGTGAATAAATCTCTTCGGTGAGAAAAATTAGCCTGCCAGGTGGGCGGAAAATTCCCATCGGTGCTTTAAGTGATTTTTTCTTTATTTTATAATGGGAATTTTTACCCTATAAGGCAGCTAAGAAATTCTGTTTGCCTGCCGCCTCTAATATTCCCATCGCAGCTTAAGTGACTTTGACTTCATGGGAAAAAGTACCCTATAAGGCAGGTAAGAAATTTTCCGCCTGCCTGCCACTACCAAAATCCCATTGCAGCTTAAACCCATTCATTTCACAAAGTGCGACTTGCCTAAGAGAGGAATTTTGTGCATGACTTCATCTTTTTGGTCAGAAGTTTTCTTTCTGAGGCTGATTCCTTCTGGTGTTGAGGCCGTAAATGATCTATAGATGCATCGAGAAATTTAACAGACTATACAGAACAAAGAACAGATCGAGGGAATTTCACAGACAAACTGCGGAGAAAATTGGAGAAAAATGCAAAAGAAATAAATAAAAATGAAAACGTTGCCAGAAGTTGCAAACAATGATCTGAATTCATTCTGGTGAGAATCCTATCTAGATGTGTGAATACTGGCATGCAAAACTTCAATAGGGTTTGACCGGAGCACAATTTACTTCGAATGGGGCTTTATTTATTAAATAATTAAATAAAAATTTCCTGCAGACAAAACTTGGTGGAGGGATAAAATGAGTTTCAACATCTAGGTATTTGTTGAAATTGGCTCATATGATTCACTGGGAATATCTTAACGTAATACAGACATCTTCTGGCAATAAAAACATGAAAAGACCTGTTATTTTAAAAAGAACAAAAAAATTCAAATGGGTACTCCCAAATTTTAGGGTGAAATTTGGAGACACCAGGATGACACAATTACTCGGAGAATAAATGATCTAATTTCATATTGGAATAAGTGAGAACATAACTAGTTGCGAAAGTTTTCATCTATACAGTTCAAGCGGGATCAAAAATATATAGGCTAAATAGAGAGCTAGAAGGGAGGTTAGCCAACTTGAAAGAGTTAGTCAAGAAAAGAGAGAGAAAGAGAAAGAGGTGAGTACACCAGTCGGAGAAAGGTCCATAAGGATTACACCATAGTTTTGTATGAGTATGTGAGCTTTGTAGTCAAGCCATGCTTTTATTGTATATGTCCTATGGCTTTGAGATAAATAAAAATATCTATTTTTATATGTGGGTATCGATTATATACTCTGAGGAATGACACAGATGCCTTAAAACCACATCCTCTTGTATTCAAATTGGTATCATATATAGGGAATGACTCTAGGAGAGATAAATTGAGGGAGTTATAAAAGAGAAGGCTAGCAAAACGCCAAACATAAGGTATCTAGTAGACTATTGTTCTCCACTATGAGAAAGTGGGTAGAGGACATCAAATAAATGAACTAAGAATCCATGACAATGTAGTGACTAGGGGAGTTGTGTTAGTGTGCACAAAAGAGAGAATCATGACAAGACAAGTTGGTTCAGAAGATGTAGTGGGTACAATAGTAGCGAGAGTGTTGGAAAGGATATTGAGTGAACTTTAGGGTGTAAGGACCAAACTAGAAGTTGAGGAAGATCATAAAAGATGTCTTGAGGCTCTGAGGGCTCAAAGAGATGATGAAGGAGAAACTATCTCTCAGGAGAAACAAATGCTATAGATAGAGGTTATATGCTCTATTGGAAAGTCCAATACAAAAGAGATGAGGTGTAGGAGGATACATAGGAGAAAAGAAGAAGACTCGACTCATAGTCGACATCAAAACGAGAGAGATTACGTAAAGATTGCACAAATAACATGCAATGTATGGAGTAGAAGAGGAGTCTCTTGGTACAAAGAGACTAACACATCATGTTTAGGGGGTGCTACTATAAATGCGGAAGAAAAGGAAATCACACAGTTGAATGTTCACGGATGTAACAAAAAGAAAGAAGGAAAGAAATTATATGAATGTCCACAAATGACCAATAGTAGGTCAATGGGACTAAGGATACAACCATTAACAATAGAAAGTTCTAGGTAGAGATAATTGAAGAGTGAACTGATGAAGTAAAGTACAAAGACAAAATAGAGCAATGCACCACTAAAATAAGTGGAAAGGTTACCAATATAAATAGTAATGATGGGTGAACAAAATCCCTAAGAGAGAGTGCAAGATCTATAGAAGAGAGCATGCAAAGACTACATAAAGGATAAAGTGTGAAAAATAAAAGCACTCAACGGAGGGTAAGGTGCTGAAGATTATGAAGACACCATCGCAAGAGGAGATGCGATAGATATTTTGCACAAGGTACAAGACCAACAGAATGTGTTGCTTGGTCGTGGTGGATACTGGAAGAACTAAACACTTTGTATTGGAAGAGATGGTGTATAAGTTGGGATTAGATCACAAGAGGAATACCTACCCATACAAAGTGACCTACTTAGTGGAAGGCCAAGAAGGCATTGTGCAGGAGAAATGTGAGGTGAATACGAAGATAAGAGGATTCAATGATTGCGTGAGGTGCTATATCTTGACGATGGATGCTTGTCATGTCTTGCTAGGGAGACCATGACAATGACTATGAAATGCTCTAAGATGGGAGGGAAAATATAGTGAGGGTGCATAAGAATGGTAAGAATTTCCATCTTTTACCATTGCAAGAGGAAGGCGCAGAGCAGTGGAGTCATATGGCAATGCATAAAGAAAGTAGAGAGGAATAATACACAACAAAGAAACAAAATGTTGTGTTGAGGACCATAGAAGAAAATATCAAAAGTTGAGAAATGGGTGAAAGAGGAAGATGACATCAATTGAGAGTGTGTTGTGATTCAGAAAAAAAAAGTGAGGAAAAGGCCAAAGAGTGCAATTCAACCTGATGATAGTTTGGAAGAGTATTGCGCCTAAAATAGAGGATGAAGGAAAAGATGTGAAGGTCAAGGAAGATGACCTAAGATCACAGATAAAGGTGATAGAGTAGGAATGGATAAAGTTGTGTGAAACCCATGTGATAGAAACGATAAGAGAGATTACATAGCTAAGTGAAGAAGAGGGCACAAGATTGGAAACCCCAGTTGAGGGAAATGAAGAATACGTAGATAAAGGAGAGTGTAACAGTGGGGACACATTGCCAAAGGGAGAAGGATAAAAATAAGGTTCCCTAAAGGTGATAAAGGAAGTGTTGTTGTGAAGGAAGTTGTGGTGTTGCACAATGAGAAGATATTCATACATATCTTGAAGGAAAACATGGAGAGGAGTGCACGAGTGATGGTTGCACATTATTTGGAAGGAACAGTGATAGGTAGATGAGATTTCCTTGTAGGCAACAAGTGAGGAGCAACCAATGGTGAAGGTTATGGAATTGCATGGAAGAGATAGTAAAAAGGAGGGATGATGGAGGAAGAGATCTACGTACATCTCATAAAAGGAGGTGAAGAGGAGGTCACCAAGGGAAATACACACAGGAAGAAGAAGTTGTCAAAGTTGAGGGAAGAAAATAGAAGGTCTGTAATTGGAAAGGAGGCCATGGTGCAGAAAAATGAATACGCAAAGAGGAAGAGGATGAGCTTGTAGGAGAGAAGTCATATAAGGAGTGTGTTGAAGAAATAAGGGATAGGGCACAAGATAGTTGGAGATGGTCAAATATCCATAAAGGAAGAAAGGGATGTCTAGAGACTAGTTGATTATGACCTAGTGTTGCGTAGGTCAAGCAAAATTGGAAAAATATTGCAAAGGAAAAATGGGCATGAGGACAAGTAGAACATAGAAGAGTAGATGTGATGAAAGTGCTAGCCCATGGAAGAGAAAGGCCACAGACAAAAGGATGTTAACCTTGGGAAGGATGGTCGGTTGAAGGTGGGACTAAACCCACAAATGAGTGAAAGATATTACAAAAGAGTCATAGAAAGATATGGATGGCATAACAAATCAAAGAATAAATGAGTCAATTTTAAATTGGAATAAGAGGGAACAAATCCCATTAGGAAATTCACCATCCAAATAGTTCAATCGAGATTGACTATATGTAGGTTGAGTATACGATTAGAAGAGATGTTATCCGAGGTCGAAAGAGTTAGTAAAGAGAGTTAGAGAGAGAGAGAGAGAGAGAGAGAGAGAGAGAGAGAGAGAGAGAGAGAGAGAGAGAGAGAGAGAGAGAGAGAGAGAGAGAGAGAGAGAGAGAGAGAGAGAGAGAGAGAGAGAGAGATGAGTCTTTGAGAGATGTCAGAGAGAGAGAGAGAGAGAGAGAGAGAGAGAGAGAGAGAGAGAGAGAGAGAGAGAGAGAGAGAGAGAGAGAGAGAGAGAGAGAGAGAGAGAGAGAGAGAGAGAGAGAGAGAGAGAGAGAGAGAGAGAGAGAGAGAGAGAGAGAGAGAGAGAGAGAGAGAGAGAGAGAGAGAGAGAGAGAGAGAGAGAGAGAGAGAGAGAGAGAGAGAGAGAGAGAGAGAGAGAGAGAGAGAGAGAGAGAGAGAGAGAGAGAGAGAGAGAGAGAGAGAGAGAGAGAGAGAGAGAGAGAGAGAGAGAGAGAGAGAGAGAGAGAGAGAGAGAGAGAGAGAGAGAGAGAGAGAGAGAGAGAGAGAGAGAGAGAGAGAGAGAGAGTCAAACCACACTTCTATTGAAGATGTCGTAAGGCTTTGAGATAAATAAATAAAAAATATTTTTGTGTGTGGTTCTAGTAGATGTTGTAAAGCTTTGAGATAAATTTAAAAAATTGTTTTTGTGTGTGGGTATCCATTGTGTACTCTAAGAAATGCCCTAGGTGCCTTAAAACTACATCTACTTGTCATCCATTACAATAGATTGGTCTCCCCTCATCTTAAGTGCTCCATCTCTAAGATCTCCAATGGTTATCATTTCATCTACTAGTGTTTCCTCAATTGTTCCACCACCTTCCACACTTTTTCTTCTTGTTGTCCCAATTTCCATCCATTACCCTAGATTAGTCTCGCCTCATCTCAAGTGCTCCATCTACAAGATCTCTAATGGTTAGCAGTTCATCTACTAGTGTTTCCTCTATTGTTCCACCACCTTCCACACTTTTTCCTCTTGTTGTCCCAGTTTCCATCCATTCACCCTCTCATTCTTCTCACTTTAATCATATTTACCAAACGATATCTCTAATTGTTGGTGTTTCAGTTCTCCCACCTGTGACAGCTGATTCTCCATTTGTTACTAGTGTTTCTCCTTCTCCCAACATTTCCATCATTATTGTCCCCAATCCCTTCCCCCATTGTCACTTCATCCTCTACCTTGGTGAATCTAGTACCTAGCATGTTAGAGGGAACACCATAGACACAAACAATGATAACATCTATACAAGATATCTCTAATATGACCAAGGAAGGGTGCATCAATATGTAGTTAGTAGAGGTCCATAAATCAATATATGCTCCCATAGAGGTCACTTTTAGATTTTGACAAGCCATGTAGGAACTTGATAAAAGTAACCACAAGGAAACTACAACATGGTAGTGATACTACCCTCTTACATAATGAAGAAAGTATCATCCCCTTGGACACTAGGTAGAGAAAGAGGGATCCTGTTGGTACACAATCATAAAGCACCAAGCTAAGGGCATACCTTATTTCCATGGTCAAATCTATAAACAAAATGACAAAGGATGTGCTAGAAAGATGAAAGAGGAGATTGATCAAGCTCAAAATACCTCCTACTATCTATGTAGAAGTGCAAAAAATGTTGAGGGACCTCTTCTAGTTAGTGGACAATTTTGAGAACACCAAGCCTAAAGAAGAAAATTCACATTAATGCCCAATCCCTCTTTACGCAAATCACCAACTGGGAAGGCCGATTATCCACATTGTGGAAAGTAGCTATGAGAAACTTGATCCCCAACGCATCATTGATCACTCTAGAAGAGGTCATAAATTGTGTGAATTTGTTAGCCAAGGGAAAACGAAGGTTTGAAGAGACTGGTAACTTATTGACCCTATCTAAAATAGAGAGATGTATTTACACCCAACATCATCCTTTTTGTTAACAAGTGAAAGGTTTCCATCAGTGTATTGGCTGATAATTCTATGTGATTTGGGACAAAAGTTGAAGTGATGATTCAGAAGTTGTTAGCAATTTGGAAATAAAGGTAGAGGCACAAAAAAATAGGGTAATAAAGTTATTCTTAACTTCATGGTTGATATTGAAAAGAAAATAGGAAGAGCTAGGTGTTTTAGAGAGTGTCTACATGCGTAGCATTGGCTTGGTATATTAAAACTATCAACTCAACATCCACAAAAGTTGGGCATCCCATCATTGATACAAAGCACGTTAAGAAAGATTATGGGATTTGTGTGGCAGTAGGGCAAGTGAGGAGGGAAGCAACCTATAGCTTAATTGCATGTGTTTATGGTCTATATTTGGACATAGTGTTGTGTTCACAAATGATCATAGTTGAGTTTGGTGATCATGCAACAAGTTGTAATCTTGAGTTTTGACTATAGGGGCTATTTTAGGACACCTAGATACAACTCCTTGGCCTATAAATAGCACCTATAATCAAAAATCAAGATTACAACTTCTAGCATGATCACCAAACTCAACAATAACATGCAGACTAAAACAATTTTTGAATCTTTAGAATAATTGTTTTTCTATATTAGTTGCATGTACGGCTTAGTATGACCTTGTCCCACTACTGAGGGTTATAAATACTTTTGTAAATCTATTTATTATGTATTGTGTTCATCTTGAAAATTTTAAGCTATGTATTGTGTTTACTTAATTATTTATATTTTTGTTATGTTTTTATTCCAATTAAGAGTGACATTGAAACTTATGATAAATTAAAGAATGAAAATTGAATAAATGCATCTGTATGATATAAGAAGGCAATTTGATCTAATTTTATGTGTGTTAAACTAGATGTGCTTGGGAAATATATGAAACATTGCATGAATTGAAAGTTAAATTGTAATTTTGGATTAAATTCTATGAATTCGATTGGATTGAACACACCATTATTTTAGTCATTCTTGTGATTCATAAATTCTAAGGAACAAACTTAATTTGTGCTTATAGTTTAATCTTATGTATACAAGAAATTTCATCCCCTTAGACTTTTGGCTAGGATTTGTGAGAATTTAAGTTGTGTGCCAAGTTTTTGAATTTTGTTTTCTATCATATAAGGTTGTTGTGTTTTCTCTTAGTTGTTTCAAGATAGGACGAGATTTTGAAGTTCTTTTCTACCTTACCCTTCTCTCCTTTAGAGTTTATTCATTGGGTATAATTTAGTGTAGGTTATCTTATCCAAAGTCTACTTGTCCCTCAAAGAGGTAACAAAATTCACTTAGTTCCCATTGAGCTATACGGTCACAGTTTTCCATACCTTGGGTCCTATTTCCAGCAAGGGTCTTAAAATGAGTGGGATTGACTTCTCATCTTCTATTGAAGCCCGTGTCAATACTTGCATCAAAATAGAAGAGGTTGAAATACAAAATGTAGAGAGAGATACCCTATAGCAACCAATGATTAGCACCTTTGGCCCAACATGTTGATGTGGGAGACAACACAATTACCTAGCATGTAGATCAAGTGAGTTATAGAAGATACAATACAAAACTATTGAAGAAGTAAATAAAAACACATTTGAAACTGGAATACTTGCAAAATAATGCAATTATATTCAATAAGAAAGGATTGGGTATAGTAAATACTTAAACAAAGCACAATAAGGAAGACCAGGAAGGGCAATATTCCTAGACTGTGGATGGCCAACAACACTGAGAATTAGAATTCTTGTGATCAAAAAGCGGGAAATATTCCCTAATTAATTTTTCTTACCATGGGAGATGTGTGTTATAGGTTATAGCTTGTCCATTCGATGTTATGTGCATCCATTTTGGTCTCTTGTTATAGAATTACCTATATCTATGTATCATTACAAGAAAATAGCTCAAAAAAGGAACAATTACGAAAACAATCAATCTTCCATAATGATTCATAGTTTTCCTTCTTAAATGGGGGTAATTGGACTTCCAGGTGTGCAGTAGACTGGTAGTTACTATAACATGGTGCAAACTCAAGAACTAACATTTGGCATGGTGTGATGTGGACCAAAGAGTCCATATGGCCACTAAGTTATCCACATGGTTTTAATGTAGCATGCAACGCACCTTAGCATTTTACAAGAGAGAAAGGATATGCAAAGATGTCACGATTGGTGTGCATAACATGGTGATGCAAAAATTTCTTGAGCATGTGCAAAGGAACATGATATTATGCAACATTCCTTATTTTTGGTCTCGACACAGGGTGTATTGATCAAGTTGAGTGAAGCCTGGGAGATGAAAAATTTATTGGGATGATAGTGCGAAGGTTTTTGAAGATCAACCTTCCTTAAAGTCCTTACTTTCGTAGGCTAGATCAACTTTGTAGTAGTGCAGATTCTATGATGGACCATTGAAATAACATAAGAGTGATACCAATGTTGTTGATCTAGGGAATGCCTATTAGATTGTGCAAATGTGCTGATGTATAATCCGTATGTGACCAAAAACAAACAAGAGTGCCACAATGAAAAGGTAATCTTGAGGGACTCTGCTTGGATCCACCAAAGTGTCAATCTACACACATAACCCTATCTGAAGCTTAGAAGAGTGAAACTTCCAAGTTACACTGATAGAAGTGTCCAAAGGAAAAAAATGAAGAATAGAAACTCCTTAATCATTTCTTGATAAATATATTGAATTGGATTTGCTTTGGTACCCAAATTGATTCTCCCTCAGAAGCTAAGCAACATCACAGGTTTGACATGAAGCTTAGAGACAAGCAGAGCATGTAATGTGTCATTTTGTAGCTGGGGATGAAATACAACTTGCTCTTTATCACTTAGATGTGGAGAAATGGGTAGCACCCTCAAGAGGATTTGACCTATCCTCACTACTTTATGGTTGTGCCTTTCAATCAGGGTGAGAGGACCCTTTTTGTAGCCTACTGTTTGTGGAGGAGATGGAGATATCCTTCCTTGTGGAATTATTAAGAAGACCTTGAAGAAAATATGATCAATGCAACAAAACCTAACTCTCACGAGTTGTCACTCTAGGTAATGGAGATATTTTCTAAGCAAGGTTCATGCCACTAAAGAAAATGAAAACCTGATTGTTTCTGCATGTTTTGGTAGTAAAAATTATGCATTTGCATACACACATGACAAACAAGGGTAGTATGGGTATGATTGGTTGTTTTTAGATGAATTTTTGGAGGGAGGTGAGGAAGAAATGCAATTGATTCACCATATTCTTGAGAAATTTTACAAAAATGGAGAGCTTGAACAACAAAATGCTTTGGGATAGGTAGGATTCCCAAAAGTCCGCACCTCCACCGTTGACTGGAGCAAATGTTGACTATCTCTTTGTCGGGCTTGTGGGTCATTTTGATGATTTTAGTATTTTAAACATCAAGGGGAAAAAATCCAAGTTTCCCCGATGGCCCACCTCCTCGCCTCTTGACTTTTCAAACTGCCACGTGTCTCAATGGTGCATCTTGAGATGGTCCCCAAAAGTAGAGACCTTGAATGAGCACGGGGTCACCACGTGTCCCAGTCTGGAGTCCGAAAAAGGCTTGAGAGTTCATCGGAAGGTGCCATGTGTCTAAGGTCCGAGACAATCTTCTTTGGTTGTTGAAAAGTCTAAGCAAAAATCAGAGTGAGTGGAAGCCTCCAAGTGTCCTCCTTGCACTTCTTAAAAAAAAACTCAAAGTCCAGTCCCCAAACTTGCGTGGTCACTCCATGTGTCTCAAGCCCTTTTAAGAAGATGCTTTGAAAAAGCTTAAGGAAGGAAGACCCGTGGAAACCTCCACGTGCCTTCATGGCGCAACTTCAAGATGGTCCCTAAAAGCAGAGACCCTGAATGAGCATGGGGTCACCACGTGTCTCGAGCCTTAGAAAATTCCTTTAAAAATTTCAAGTCCCCAGTGAGCCAACAAAAAACCCCACCCATCCCTCTGTCACAATTGTTAAGGTGGGACCCTGAGACAAATCTTCAAATGAGCGCCAGCCCACCACGTGTCCATGGCCCACCAAACTATATTAGTTGCATGAAATTATTTTATGATTTTGGGCGAGGCAGCGGAATCCTCCATGTGTCCTCTCGGCGCAACTCCAAGGCCAAACAAAAGGTGAGTCTTCAAACGAGTGTCGTTCCTCCATGTGGAAAAGTTTTGGGTTAAAAATTTCCACAAAGTTTAAGAGTGCCCCATTGAGCCACATCCAACCAAAAAGGGCCACATTTCCACTGATGCAAAGATTAAAAAATTTGATGGGAGAAACACACCCGTGAAGCCTGTAAAAACACAGGGAAACCACTGTTTGAGCCCGGAGATGAAATTTTCTTTAAGGACAGAGCATTTGGAAATGTTGCAAGGTTCACACATGACCCTCTGAGCTATATCTATTCACATTTCTTCAAGTACACGGAGAAAATGGCAGTGGACAACAACACATGAC
>CM031243.1:665920496-665988488 GCA_018340775.1 Taxus wallichiana var. yunnanensis
ACTACGTATTGCTTTATTTGAAATTAGCAATTGTTATGTAGAAACTATGGGCCTCTAGGTATTGGAATACCAAGGGCTTGGTCTTGGTAGCTCGGGATCAATGAACAAAACCTGGGCGTATAAAAGGAGTTAATCATACATGCCTCGAATGAGACATGGAGAGTGTGCCACAAGCACTTCTTCTATTGAAACCAAAGTCTACTCCTACTCCTACACTAACCGGAGAGAAAGAAAGCTACAAGCAAAGCTGCATTACAGCGAGGAGAAATATCTTCCCTTTCTCAAAAGGGAGTAGCCATCACGCAAATGATTTGACATCGGAATATGGTTTCTGTATGAGTGAAAAACTAACTATAAGTTCGGTCCTCCCACCCAAATCATCAAGGTATCTACATCAACCAAAAATACCTCCTCCAAGTTGATTTGTATTGCGAGAGGTGTTGATGGTGACCCTTGGTGCTTTTGAAAATCATCCTCATGCCTTGAAGTGGGCATGAATGGTTCCGACTTCTCTCTTGGCTCCAGTAAGAGCCAAGTACACGATTGGGAAAGGTTTGATCCTTTTTGAATGTACCCTTTTCTCATAAAATTTAACTCCCAAAAAATGGATTTTTTTTGGACCTTCTTGGATGGATGGTATGAGAGGGATGATGACATCCTCTTGCCTTTTCTCTTCCTTCTCCGGTGAAGAACATGAAGAGACTCATATCTTCGGCCTTGGTTACAGAGGGATGTTGTGCAAGGTGAGGCACATAGGTTGTTGTTGTTGAATGCCCTCGTGTTCAATGAAGAGTTGTAAAAGTCATGGAATTGGGGTAAGAATCTCTAAAGAAACCCCAAAGGATTTTATACAAAACTGATCGATGGACCATCGATAAGAAATGAGAAAGGTTTTGTTCTTTGCATACATTAATTTGAAGTAAACAAGAAAAATAAGCAAATGAAGCTAACCTCTATTCTTTGAAATAATGAACCTAAGAGGATCTAAGCATTTAATTGTGTTTAAAGAAAGGGATCTCCCCATGTAATGGCTTGAGGCCGATGGATCTTCCCTTTTACTCCATATTGGTGTTATAAAATACAAAAGCAAATCTTTATTAGCTCGATGGAAAAGAAAAAAATGAAATCAATCTAAAGCCTAAATAAAATACTATAATATGTGCTCGGATGAAGAAGAGAATTCTTAGAAAATGAGGGAGGGGGTCTAGCCCTATTTATAGTTTTCCATTTGGGGAAAATGGGAGATTTGGGTGCATGTGGACAAATGATAAAGTCAGCACTTTTAGCAAGTCAGTATGATTTGACTATGTTTAGAAGAATGACCATGGTTAAGACTAGTTAACCACGTTTAGAGGGTAATTAATCTTACTAAGAGAGAAATTCTAAGGTTTACGAAGGGCTTAAAAGGCTTAATCAATCCAATGAAATTGGATTGATAATAACAGGACATGGTAAGAATGTAATAAGGTGGTAAAGAATATTTAATATTAGCTCAGAGTTAATAGGCCAAACGAAGTTATATAGCCGACAAAAGTGTGGTACATTTACAAGAAAAGCAGTTGGTTATTATAACCTATTTAGAGTTTATAAGAGGAAATGCGACCAAACAGTGTCGTAAGGGGGGAGTTAGATATAAACTCGATAAAGTCGTGCATATTTACAAGGAAAAATAGTTATGCGATAATTACAAATAATAATACATTGATCAAACTACGGGTGTCTCAAAGCCTCCTTTATGGCGTAGCAAAGAGCTCATATGCTTAGAAGGTGGGTGATGGAGGAGAAAATGATGTGATCTCCTTAGGATCATTGTAACTCCCACTAAAACAACCCGGTTGAGACCTAAGAACAACCTAGGATTAGTTAGGAAAATTATGGAATAATTTTTTTGTTTAAAAGAGTCGGCAATGGAGGGTTCTGAGACAACAAATACATGTCATAACACATCTTTTAAGCCAAATATTATTAATAGCTTATAGTTTTATTAATATGACAATTATAAAAGATCACAAGGTCCAAACTTAGGGTTAGATTAATCAATTAGGTTAAGAGGGTAATTTCTCACTATACCACTCTCTAATAGGATTAAAAGATTCAACGATTTTTCTCAAAATTAACTAAATCAAAACTTTCCAAAAATTCCCATTAGATAGGAAATTTCCTCACCTTTCCAGTGATATAAAGAAGTCCTCATAACTCCTCATATTTCTCAAGATATGGGTTCGCAGACCTTGGGAGGAAAATTTTCCCAAGAGCGGGTCTGCGGGCCTAGGGGAGAAAATTTTCCGTCATGCGCGAGCCTACTGGAGACTTCGGAGAGAATTTTTCCTGGAGAGGAGGAATGTCAATCGGTGGGGTGGGGAAGAAAAATTTTCCCATGCGTGGGCTGAGGAGCGGGAAGAACTTTAGCGCTTTTTCCCTTTTTGGGACAAAAGCGCGATTTGCCTCCATGCGCCCGCGAGCCTGAAAGGACACGTGTCGGCATTTCCCAACTCTGCGGTGGAAAGTCAAGCTGGGAGAATTTTAGAATTTTATCCTTTTTTAAAAGTGGTAAGGGATCAAATGATCTGTGCCTTCCGATGCCATTGTGAGGTGCCACGTGTCAACCATCCATTGGTTGGTGTGGCAGGCGGGCGGCAGAACTTATAAAAAATTTTCCCAAAGAATTTTTTTGAAGCGCTAAGTTTTTAAGGGATCTACTCCTCACGATGCCCCATGACACCATGTGGTAGAACCTAATTGGTTGCGGGGCCAGCGGGGCCATGGAAAAGTTTTTGGAAAACTTAGAAAATTTTCCCAAAAAAATTTTCCGAAAGCAGTTTAGAAAACCATTTTTTCCTGTAATTATTTTTTTACTGATTATAATTATTTTTGAAGCCAAATGAAGGAAACTTTGAGGCCATAAATTTTGATTGGGTACTCGGTTTTTGAAAATGAGGCTTTCTAGAAATATTTCTAGATGTCTTATTTGCACAAGAATCATTAATCCTTTTCATTTTGATAATGTTTAAGGGGTAAATTTCATGAAAAAATTAGACCTTTAAAAGGCAAACTAGCAAATTTTGGACTTATAAAATTTTACTCAATTTGATCTTCTTTCCTCTCAACAAGTCAAATAGGCATGGGTAATTGTTCTTAGATGGATTTAGGATGGATTTAGGATGGATTTGGAGGGTAAGTTTGTTTGATTGAGTTCCGATTTGAAAAATTTACAACTTTGACAACGACACGACAATGAAAAGCGGTTTGAGCTCGATTTGCTAAGTTTTCTAAGAAATTCCTTAAGTTTTTTTGTCAATTGAATTCGTTTAGGGCATACTACTTCAAAGTAATCATTTAATTTGTTATTTCATTGTTGCTGATTATTTGTGGATTTTTGGATAAGTATTTTGATTTAAAAATAAATACAAAACAGAGATCAAATTTTAAAGGGTCTATTTGCCATTTTCTACTTCCAAGTATTAGAATACGTTCAATTCCAATCTAATACATTTATTTGATTCAAATAAAAATTATTCAAAACCAAAATGTAATTCTAATTTCAAATTTAACACCTTTGAAAAGACAAAGCTCTATGTTTCCCTCACACACATTTCTTCCTTTCAAACAGATATTTCAAATACATTTAAATGATCAGATTCAATATACAATGCAATTGAGAAAGGTAATACAATCATTTATTGTTTTCCAAAAGAAAACTTACAACTTCTTCCTTTCATTATTCAAATTCATCATACAGAATACAATTCTTTCTTTGAAAAAGAAATGGATTATATCTCTTTCACATTTCAATCTTACAACTTTCATATTCAATACAACATATTTCCATTACAAAACATATACAAGTTCATCCACTTCAAGTGGAAGGTTACAATAAGATTTATCTCAACAGGGATTATCAACTATTTTATTTCATTTTCCTTTGCTCGAAACAAAAACATGTAGATTTATCATTCTTCCAATTTTTACCACAACAAGAGCAGGGAAAGGAAATTTTCTCCACCCAAAAAAGACATCCAATGACAAGGAGAAGCCATCCTTCTTCATTGGCCCCCGAGCCCAACCACAAAGAAATGGAAGATGTGATTCAACTCATGGCAACCAAAGGCTTCCACAAACACACATGCAAATTTCACATTTAAAACACAGTCCAAACAGAATGTAGTTTGCAACTACTTTAAAGCATGACAAACAACACTAAGGCTTCATCCAACAAGCCAAAGGAGCAAGAAACTATGGGAGATGCTACTTATGCCTCCCAAAGGGGAAATGAGTATCACCACCTGATTTCAAACCGCCAAAACATAGTATATCAAATCCCTGACATGCCCTTATGCCTCCCCCAAGTACCCCTTATTCCTCACATTTCCTTATGCCTCCCCAACCTCTTATGGCACCCCATAATGAGTAAAGAAATTCAAGCTATTTATTTGTAAGGTGGAACCCAAATCCCAACTCCCTCCACACTTATACCTCCCAAAACACTTGTGCCTCCCACAAAATGAACCCCATAGTCTTCTCCTACACCATACCTAGGCCATCTACCCAACATCCCACAAACATACCAAAACATTCACAACAATAACAATTTCATAAACAGAAAGAGAAGCATTACAAGAGCCAAGCTCCTACCTCTCCATGATGGAGTTGTTCCAAGTTCCAAAACAACAAGCTTTATCCCAATGCAAGCAATCCAAATCAACCAAGCACAAGCATGCCACAATATTTTTAAAAAATTCTCCAAGAAAGAGCTCTAAAACAACAAATAATTCACCCCAAAAAGAGTTTCCAAAAGTGAAGCAACCCAAAAAAGGCAAGCAATTCAAATTTTATAGAAGAGGGAAAAAAAGGATGAGGTGGATCCATGTAGGATGCCACATCACACATCCTCAACCCCAACCCAAAAGTCAACTTCATTCTCCAATGCATAATAAAAAGGTGGATGAATAATATGACAGTTTACTTACATACTCAAATCCAACCCACACCCCAAAGGACTGAAATTAAACCATGTAAGAAAAGTGCAATAAAACTTACAATTTGTCTTCTCAAAAAGCATTATAAAAGTCTAAATTCAACTCTCCAACCATAGGTATGGTTGGTAAATAAATTTAAGAGGTATGGGACAAGTTTAACTTGTCCCACAAGCCTCCAAAATCAGCCTCCAAGGACAAATTCGAATTTCCAAGAAGGTGGAGTGTTTCACACTCAAAAGTTAACTTACACATCACTTACACATCTCTTACAACACTTTAATTCAAGACCAAAAACTCTATTAATTACTTTATTATGACATATTTTAATTAATTAACTTAACAACATGATTACTCACAATATTACACATCATTTAATAAATAATGAAAGGGTCAATGCACCACAAAATAAACACATGCAAACATAAACAAAGGAACCAATAAATAAATACACATAACCCCTTGGTCACATTTAAAGGTGATCCCCCCCATGGGAATCCCTAACAAAACAACCACACATAAACAATACAAGTTTCCATGGTGACCTTGTTGAATTCATCTAGAATTCTAATGTGGTTGGTCTCTAATCCCCTGATATTTTTTTGATATTTTAACCTGCAAAACACAAATACCTCCTTCGGTCTCATGGCCATATCAGAACATCCAAAATAACATAATTAAAATTCCAAAATCATCTAGATATATGAATCACAACAACATCCAAGCAACCAACAAGATCATTTGCAATTTTACTCAACAATTATATCATTATCAAATAATTTCAATTTCTAGGTCTACTCATAATATTGAAATATCACATGTCCGAACAATATCCATAATATAACAGTGTTCAATGAAAAGATGTAAAAGCCATGGATTTGGGGTAAGAATCTCTAAAGAAGCCCTGATGGATTTTAGCAATTTGATCAGTAGACCATGTGATAAGAAATGAACAAGGTTTTCTTCTTTGCATACATTAATTTGAAGTAAACATGAAAACTAAACAAGTAAAATTAATCCCTATTCTTTAAAAGCTTGAAATAATGAACCTAAGAGGATCTAAGTGTTCGGTTGTGTGCTTAAGAGAAAGGGATCTCCCATTAATGGAATGGATCTTCCCTTTTACTCTATATTAGTTCTATGAAATACAAAATCAAATGTAATTAGCTCAATAGAAGAAGATGAATCACAATCTAAAGCCTAAACAAAATACTATAATCTATGCTAGGAAGAAGAGAGAATTCTTAGGAAAAGAGGGAAGGGATATAACCCTATATATAGTTTTAGTTTGGGAAAATGGGAGATTTGGGTGCATTTGGGACAAATGCTAAAGTCCAAAAAGCACTTTTAGCAAGTCAAAGTGTGATTTGACTATGTTTAGGGTAACTAACCTAGGTTAGACTAATTAATCTCTCTTAGAGAGTAATTAGGGTTTTGGAAGGGTTTCTGAAGGGCTTAATCAATCCAACGAAGTGGATTGATATTCCAGGGAGCTAATAGAAGCAAGCTAGAAGGGAATAAAAAGCTAATGTAGTTAGAATGAGGCTATAACAACCTATTTAAGTGGTTTATAAGAGGAAAATGACCAAAAGATGTCATGAGAAGGAGTTAGATAGGTTTAAGCGGCGGTGTCTTGAGTCAATTTGTAAAGGGAAGAATAGTTAGTGCACTATTAGAAATAATAGTGTATTGATCAAACTAAAATTGTCTATATTTTCCCTCTTTGAGGTGATGTAAGCTACGTCACTTCAAAGAAAGTAGACAACGCAAACAAGTAGACATTTTTGAAGGGTAGAGAAAAATTAAAGGATGAAGGATGATGAATGCTCCCTCGAGTGTCGATGGGGTGATGAAGAAACTCGATCGGCGATCAAAAAATAAAACAAAAAATAGATAAGTGGATAGAGAAGACAAGAAACTTAGAAAAAGGGATATTGATCTATTCGCAAATCAATTGCTAACAATACTTAATCATCATAATGCTTAAAATCCTCCTCATGGGTCCTTATTAAAATGTGAGCGTGTGGCGGATGTATAAAATGACATGAAAAGCCAAGATACAAACAACCTTCTGTGCTAATAATGGCCAACTCCATGCACCATACGAATGCAATGCAATACGAGAAATAAACAAAATCACCTAATAGGGAAATAAGTACAATCACACACATTTAAACCAACAACATTTAAGATAGTTGTACAAATATTTTGTTATTGAGATGAAGTCTCAAATGTTTTGATAAACGACAAGGGTGAGGAATGATGCCCCAAGCAAGGTGTATTATGTAAGGGGAAAGACGGAGGACACTTAGGTCCCGTGAAATAGCAATGTGCACAACGAAAATAGTACCGTGCAACTCATAGTGCCCCCGGAGTATAAGGCAAGTAACATAGCCATAGCTTGTGTAGGTGATTGAAGATTGTGGTGATGTGTAAGTTGTTGTTTCAAATTTTTGAAAACATCAACAAGATGCAGGATGAGTGTCATGCTGATAGACACAAATTTCAGCTGTAGATGATCGGTTTTACCAATTTTAAAGCCATTTACGAGGAATCTCAATGTTTTTGTTGTTTTTTAAATATTTTTTGAATTTTTTTCTTTTTAGGTTTTTGATTGGTCAGAAGAATTTCAACAGATCAAATATCTTATAAAATTACACATGAAGGAGGTAATGGGAAGGTGAGCGGCCAGAGAGCCAGGATATATGCCCACAAGAAGAAAGATGAGTCGGGGAAGAATTCATTGAAAATAAATGAATACATAATTACCTCGATGGGGAAAATAGATGAAAGATAGAGGAAGAGGTGAGAAAAGGCTCTGAAAGATGCGTAAATTATTTTAGTGTGACGACGGAGAAAACAACCTTGGGGTGGGCACAAAGTGCCCCTAGCATGGGAAAATTAGTAAAAATAATTATTTTAATACAAAATAATTATCACACAGATAGATAGAAGGGGTTAGAATGATCACAACAGAGAAAACATGCCCTAAGGGCACTGCAACGGGTTAATATACCCACCCAGGGTCGGTAAAATAATCACGACCAATTTAATTTTACGAGCTCTTGTAAATTTTTAATCGTGAGCGAGAGCGATAGCCTTGGAGTGAGATGGTGAGAATACCAAGGAGGACGAGACATGCAGATCACATCCAAGAGTTCATGCGGGACCCAGTAGATGGACCTTACATGAGTGGCCTATCCCTCCCATTAATTATGCATTTATTACATTTTTAGGGCTTTTCTAGGGTAGGTATGACCTTTTTGACACATGCGCGTGGGCGTATGCATCGGATTGATGGGTACGCACACGCGTATGTGTCAAAATGGAAATGGAACTACATGTGCATCCATTTACTGGGAAGGGGCGTGCACGTGCACCGGTATGGAAGAAGTAGGTACGCACACACATACCCATAGGAAGAGGTGGATACGCACATGCGTACCCGTTAGGAAGAACATTAGTGGTAGTGGGGCGCGTATGCGTTGGCTAGGCTAGAATGGTCACGTGCACATGTACATGTCAAGCGAGGTGCATAAGCGTCTGCACTTTGGGTGCGTAGGCGTTTTGTGTGGCCCTGCGCCAAAGAGACAAAAAAAAGATAGGGTGCATATGTGTTGGTAAGGATGCATAGGTGCCAAAGGAGGTGCGTAGGTGCTATAATGAAGGGGGGGAAGATGACTTTGCTAAAAAATAGCCAAGTATAGAAGAATAAAGACTAGATTAGTTCAGAAGAAAAGAATAATTAGAAAGTTAGGTGATTTCTTGAAGAAGCATTTTTCCTTAGAAAAATAGATAGAAGTAAGTAAGTGCCTAACACTTGTGTTGATATTTGCAGCGTATACTACCCGTTCTGCAGACTCGCGAGTGCTACGGTTGGCTAGCTATTATAGAGGCGTAGTTTGATGATGATGATAGAGTGACTCTAGGAGAGCCTTTTATATGTGATAGGATTGTCCCATGTGGCGGAGATGCCACAGATTACATTGGACCATGGCCTCTTGTGACAACCACATAGCAGCGATGGCATAATGAGAGTCAGTGTTTCCAGCTCCCGATCGGGGAGATTACCATTACACTGGAGGATGTGTGGTGCATCATGCAGTCCCCATTTAGAGCCAACTCATCCAAAATACAAGCCATTGGGTGATATTCAACAACATATTATACATTTATTTAGCGTCCCTACTATACCATGTGGCGGGATGTCCGCCAGTTATCCCAATGTATAGATGATCCGAGTTAGACCGGGTAGTGGTCTACATTATGGCCTTTGTCATTAGAGTTTTACTCCCGACAAGACGGCGCTTCATTTTTGCTTGGACTCCGGGAGTCATTCTTGGTTTGGTGAAGGGAAATACCTCTGTGGGGTTAGTGTATAATAGCACATATATCTTTAGGACCTTCATTTGATTACTCACTACTTTTCGAAGATGATAGGACCTGCTCATCTACGAAAATTTGGGCATGGTATCATATCACCATTGGTCTTCCTTTAGGTGTGATGAGAGTTTGGGCTCCTAACAGCCATTGACGATGGATTGGGTCCCAAACGAGGATGATGTGCGACCCAACATGGGGTCGTATATCATTATCGGCGTGAGATGGATGAGATGAGGTAGGCTTCCATAGTTTGGAGGCCTTATAGACATTTCTATTGGCCCGAGGTTGAATTAGAGATCAATACCACCATCATAAAGCATTTCATTCAAGGAAGTCGTATTTATGCGAGAGATATACGAGAGTTAGATCGGTGCAGGAGGTAGTTCAACATTACCCAGGATGTTCCTGGGCTAGATAGATGGTATGCTCGCAGAGCTCGAGAGAATTTTGATATGGGCCTATAGATCACCCGCGACAGAGCACTAACCATTTTCTGATAGGTGGCACCTGTTATGTGGGTTCCATTGAGACATATCAGATATCCCGACACCACTCCTGAGTATGGGCCCTGGTATCACAGTGTGCTTCCAAGCCGTTTGAATGTATCTATAGTGGTGTATAACGTCGGTGTGAGACCTCCTCCAGTAGTGCCTCCTAGTGATGATGAGGGTGGAGCCATTGGTGGTGTTAATAGTGATGATGATGATGATGATGACGACGAGGGTGGGCCCGATGTGCACTAGTATGTCAGAGGTAGGGGACAAGGTCCCATACCATAGCAGCCAAAGAGATAGGGCCCTTGGCCGGGACAGACATGTATAGGTAGGCGGTGGACATATATTTTCCCCAATAGGCATTCCATTGGGGATATACACCCCTCTCCATCAGGTAATTTCAGATCAGGGTCCACTATTTGACATTCCAGAGAGTAGAAGTGCTGGTGGGTAGTGGGCTTCTCTTCAACAGTAGTTACAGGTAGCTATTGCCATACAATTATAGGTGGTTGGGGAGAGAGACGTATCTAGGGCAATGATATAGGCCCTTGTAGCATAGCGAGATCAGGAACACGCCCAGGTGTAAGTTTTGACAGTGGAGAGGGATCAGGCTAGGGCACATGCCACCCAGGGCATTGATAGTGTTCCATGGCAGAGTCAGATCTGGGAGATGGCCACACAGGGGGATCAGATATTGAGCCTCCTACACCAGTCATAGACTTAGGTACATATGGTTGTGGCCCAAAGGGATCAGATCTAGACACAAGCCCGAGGCTACGGACCACGAGAGGATCATGCATGGACCTACGTGCGCTATTACCGCAGACAAAGATCGAGAGGCCGTAGCCTTGAGACATGCCTAAGGTGATATTGGTAGGGTGACAGGTTAGCGAGATGGCGCCCTACAAGTAGCTCTCACTTTTGGAGATGTGGATTTTATACAGGATGCTATGAGATCCAGTGGTGAGGCTCTGTATTAAAGGACTGCCTACTTCAGGGTAGTTTCGGTAGATCAGCGACTGTTATCATTCCAGTAGTCATATGCGAGTGTGAAACATTCTAGATCACAGAGATCAGGCCATTTAGTGAGATCAATTAGGTAGCCCATACCAAGGCAGTCGACTGGACAACATCCTGATAGAAAGTAGGGTAGTACCTTTGGTACAAGTACGTCATAACCGTCACTCTTTCGATGACCAGGTCATGGACCCAGGAGCCCCAATGAGGACGAGAGCTATGTTTGAGCTCTGTATACTTTATTTTTGTACAAATATCTTATATGCATGCCTCTTATGAAGGCTGATTTTGATGTATAACTATGTATACCATTATTTTGATGACACCTCATGATGAAGGATTGATTCTTTTTTATGCATGCCCCTTTTAAATGGCATATTGTATCGATGATGTATTATTTTGAGTACTGACCTGGACAGTTATACATGTATATATGGACATTTTGATGTATCATATTATGATGGATTTATGATGTATGATTTCCCTTTATTTTATGTATGTGACATACCTTAGATTTAGAAATGTGTATATTTCATGCTTTCATATTGATGATGTATCTATAGATAGCACCACATGTTTTGGATTTATGAGTTATTTCTGAGTTTTATTCTAGTACTTGGGATGATACTAGATGATATTAGTTTGGGGGCGGATAGATTTGTGATTATGCGTAACCCCTCTTGCCCCCATTGATGATACGATATGCAATGATTAGCTTAGCATACATGCATGATGTGATACTTAGTATTTTTGTATATATATATGATGTAGTGAATGATGTTAGAAATGTGATGAAATGATAGATGATAGATGTGATAACAAACAACTATGCAAAACACACAAAAAAAAGTTTTAACAAAACTAAAAAAATATACACATACAAATAACACAACAAACTACAACTAAACAAACACATGCAAAAGTTAACAAGAGATTAAAATGGGATCTAATCTAAACAAGTAAAAATGAACTTTAATAGATGCACATAACAAATAAAGAAGCCTACAACAATTTTTCACAAGATTCTATACACAAATAAATCATATAAGATCCAATATAATGTAAGCAAATGAACCTATTCAAAGAACAAACAAACCAACAGACTAAGTACATCAAAACTATACAAACCAACAACTAAAAGTAATTAAAACATTACCTTGTTTTGGTGGGACAACATTGACATATATTTTCTAATGTTTTGGGTTTACCTAAAAAGATGGGTTTTCAGACTACTTTTTTCATTGTTGTCTAGGTGTCCCTAGGATAACATTGTGAAATGAATGTAGCTTTATCCCTGAAAAGGGAAATTTTCTAGATGTTTAGATTTTTGTGTATCATTTTCCAAATGTTTTTGTATTTTCCAAGGTCATGTTTTGAAAGCAATGTACAAGAACAAAGAAGCGTGGATGTCCCAGCGTGATGTGGGAATATAAAAAAGGTAGAATGCCACGCGTGTATGTATGAGAATGTGGCAACGGTACTTTCATGCTTAGTTTTAGATGGGAGTATACACAGGTAATGTCCTCCATGAAGATATAAGAGCAAAAAAACCAGATCATGGTACGGAAAAAGGCAGCCCTAGTAGGGTTCTTATAATTAGCAAAGGAAGGTCATACCTCGAAACTGGTGATGATTACCCATCTTGCTGTAAGAGTAACTTGCATCTGGTGAATTTTCCTTGAGCGCCAAAAACTAGTTTTCACTCAAAGACCTACCCACTGTGCCACAATTGCGTGGTTTTCATATGAGGATGACCTACTTTTTCTTTAGTTTTTTCATTTTTTTGCTTGTTTTTTCTTTGTTTTTTTAGTTCTTATTTGATATTCTCATCATGCCTAAGCGTAGAACCAATTAAGGTGCATTGCATTCATATGTTATGGAAGCTCTTTACCATCCGAATATGCAAGTTTGTAGGCCCCTTGTCCATATTTTGTGATTACAACATAAGGACCTAACCAGTTAGCCTCGAACGTTCCTTTCTTTTCTCTGTTTTTGTCGATGTTCTTCTTATTTTCTTTGAGAACTAGATCTCCTACATGAAATTCCTGATGAATGATGCATTTTCTATACCCTCTATACACTCTGTTCTGATAGAATTTTAGGTGATTAAGCACTCTAATATGATTTTCATCTAATAGCTCTAACTCTGCAAGGCAAGCAACTCTGTAGTCCTCGTCTTTATCAAGATCATCTCTGAGAGATATTCTCAGGGAAGGAAGCTCCACTTCTAAAGGTATGATGGCTTCAGTGCCATAGACAAGTGAATATGGAATCACACCAGTAGGAGTGCAGATGGAGGTATGATAGGCCCGAGAGGGTGAGATGTATCGTAGATGCCAATTATGACCGGTTTACCATGACTATTTTCTCCATAATCCACACAAGGATCTTATTGGTGGCTTCGCTTGTCCATAACCTTGAGGGTAATAAGGGGTAGACCACTTAAGGTTGATATGGAAGTGTTGACATAATGTTTTAACCATTTTGTTTTTGAAGGATTTACCATTATCAGTGACAATGGCTGAGGGGATCCTGTAATGACATATGAGATAGTTCATGATGAATTTTGAAATATGCACACCAATGACATAGGTAAGAGGACAACCTCTTGATTTGGTAAATTATTCGGTGGTAGTGATGATGTGAGTATGATCATCTGATGAAGAAGGATGGAGCTTCCCTATGAGATCCAGGCCCCATTTAGAGAATGGCCAAGGCGTTGCAATAGGCTATAAGGCTTGTGCTGGTGCATGTATTAAATTTCCATATTTTTGGCATAGTTCACACTTCTTTATGAAGTTGCAAAAATTAGATTCCATGGTATGCCAATAATAGCCTACCCTTAATAGTTGTTTAGCTAAGACCATGCCACTAGTATGTGCTCCACAAATACCACCATGTACTTCTTTAATTGCATGGATAGAATCATCAACATCAAACAAAGCAAAGAAGATTCTTGTCATAGCCACAATGATAAAGGGTGCCTCCCAGGAGGGTATAACGGGCTATGTGGTGATTAAGGGCTTTCTTTTCAGAATGGGTGATGTCAGGTGGAAGAGTTCCATCTTGTAGGTATTAGAAGATAGGGTCATACCAAGGGGATAAAGGACCAACAACTTCACATGCCAAACATGACTCCAGTATATCATATGCAGGTACCTGTAAATGTTCCATGAAGAAAGGCATCTTGCTTTCTTCAGGTGTTATGTGTAAGAGAGACCTAATAGTAGCCATAGCATCCACGGATCTATTATGCGACCTTGGTTTTTGTTCAAATATGACTTGTGTGAAATATTCCTTCAAAGTTTCAACCATTTTTTTATACGAGAATAAGCTTCTCATCTTTAACCTTGTACTCATCATAAACCTACTTTATGATAATTTGAGAGTCCCCAATGACCCGCAGTTGTCTAATGTTCCATGTAATAGCTAGCTTAAGGCCAGAATGAGTGCTTTGTACTCTGTGATGTTATTTATGCATGGGAATCCCAGCCAGAATGCTCATGGGATGACATCACCTATTGGAGTGATGAGCACCACTCCTGCTCCGAGATCCATGGAAGGTAAAAGATCCATCAAAATGAACTGCCATTCTGATTCCTCAAAATACATCATAGATGCATCACGGTAAATTAAAGCATAAAGGTTCCATTCCTAGGAGAGGAGCTTCTACCAATTGATCAGCTAGTACATGTCCTTTTAAAGACTTTTGATTCACAAACTCAATATCAAATTCACTCGGAGAAGGATCCGATTAGCCATTCAACCTATGAGGGCGGGTTTGGATAAAAGGTACTTGAGAGGGTCAACCTTGGATATGAGCTTAGTTTTATTATTCAGGAGATAATGGAAAAGCTTTTGAAATGTGAAGACAACCGCTAAGTAGGCCTTTTCTATTTGGGGATAATTCAACTCGTATGTGATCAGGGTGTGGCTGAGATAATAAACAGATCTCTCTTTATGGGCTACATCATATTGGGCAAGCAATGCTCCAATAGCAAACTGGGTAGCCGAAATGTATAAGAGGAGAGGTTCACCTGGGGTAGGTGGCATGAGTTCAGGTGGGATGGCCAAGTACTATTTGAGTAATGCAAAGGCCTTCTGATAGTCAGGTCCCCAATTGAAGGTGACATCTTTCTTGAGTAGATGGGTAAAAGGATGGCACTTATCTGCCAGTTGTGAAATAAAGCGACAGTTCCTGAATTTTCCCTTGTAGACTCCTTATTTGCTTGAGAGTGGTAGGTGGTGGCATTTTTGTGATAGTCGTAACCTTTGTAGGGTCCACTTCAATCCCTCTTTGTGAAAAAATGAACCCTAGGATCTTTCTTGATAAAACATCGAAGACACATTTCTTAGGGTTCAAGAAAACCTTATAGTCTTGTAGATGTTGAAAAATATGCCTCAATACTCCAGAGTGTTCTTTTCTACTCTTGGATTTTGCTAGGATGTCATCAACATATTCCTCCATGATGTCACTTATCATATCATGGAAAATAACTATGATGGCCCACTGATAAGTAGCCCCAGGGTTCTTGAGCCCGAAGGGCATGACTTTGTAGAAAAATGTTCCCCAAGGGGTGACGAATGTTGTCTTATGTTGATCTTCTTCCACAATTCGTATCTGATTATAACTTGAAAAACCATCCCTCAAGGACAACATTTCATAACCAATTGTTGAATCGACTATCATGTCAATGTTAGGTTGGGGAAAATCATATTTTGGACATGCTTTGTTGATGTCACGGAAATCAGTGTAGATCCTTATGCCCATAGGTTTTTTCTTTGGGACTATGTTAGAGATCCATTCTGAATAGTCAATAGGTTTAATGAAATCAACAACCAACATCTTTTCTAATTCTTCTTTGACTAAGAGTGCCGCCTTAGGATGCATCTTTCTCAAATTTTGTTTGATTGGTATGGCATCTGTGTGCACAACAAGGTTGTGCACAACTAGCTCTAGGTCTAAACCAAGCATATATGCATATATAGATGTGAATATGTCCAAGTATTCTTTTAAGAGCTCTACAAAGGTCTTTTGTTCCTGAGATAAGAGTGAAGCTCCCAACTTTATTATTCTAGGTTGCTCCTCTGAGCCAATGTTGATGTCGATTGTTTGCTCGAAAGAATTTTAGAAGCATCTTCCATCCATGCAGGATCAAGGGGAAGAGTAAGATCGACCACCTATGGTAGCTCATGATCATATTTAAATGGATAAATAACTTCATCTTTAGACTCTTCGTTCTGTTTGTCTATGAGTTTATCAAAGAGTTTGTCACTATGGGATCTTCGTTGAGCCTTCTTGCTTGATTTCTCAAAAGTGGGTGTACCTTTATTTACAGCCTTCTTATTTAACCTTGTCCACACATCTATGCTTCTTCCCCAAAGTAGGCACAAGTGTCTAGTTGAATCTTAAATCCTTTCTTGTGGTCTCTAGCCAGAATAAATTCCATGAGTCCCACGAACTCTGTAAATTCCTCATCATTTTCAAATAAATTCAGGGGCACGTGAAGTTGTTGATCCCAATCTATAAGTTTAGGATATATGAGGGCTATTGGATATTTGTCTAGGGGGATGGATTCGAGATAAGGTAAGGACCGAAGAATCTAGGAATAGGTTCGTGGAGGCAAGATCCTCGTAAAGGCTACATTGGGAATTTGTGTCACTATCAGAATGAGATGAAACATCCTCACGTTTAGAAGAGGTGGCTTCATTCTCAGAAGGTAGAGCATCATGGGGCCTTATTCCAAGGCCATGTTTATCAGCTTTAAAATGAGGGATAGGGATAGGCTCCATCTGGCCTTATGATTAACGCCACATCCAAACCCACTATAGCCCATGAAAAACATCATGCGGGGTCCTTTGATGTATTGAGGTTCTTGATTGCATGAAGCCATAGTGCCTTCTGGCACTCTGTTGGTAGGGTCTTCTAACATTTTCTCCTCAGATAGGAGACCACTATGGAAAAAATTTTCCAACGGTTTAGGACTTTGCTCACAAGTGCTCTTGAACTGAAAATAAGGCTTACCCCTTGTCCTGGGGGATACTGATAAGTCTCGATATCAATAGAGCCTACACAAGAGTGAATGGCTTATGTGGGCCATATTTTGTTGATGTTTCCTCCCATGAAGTGAATGGGTTGACCAATGAGGGAAAATATTGATTGAAAGGCATGAGGGAATCTGAATCTATTCCTTTTTTATAGCCCTCGTTTGTAGAGGGACAACAACATCTGCATAAGGACATTCATAAGTTGTACGAGAAAAATTGTGCAATTCCCTACAATGTGTGAATGGTTAGGGGTCACCCAAAATGGTAACCACCTACCCTTCATGACATAACTTGATGCACTGATGAAACTTTGATGGAATAGCTTGCATGGCATGGATCCATGGGTGCCCTAGGAGCATGTTGTATGGAAGGTCCAAGTCAAGGACATGGAATGTTGTGTCATTGTAGACACTAAAATTAGGTCACACTCTCCTTTGGTCCCTCGGTGAATAAACACCCTTCATCACATTCACCTAGTCATGGCCCCTTTCACTCTACTAATATTAATTTAATTAATTTAATTAACTTAATGCATTATCTGAACTATATTTATTATTTAAATATCTTATTTTGAATAATATCCACACATATAGTTCACTTAGACACCTCACCAAGCCAACTCAACCTAAGACCTGTTCTTAGTAGGTTGCCATAACTAACTAAGACTTACCCAAACCCTAAAAATCAATGCCTACATTCCCTCTAACCACATTCCCGCATGCTCACAAGAAGCTCCCAGTCTACTCCATGGGTTAACAACATGAGATCCAAAGAAATCAAGAGGATCTCCCTAGTTTAGTAAACCTAGGAAATCCTACCTGATTGACATTTAGTTACCCCTAACAGTCGCCGATTAAGCTAGAACCACCCGTCGGTTACCCTTTTAACCCCAAAACAACCTTATTCTCAAGGTTGGAAGTTGGAAGTTGGAAGTTGGAAGCAAGAAGCAGAAGGTTGGCGAGCATTAACACATCTCAGAGAGATAACACATCTTTAGAGAGTGAATTCTAGCGAGAATCCGCATGCAAGGAAGGAGATCAAACATCTTTTCCTGCATAGCCATCCCAGCCATGATCTGATCTAACCAAGAAAAGAGGAATGTACATGCAGTCCATGCAGAAGCTTTCCTTCGATTGGTGATCACTTGCTAACCTTCAAACCTCTCATCAGCACCTTCATCCCTCACTCACGGGCATTTAGGAATGGAATCCAAGTAAGTATAACGTCATACTTTTCTCGGTTTATTTCATTTTATCAGCTATTTTTACCTGGCCACCTATTGACCTTCTCCTACATTTCCACCTCCATATACCCATTAAAAACCTTGCTAAAGCCTACCCCAATCACCCAATACCTCATCCCGACCAACCAAATTCCTTTGTGTAATCACAAAGGAGACCCAAAGCTTGTTCTGTGGCATTTCCAAATTTCCATAGAAGCGCACCGATTACACGACCGTCGTTGGTTACCCTTAACCGACATTGGTCTCTGTATTTACCCATACAACCTAGAATAGAGACCTACCCACCAAATTTCATTTCACCCTCATTCACCTGTGATCTACCCAAGACCTCTGTCAAACCTGTAGAACCTAGAACCAATCATTTGACCTTTGGATTCTATTCTAGCTTAGCCTGTTAGATTAGTTGTATCTCTTATTGTGTTTAAGTGAGATACCTAACTCATTTCAAATTACAATAGGATTTAATTTGGTTACACCATTAAATTGTTTAAAACAATGGAGTGATAGCCATCTAGGAAGTATCACACTTTCTAGATCTAGCATACGCTAGGCGATTCACTACCCATATTGTTTAACTCCTTACGGTGGTCTTGCTTTTCATTACAGGTAGTTTCTTCTAGCCAAAAGGAAGCTCTCATAATCAGCTGTGGATTCGGAAGTCATACGTGCGTAACAACCCATCAACCAACATTTGAACAAGTATTCCTCCTACGCCCGTTACCCTATTTGTTTCATCAACACTTCAAAGAAACAATCTAAGAAATAGGTGAAAATTTTTGGCACTCTGGTGGGACCCATCCAGGGTTCCTTGCATTTCATTCATTCCTAGGAAAAATTATGTGTTTTTTTCCCTTCTAAAAAATGTATACACTAATTTTCTTCCTTGGTAACCCACCTCTTCTTTCTATTTTCTCTAAAGGAAACTTTTCTTTTGGTGTAATTAAAAAGAACCATTTCTTCGTGTTTTCTGCATTGTAGTGAAAGAGCATCCCTATTCCTCTTCATCTTATTGTGTCATCCAATTTCACATCACGATTTGGGCTTAAACATAAGTGCATTGCATTCTGATTTATCACATTAACTCACATTAATTGAGGGCAACCTATACACTGGAAGTCATGCCTAGCTGATGGTTGACAAATGAATCATAGAAAAGCACTTCTTTAATTTTCTCTTTCTCCAAGTCTTACCAAACCACACAAAAATTCAAAATACATACATTCTTAAACAACATCCTACCTGGAAGAAGTTGTAGGTGATCACATGATCATGGTACAGTGGGCACCCAAATCGTTGCTCTGTCAAGTCATACTTCAGAGCGAAGCCCACCCCCACCATAACATACTTGAAACCTCACCTTTTCGATCTCCTTCTTTGTAGGAAGCCATCCTCACTAAAAAAATATATTTCACAATTCATGTGTCGATCCTAAATAGCATAAGCTAAAAAAACATAATAGAAAGGGCACTCCTAGGATCACATTTTTCTTAGTGTTTCTGCTTGGCTTGCGTTTTGAGGTGAGAGATCATGTTCTTCACTTTTTTTTGTTCATCCTTGTACGCTCCTCATCACAACCCGTATTATCGCTTCAAGCCCCGAGTGTTCTGGGCCATATCACCATCATTCTCGAAGTCAGGTTTGATTCCACACCATATTTTAATTCACAACCACATTTCTTCCTTCATTGTTTCAATTTCACATTAACCATCATCGGTTACCCTTTGACCCTCATCGGTTACACCCAACTGATGTCGGTTCCAGGTCCTTTTGCTAACCTACTCAAAAGGACATTTTTATTCATTTTCTTCTACTTTTCATAGTCCCTGTCACTACCATCATACCCATTGACATTGTAAACATCATCAGATTTGGCATACTTGTTAGATTTCACCTTCTACCTTGTTTTTCACTCACTGTCCATTTTCTACTGGATCGGCATTAGTTACCCCGAGTGGCGTCGGTTTTCCCTAAGGCATCGGTTGCTTTGTTTCACATTGCAACCACCATTTGGTACCTAATCCACTTTTTTCTACCAGTTTCACCTGTTCCTATTGTTCTGTGTCATTTACAGAGAAGCATCCCTACCTGATCAGTACTGTTTCACATGGTGCGGACCCAAAGACAAGCAAGCGCACTCGTATTTCACACCAATTTTCAACCACTCCCACCTAGTCCTTCACCACCTTCCATTTTATCACCAACCATGGAGCCCATCCAGCCTATTACTATCACTACCGAAGATGAGGAGTTTACATGACTCCTTAACCAAAACCCTACCACCTTGTAGTTCTACCTTTCCCACTCGTCCACTCGAGATGCCTCGGGTTAGTTGATATACGGCATACCCGTATCTATCCCCCCAACTCTTGCTCCCACTCCCGCATTGGACCAATCTACTTTCGTGCTGCTCGCACCTACCTTACCCCCAATCACTTTGCAGCTAGGTCCTATACCCGCTATAACTACCGTGTCTGCTATCTCCGTGGCACCTGCTATATCCACCATACCCACGAAAACTATCCCAAACACAACCTAATCTTCCCCTAATGTATCACACATACCCATAGCTACATTACCACCTCTAGTGTCAGTGACCCCTACACCATTTCAAAATGTGCTCCTGTCCATTCCACAATCATTAGCCCCTATTTCCACTAGGGTTACCACGACCCTTCCACCCCCATATACATACTATCAACAACCTCCAGTTTCATCCATTATACACATCGGATACGTACCCCATGTTTCGCTTCCTTCTTCTTAATCAACCTACATGGCAACACCATACACTAGAGTGCCACCCCTGTTATATGCCCAAAACCAACCCTCTCGCACTACAGGGGGCACCCAATCATCGCAAAACCACCAGCGACCTAATTAAATTAATGTTGGACAAGATGCAGACATTGGAAGCATCGGGTTCCAAAACCCACAACACTCTCACCTACGATGAGATTTGTAACGAGCCCATTCACCCATCCATTCCTACCCGCTCATACCCCATGCATTAGGAAATGCCTAAATTCAATCATTTCAATAGCAAAGAAGACCCGCAACAACATTTGCACTCATTCAAACACAGGTGTTATCTAATCACTTACGATGATGCCTTGCTCTTGAGGACATTTCCCATGTCCCTCACTAGACCTGCATTAGATTGGTATAGTGGGTTACCAAGACACTCTATATTCTCATTCAATCAAGTAGCCCAAGCCTTCTTGGATCATTTCTCTATCAATATCATCAAGAAGGTTACCATGACCGATCTATACTCCACACGTCAGTATGAGGACGAATCTATTGTAGATTTTTTTCTCGTTGGCATAGCCTGATCAACCAACTTACCTTCCAACTACCACAAACAGAACTCATCAAGCTCTTCACATAGGCTTGTGCTAGGCATATCTCACTGACCTTACAGGTCCAAACCTTCCGAACATTCAATGAAGCATTCACTATGGCACGAAAGTTAGAGATTCGGGCCATCGAAGAGAAGAAAATCCAATTACGCAATAAGAATTTGGCATTCAAGTTGAATGATACCTCTTCTTCTTCCAAACCACAAACCAATTATTCAAAAGCTAAGGTCACTGCTAACACAATGGTACTCAAGGCCGGCCCAGCACATCCGTCAAATCAGGATACCCATTCATTTAATCTTTCACCTGTCTAGACTTTTCAATTCAAAAAGAGCAGTGGAAATATACCCCAATCGGGGAGCCTTACTCTTCTGTCTTAAGAAATCTTATCAATGCCGGAGCCATCACTCTTCCACCCATAAAACCACACACTGGTTTTGACCCTACTCAGCCCATGCCCGCATGGTATAAAGAACATGATTTCTGTAATTATCATCGAGTAAAGGGTCATAGTGACAGAAACTGAATCACTTTCAAAAATATTGTCCAAGAAATGCTCGAGAAATGTGAGTTAACCATGGATAATCCTAATGCACCTGCCAACCAAAACCTACACATCTTCAAGAAACCATTTCCCAACCATGTCCCTTTATTTGATCAAACTGGTGAGACCTCAACTCACGATACCCATACCCATGAGGTTCACACAATTTTTAATGATGTACATGTCGCCTCCCAATTACCCCATAGTCCTTCCATAGAGGAGATCCTAGCCCGAAATCCTCCTTCCGCATCGAACCAACCTTCCCTATTCCTTCACCAATAGAGGAACACCTTTCATCTCCTTCATCACCTACAGAGGAATCTTTCACTAACATTGATACCATCTCACCCCTAGCTTCACCACTTAGAGAGCCTTTAGCTACAGTACCTCCTCCACCCATAGAGGAGCACCCATTACCTCCTTCACCCATAGAGGAGCACCAATTACCTCCTCCACCCATAGAGGAGCACCCATCATCTCCACCACCTATCATAGACCCAGTTGAGATACCTTTGCCTCTTGGCGAGAATTCTCCATCAGCTACCCAACATCCTACAAACCTACTTTCGGCTCTCTTACCCACGGAAGCTAAAGCTAGCCAATTCCCGTCTCTAAGAAACATTTTACGGGAATTTCCATTAGGTCCTCACCAAATCCACCTACAGACGTTCCGTTCTCACATTTGGTCAATCACTTAGATTATGTGGATAGGGCTCTACTATGGGGGCACCTTTTACTTCCTGTCTCAACACAAATGCAGAGATCCCTTGCTAATACCTTCACTATCTACCCAAAAATATTTAGACCAATCAAACCAAACCCAACCACCTCTATCACAACTCCTTCCATGACTCTGTTATAGCTTAAACCACACCCTTACCCATAACTCAACCTACACCTAAACCCAAACCCATACCTACAACATTTGCCTCGACTAAACCTATTACCACTTTAGGGATTACCCCGACCACCATCCTTACTCACCCACCTATTAAACTGGATTTAGCTACATCCTCTAAATACAACACCACGCCTACTCCAACACCCAAAAACAATCTCCAAACCAATAGAACTCGTACCCCAGCTGTGCCAATCGCACATGTACCTATCTCGCCTGTCTTAGGACCTCATCTACCCAACATGGTCAAGGAACCTCCACACACCAATAAACCAAAAACACAATAGCCCATTCCTTCCTCACAAACATCTGACCTACCCATATGTGCAACTCAACTTACACCTACACCTGTAGCCTCTTTACCACACATACCTCTAATACCCTCAACAATTGCTTCACTACCCACTACACTTCAGTCGTTGTCTCTCACACCTCAAGCATGACCCGCATCATCTACCTTCACAACACCCCCGTTGTCCCCATGGGTAACTCACCCTCTTCCCCCATCTACTTTTCCTTCTAGACCTCGTACACCCACATCACCTTTACCCAAGAAGGTGCAACCTAAAAAAAAAAAAAACTCCACTACCCCACAATAAGGTAGTCAAAACAACCACACACCCTCTTACCTGTTCACTTACTATACCCCTACCTAAACAAGCACGATCGACACCTAAAACCACACCAGCACCCAAACCCATGGCTCGACCCCCTCCTCTTCTAAAGACCATTCCTTAATAATCACTTACACCTACAACCAAACCACGTGCACTTCCCATTGTGATCCACTAGCAGGTCTTATGCCAAAATTTTAACCAACCTCCTTGAGAATTCTATCATCACATTAGCGCCACTCGAGACCTTATGACCCCCCTCAAACCCAAGCCAAAAGGGTTTAGTGATACTAAAATTTACGCATACCATCATGTGCCAGGACACGATGTGGAGAACTGTAAGGCCTTGAAAACCGTCCTTATCTAATTGTGTCCACCAGAAACCAACTTTGACGACAATGACCTTCTCGATGAGGATCTTGTCACACCAATACCCATTCCCATACTACCCACTCAACAACCACAACCTCCACCCTCACAGCTCCTAGAGCCACAACCAAGATTTGAAATTAACATGGTTCGCATCAAAGAACTTGCCACGCCACCACCCAAATGTTGTTGCACCCAACTCACCTCATAGGTTTTTTCTCCTCCAGTAGGTTTTTTTCTCGTCGTGTCGTTATACCACTCACCCTACACCTTATCCATTTTCCAAATCCCCTCAAATCAACATGATACACATCACTACATGTGCGTAGAAGGTTAAAGAAAAGGCAACTGACTCACCAACCAATCCTATACCCAACATACCATCTGCACCCATACCTAAAATCACTATCTGCGGTCCCACATACCCCATTTCTAATGGTGTCACACATCGCACCATGCTCAAAAAATTACACCAATCTCCCCTCAAAATGTCCCTATATGACCTCATTCAAACCTCAGAATCCCATCGTTAAGCTCTCATGGAGGTTCTTCAATCTATCAAGGTTTTACCCAATGACCCTACACCCGTAGCCTCCATTATCACACCTCATCATGTGGCCTCTCTCACAAAATTACCATATTCATCTTCACCCCACCCTATTCACCAAATGGCCTCCCTTAGCTTCTCAAAGGAAGAGATTGCGCCACACCAAAAGCGATGACCTGACCTAGCCCTCTTCATCTCTGTCACATTGATGACATACGGGTATGCCTTAGTGTGATGATTGATGGGGGCAATAGCATTAATATCATTTCATTCCATGCATTCATTCAAATGTGCATACCTGAAAATTTCATGCATAAACATCTGGTCATGTTGCGATCATTCAATGATCTATCACCTCTACACTAGGGGCTGTCATCCTCCACATTTATGTGGGTCCCCTCACTATTCTATAATTGTTTTACATTTTGGAGGGGGAATTCCAATATAACTTGTTGCTTATGAGACCACTGGATCCGTGTTATGGGCTATATTCCTTCCACTTTACAAAGACATTGTGTAAAGTTTGAACATGAAGGACACACTTATACCATTCCAAAGTGGACCCATCACCTTTCAAAACATGCAACATGCTTTACCAACCCAATGATGTGCTCATACCTATTAATCTATCTACCTCCGCGACCACTCCGCTTCACCTACACCTCCACCTACCAAGATCTGACCGCTTACTTCTCTGCACATACCTCATCCATTCCTACCGCTTCCATAACCTCCATGGTTGACCCATTAGCTTCCCAATCCGTTAACTCCACCTCCGCATCGACCTCGACACATTATCCATACCGGTTACCTACATACCAACTATTGATCCCTTGGAAGGTGTTTTCAATGCCTCACTCTGGGGGAGTACCACCTATATAGTGTCAACACATTTCTTACTCCACAAGAGTATGGAAGCCTTCACCAACACCCTCGCTATGATCAATGTATAGGAGAATGTATCCTTTATGGTCCTCCCCACCTTCGTACTAGTCTCACCTATAGGGGACTTGATACAACCACTTATACACCTGAACCACCATCACAAACCCGCCCATTTTAAGCTAACTTCCAATCACTTACCAATCGTCGTTTCACCCACACCTTCCTGCACCAATGTGCATGGAAGGGTTTTTGTTTTGGATTTTATGATCAAGGTTGCCATACCGTTATTCCATGTACCACCTGCAAACATAATGACCGTAGTGGTATCGGATTTCCGAAACCACCTACTAAATAGGACCGCATTGAACTCATTAAGGACGCTAGCTCTTTTCCACCTTCATCACCACCTTCACCGACGGATTCGATGGATCCTGAATCTATCCCTCCTAATGTTTTTTTTCATAAAAAAGATTTCCTTGGGGCCTGTGACTTATCAACGCGAGGGCGAGGCCCCTTCCACTCTTCCCTTCCTGTATCCTGAAATGATCGATGATGACACACCTACAATTAACGTCATTCAATGTCAGGACGATGAATCCATACTCACCTACCTTGGTGTAGAAGACTCATATATTCATCGATCGTTACCTCTCGAGATGAAAACCATGTTGAATGAATTGACTATTGAGATCAACATTCATACTCAAGACAACCCACAGATCCTAAAGATCAGACAATATTTAGATGATGCTGAACAGGAAGCCATCAATTATTTTCTTAGAGATCATAACCACGCTTTTTCTTGGTATTATGTAGACATGCTCATTATTGACCCCATTATAGTGGTCCATAATATTGTAATCATTCCCGATGCCAAACCCATCAAACAAAAGATGAGGAAAATGTACCCTCACATTGCTCTTCTCACAAAGAAGAACTTTAGTGCCTTCTTTCTGTTTCCTTCATCTTACCCATTGATTATCCTTGTTGGATTTCTAACATTGTCCCTATCACTAAAGCAACCAGGGGACTCCGCATTTGCATAGACTTCCGTGACCTCAACTTAGCTTGCCGAAAGATGAATTTCTCTTACTTAGTATTGATCAACTAGTTGACCTCACCGCTGGTCACGAGATGCTATCACTCATGGATGGCTTCTCGGGTTATAACCAAATTTTTCTTGCCCCAGAAGATCAACACAAGACCTCATTCATCACCCCTTGGGGGACCTTCTGCTATCGAGTCATGCCTTTTGGCCTAAAAATGTTGGTGCCACATATCAGCGGGATATGACTTACATCTATCATGATATCATGCATCACTTATTGGAAGATTACGTGGATGATATCTTGGCCAAATCTAAACGTCGCTCTAATCACCTTGCTGTCCATAAAACCATCTTTGATCGCCTCATTAAATATTGCATCCGCCTTCAGCCTAATAAGTGCATCTTCACGGTTCTTTCAGGAAAGCTCCTGGGATTTATCGTTTCCCTCTATGGTATAGAAGTTGACTCTACTAAAGTCAAGGCCATTCTGGAAATTCCTCCGCCCACTAACCTTAAAAATTTCGTAGCCTACAAGGTAAGTTGCATTCTATTCACTGTTTCATTTCACAATTATCGATTGGTGTCAACCATTTCATCATCTCTGCTAGAGAAGGATGTCTCCTTTAAATGGGATGATGACTGTCACAAAGCTTTTGAGGCCTTAAAAAATACCTTCTCCAACCACCCATACTCATTCCACCTAAAAGCGATCAACCATTTTACCTATACATATCCACTAACGATCACTCCTTGGAGCCATGCTCGCTCATTGCGATGAACAAACGGGGAGAAAGTGGTTTATTACATCATCGGTACTCTTTTGGACTATGAAACCCAATACACCCATCCCAAAAACTTTTCTTAGCCTTAGTTTTCATTACCACCAAACTCTGTCATTACCTACTCAGCCACACAACCTATGTTGTGACCAACACCGACCCCTTACACTTCATGTATGCCAAACCTTATCAAAATTAGTGTGCCACATGATGGCTTATGCTTTTAGCTGATCTCGACCTTGAATTCATTCATCAAAATTCCATCAAGGGCCAAGCTATCACCGACCAATTTTCTGACGCACGTATTTCTGGGGATCAACCCTCTAATTTCAAATTTCCGGATGAGTCAATTCTGCCCTTTCCCGGATAAACCTCCTTATCAAATGACACTCTTTTTTTATGGTTCCAAGTGTCAGCATGGGGGTGGGGTTGGTATTATCCTCATTCCTCTTGATGGTGAACCCATTTCTTTGTCTTTCAAACTATATTTTGATTGCACAAATAATATTTCCGAATATGAAGCACTCGTACTAGGTCTCCAAGCCACCTATGCCCTAGATGTCAAATCAATCAACATCTTTGGTGATTCTCAATTGGTCATGAACAAAGTCAATGGTATGTACCAATGTTGTAATGAGATACTTAAAAATTATAAACATCATGTAGATAGACTTTTGATGACCTTTGATCGTTCATGACCTTCAAACCATCCCACATTCAACCAACAAATTTGTAGATACCATGGCCTCGCTTACCTTCTCAAATACCGCTTCACCTACCGATTCTACAATTTGTCACCATACAATGACTCCAATAACCTTCTTATTTACCTCATGATGTTTACATGATCGAAGCCACTACCCCTGACCTAAGTGACCTATGGTATAAACAATACTCCAACTATCTTTCTCTCTCCATCTTACCTCCTGATCTCACCCGTAACGGACAACGTGCCTTCCTTAAAAAGGTCTCTCGTTACGTCATTCTTGGGGGCCTCCTCTATAAGCGCGGCTTTGATGGTATTCTTTTACAATGCCTCACAAGTTTTGAAATTCCGTATACCATTAAGGAGGTTCATGATGGCATATGTGGAGGTCACTTTAGTGGCCTTGCTGTTGCTAAGTGTATTCTTCACCTAGGCTATTACTGGTTGACCCTTAACCATGATTTTTGCGACTATGTCAAAAGTTGTGTAAAATGCCAACAACATTCCAATCTTCATCATACACCCAGTCACGCCTTATAGGTCACTCGTGACCTTTGGCCCTTCTATCAATGGGGTTTGGATCTTGTCAAAGAAATCAATCCTCATTCGTCCTAATGCCATCAATGGATCATCACTGCTACCGAATACTATATAAAATGGGTGGAAGCCATATCAATCATCTCCATGAAAGCTGAGAAAATATGTGAGTTTATTAACCACCACATCATTTGTCACTTTGGTGTTCCTCATCGCCTCATCACTGACAATGGAAAACAAATAAAAAAAAACATTGCAAAGACTTTGTGATGCCTTTGGCATTCAACTTAGTTTCTCATCACCTTATTACCCACAAACCAATAGCCAAGCCAAATCCAATAACAAAACCCTCAACAAAATTCTCATGAAAGTGGTTGACGATACTAGGAAGGATTGGCATACGCCTGATCCCTTTTTCACCGTGGGCATATCGCACTAATATTTGCACTTCCACTGTGGCCACACCATTTTCTTTGGTCTGATGCAGAGGTTGTTTTTCCTCTTGAAGTCCAAGATCCCCTCACTCTATATTTCTCTCCATGACATGCTCACTGATGATGAATTTCATCAGGACCATTTAGCACAGCTAGAGTTATTAGACGAACGTCGTCTTAATGCTCTGGACCACCTTCAAGTTTACCAACAACATATCAAATGTGCCTATGAAAAACATGTTCATGAACAAACCTTCCAAGTCGGTGACCTTGTCTGAAAGAAAATCAACATGTAACCAAAGAAGAAAAAAGTAAACGGGGAAAAATTTCTCCTAATTGGCTTGGACCATACATCGTGACTCATACCTATGGATCAGGTGCTTATCATTTATCTTCTCTTGATGTTAAACCCGACCCTGAGCCCCTTAACGCCTTGCATCTTCGACCATTCTATTTTTGACTTTTTTCCTACCTCACCCTTTGTCTCTTCCCATGCTCGTCCCTTGAGCGCCATTCACTCCATACACCTCCCTAACGATTAACCAAGAATCATGTGAGTACCCGTCACTAGTTATCTTCTCTTAAATATGTGTACCACGGCACTGCACATAGCATGATTCTCATGGATACTTTTTTCTACCTTTAGATGAGATCCCATGGTCATTTCACCTTGTCCTTTGAACAAGAGTCCTATCTTTCACCTTGGTCTTATCCATGACTAGAAAGACCTCACAATGGGATCAAACTCCTTGAGTAAAACTTCTAATAAAAATATGACTCCCTCAAAAGGAAATCTTCCTCTCGATAACTACTGCTATAAATAGACTACTCCCACAACTATGTAAAGCTCTTCAAAAAAAAACGAGAGAAATCGAAGCTTCCCGCATTGATCAGCTTCACGAAGACCTCAAGGATTTCAATTTTTCCCATATAGACTTCCTACATCGATCATTTTATCTCACCTATAAGTCAAAACACTCAACCTTTTTGTCAAGGACTTGCCCATTATGACCTTGAAGATCTTTCCTGAAGTGCATGCTACCTCATACCATATAAAAATCACCTACTCTTCACCCTTTGAACCATGCCCACTCTCATTTCCTACTGCATCAAGGGACTTCTTGGAAATTAGACATTGGTGATCACGTGACTACTTTTCACCATAGAATAGTCCATCTTGTAATGTCTTTAGGGAATTATGTTCATCACCTCCGCCAAGGTATGATCCACTCGGTATAATACTACCCCATTAGGTGGTTTTATTACCCCCTTTATCTTTTAACCATCTTTGTTTACATTTTGATTACCTTGCATGAGGACTTGGTCCTCGACGCTTAATTTTGGGGTAATCTCCTTCTTTCACCACAATCACCTCCACTTACATCATTTTACCTATAATCTACCCACACCTAGTAGATCTAAACCCACAACATGCCACTAGCTGATTTTTTCTAATCATGGGTGATAAAATTTGAGCTAAGGATAAGAAAAAAATCAAGAACAAGACAGGAGCAATTGGAAGAGATGAAAATAAAGGAATTGAAGAGAATGTAAAAACTTTCGTGCAGGAAAGGTACATCCGCTATATCAAATGTAGCTAATGTACTAGAAAATGGGGATGAAATACATAATGAAAATGTAGATAATAATGATTTTGCAATGAATAATGATATGGAATTGAATGATAATGTTGGTATGGATGAAGAAATTGAAATGATTCCAATTGTTGAACCCTTACCTTAGAATCCAAATGTTAACCCTGAAATTTGTATGAAAACACTGAATGAAGAAATTAACCTTGTAAAAAAAAATTCACCTCTAAGAACCTCTCCTTCCATTTTGCAAAGAAAACCAATTCACTTAATTGAAATTGATGAAAATATTATAAAACCAATGCCTAACAAAATTTCTGAAAGAAATGCGAGAAGAAAAGCTAGTGGAATTTGGGATCATTACTTTGAGAATTTAAATGACACACAAAGATGTCAATTATTTGTTACATTGATGAAATTAATTAATATGAGACCTATAATGAAGACCCTGGGGTTAAGAATATCTAATGTTGTTGATCAAAATGCGTCAATTGTTGAAAACATACATAAAGCATACCAAACTGTAGGTGGAAAAATACGCCAAAGATAGTAATGATACACAACATGCACCTACTAATTGTATAGTAAGTGATCAAATAATTAATAAACACTTGATTAGAAAAACAAGCATTGCTTTGAAGCTAAACAGAAAAACACTAATGAAAGCAATAGAGAGACGTAAACGTCTTGAATCACCAATAAAACCGAATATTGGGATTTCTCTAGTAGACTTCCATAAAAGACAAGAATACATTTGATATTCTAAAAGAATTAATTATAAAATTTTGGTATGAGAACACAAGGGTGTCACTGAATAGAAGAGATACAGTAAAAAGAAGAATAGGTTCTCGTAACCGTGAATCATGTACAAAACATTTCTTAGATATGACTCAAACTCAATTGTTCTCTAATTTTAAGAATGAAAATCCACAAATTAACATTAACCAAATATTATTTGAAATGAGAAAACCCTTTTATGTGAAAATCAATCACTCATGTACCACTTGTCGTTGTTGTTACAGGCATCATGTTGAATTTTCAATGCATTATGATGTTTTTTTCCAAATATGTCATGTTTTGCATACTGACATCATGTTGCAGGAGTGTGGATTAAATGTCCCACTAAAATATTCTAGGTAATTTATTCAAACAATATTTTGTGAAAAAAAAACTAGACAAATTTTTATAACAAAGAATGTTTGGATAGAACGTGTAATGTATGTGGTGGCTTGTTAAATCTGAAACGTTGTAGCCATGAGGAGAATACATATTCAATAGGAAAAGAATTGGTTGATTTCACCAAATATAAATTAGTGGCATATCAATTAAAATATGGAAAAGAATCTAAGATGTATGAGTTTGTTACAAAATAATTACCTGTATCAGAATATATGGTCAAATTCAGAGAGAAAATATTTTATGAGTATGCAAGGCACACACATAGAGCTCGATGGTTGGATGAACATTTCAAGTTAAGCAAGACCACATTCTCACTTAGTACTATTGTTTCAGTAGTTGACTTCGCAAAGAATTACACATTCCAACCACAAATGGAGGTTCAGTCTCAATATTATAACTCAGTGCAAGTTGCTATTTTCGTGCATATAGCATTCATGCACTCTCCAAAAAGCACTGAGAAAGATCGAAAAATATTAAGAGAGTATCATTTCTACATCAGTGATGATCGGACACATTCTATAGAATATGTACAAGGGTGTTTCCAAGTGTTTTATGTGAACTTGAATGAGAGGAACATTAGTTTCGATCAACATTACATTTGGTCGGACAACTGCACATCAAAATTCAAGAATGCACGGATGTTTTATTGGCTAAGCAAGATGCACAAAGAAACAAATGTACAACATATATGGAGTTTTACTGAGGAAGGGCATGGAAAAGGAGAAAAGGAGTTTCAATAAACACACATCAAGGATCACAAACTGTGATGGTAGCTTGGAGTAGTAACCTGGACGAATGCAAAAAACATGATGTGTGTGATTCAGCTATGAGCCTCACTAGCTCAATTTTAAAAAAATGGCTTGGATACATGTTGCTTGGAATCATACTTATGACTATGGTATGTATGTACTACTAGGTATATTTATGTATTTGATAACTGTAGAAGTAGAAAAGTAGAGGGAGGATGAATTGTTGGCTGTTGTGGTCATGACAAGAAATTTATGGCTTGATGTAGGTGACCACTTATGACATCTTTTTATGGGATTTATATCAACTTGGTAACTTTGATTCCTTGCAAGGTGACTGAGCATTTTGGTGTGATATGGAGGATTGAAACTTTAATTATTCATATTTTCTCATATAATGAATCATGAGATGATTACATACATAAGAAATGGTCTCAAACATCTAATAAGATGCAATAATTATGTGTCCTTGAAAGAAGAGATGAGAATGTTGTAATACAGGGGTCAAAAATTTGAATCTCTTCAATACTAACATGGAAAAATTGTATTGATACTAAGTGTGCATGACATGTTTTTCAGATGCAAATGATTGGAGTATTTATACTAGGTGCATGACATGTTTTTTTATATCATGCATTGATTTTACATGGAATGAATGTGAGTCACAGCAGTAGGTGGATGAATGGACTTGTAGACCTCTAATTCCACTCGACACACATCAAGTTCCATGAGAATTATAACTTGCAGGGTATTCAGATCAAATAAAAACATCACCTAACTTTGACCAAGTCTCTAATTTAGTGCAACAAGGTACATACATATATGCACATGCCATGTTTTAGATTTATAAATTAGTAAATGGTCAACTCTTAATGTATTTTTAAATTGACTGAATATTTTTACTTAGTGATACATAGGGCACGTTTTTATAGTTATTGCGATGGAATTTAACAAAGAGGGAACAAACTACTTCTTGTCTCGTTGTGTAGAGGCGAAAAAATTGACTTCCACACAGGTCATTGATGGTGAAGACCTTGAGTATCTCACCTGGGTCGGTGGTGGTCAACGGAACTTGGCTTCGACGATATCCTATCAAAAATCAAACATTTGGTTGTTTGAAGACTATGAAGTACATCAGGAAGATACTTCACTATTCACATTTGGTCCTTGTAACAAATATTAAATTGATCAAATATCGAGGTTCGACCATCAAACAAGAATCATGGAAGGTTCATGAATCGATCATGAAACAATTCTTGCTCATCGCCAAGAATAGATTTGATCCTTGTGGTTCATTGCATTGAATTTGCAAAGGTATGTTCTTCATGAATTTAATTTGAATATTTACTTAAATGATTTTGTTTAAATTTTGTATGATTTAAAATTCTATTTAATAGCTTACTAACATGTTTATGTAGGTTAGTGGAAATAAAAAAGCTTCCACCTTCACGTGGTTGGTACTATCGAGAGAATTTATTATTCTCAAAGCCAAGTGAAGCTAAGAGTAATTAAATATTAGAAAGGAATAACAAATAGAAATTCACATTTCACCACCTATATTCTAAAAATATCTTATTAAAATTATCATTTCACCACCTATATTGTATGAACCAGCTATATTATTGGGTGATTGGCAATGGACAACTTTACACTGACTTGGTATGAATGGAGATGGAGAAAACTAGGAGAGGATTTTGTATAGGGCTTCAACATGGAGGTTTTGGATCGACGAGACGTCTCTAGGTGCCACAAAGTCCGAGAAATCACATGTCGAAGATATAACATGTTTTGGCCTCAGGGATCTTAAGAGACTACGCCCAACGAGGTAGCCTGAAAGCATGGGGAGCATAGGGAACCAAAAAAAATCCTCCATTAGCATTCACCTAGCCACCCCGATGTGTTGGCATAGTTGGTTTGGTCCCACAAGCTATCATTTGTAAAATACAACATCTAGCAGCCTTACACTGACTTAGACTACACTATTTGGAGCATTTACAAACAATAGGACAACGAGAGAACCGAATGGATATGGAAAAAATTGCTAGAGTATTTCATAGAGGGCTTCAACATGGAGGTTTTAGATCTGACAAGATGTCTCTAGGTGCCACGGAGTCTGAGAAATCACTCGTCAAAGATATAGTGTGTTTTGACCTTAGGGCTCTTAAGGGACTACGCCCGGACGAGGTAGCCCAAAAGAACGGGCAACGTAGGGAAACAAAACAAAGCCTCTACTAGTGTTCACCAGGACATCCACACATGTTGGCCTAGACGGTCGGGGTGACATGTTGATTTCGTACCTTTACAAACAATAAGACATCGAGAGAACCGAGTGGAGATGGATTAAACCGTGACAGATTTCGTAGAGGGATTCGAAAGAGGGTTTGAAAACCCGCAAGCAAGGATCACGAGGGACAACGTGCACATCAACAGACGTGCGAATGGCAGCGTGAAGAGATCTCGGGAGGAGCGAGCATCAACCGAATGTGCATGCAAAGATTCAAAAATGGGCGTAACTCGGTTAAGCCATAAAACTCTCCTTTATCTCATAGATCAAATGGGTGTACATATAAGAGGTGTTGAGTAACCCCAAAGGCTGCAATCATGACAACTCGAGAGAGAGGGGGAGTTACATTCCTGTAATAGAAGTGTAACTCCCAATGACACATGACGACACGACGACCGACGACCGACACCGATGCGACGCTGTAAGGGAATCTCATAATGACCCCTAAATGACACATGGACCTACGATCTCACCTAAGTGAGATGACTCACCTAATGATGTGGAAAATACACACACCAACACCCCCTTCATCGTAACTTAGATGATGAGGGTGGCAAGTCAGAAATGAGAAATGGGTCCCGCACAAAGCTTGATGAGGTACCCATGTACAAGAAAAAGTCCCAAGCAATGAAGAAAACCCAAAGTGGGAAAACATCCACCACAAGAGAACAAACACTCTCTAATCTAAGAAAGATGCCAAATATGGGTCCCGCCATAAGACAAGCCCTGAAAAGGTACCCATGTACAAAGAGGCAATCTCTCGTAAAGAAGAAGAAGAGAGAAGAAGAGGGAGACGAGAGGAATAGAAGATGCCATGGAAGGATCTGAACTCGCAGCTCTAGGAAGTCTCCCGTAAGAATGTCGATGACGAGATCCTCTCGCCTCCGGATCAAGAAGAGCCACCCACAATGAAATGTGCCTACCCCTAGAAGGACATAAATGACGTGCTAGAAGTCCACCCACTCCACAAAGGAAATCAAGGCAACAAACACGAAGAACTCGAGTCCGGTGCATCAAGTGTGACATAGGTCTAGCGAGTGAGTGCCAAGGAACCGAAGGTAATGCCACGTGCGTAGAAATATCGTGAGTGAAAAAGAGGAACACCCATGTAAAGGATGTCCAAGTGATGTGAAGGGAACAAAACATCCTCCACAAATAAAAAGGGATCCACAAACCGAGGGTGGATCAATGAAGGTCTCCGGAAAAGTGGAAGTGGTAATGAGTCCCTGTAAGGGCACTCCCAACAATGGAGATGATGAACTCCTCTCAAACACTTGTAGATGGATGAGGGACCCGTAGTGCATCACAAGTAGACTGTGAAAAGACGACTAAGGTCAGTGCAGATACTGTCCCAATGAGGGGGCTCAACAAATGTAAGAGCGATGTCGATAGGTATGAGTCATCCAATGAAGGTAGAGGGGAATGGGCCTCGCACACTAGAAGTGGAAAGGAGGCTGGGTGTAATGATGGTGTGAGACTGAGTATGAGACTGCTCGATATCTGATGAGATGTGGGGGTGACAACAATGTCTGGAATAGTGAGAGAAAGAGGAGAAGAGTCCTCTTGTAGTACTCTCGACATCAAAACTGGATGCACAATCCTCGTCATCAGAAGTAGAACCAAATGAGTCTATGTCAGTGGAACTATCATCACACGAAGAAATGGAGGAGACAACTGAATCAATCAAAAGCAACAACAATGGCAGTAGTATGTGAAGGGTCTCCATACAAGGACTGAAGAATGCTCCAGACACGGTGAGGTGGATCTGAGTCTGCCACGTGAAACCAGAGAGAACGAGAGACATGCATCATCATGTGACCAAAGACATGGTCACAAGTGTCAAGGAAGTCCTCTAGATGACGATGATCAGCGGGTGCAGGAACTGGCCCAAGCAAGAAGGGTAAAAGACCCTCGTGGGCGAAGTAACGTTCCATGGAAGCACGCCAAGCTGAATAGTCTCTCTCTCCCGGTGAGAAGTGGTGGAGGCTGTAAGGTGATCCTACGATGCTCACGTCTGGAAAGAGCACTCTCCATGATGAAAAAATGCAAGATGCACAAAAGCAAGACGTTGGACTCGGCCGATAATGCATCTGCGTGTGTAGGCCCAAGAGTACAAGCAACCCCCCAGAATGTGGCACTTTATAAAAGTAGTGTGTTTACAAAATTGGCAATGCCATCACATAAGTGTGCGAAAAATCATGCAACTTTGACCAAGGAAGCACTCAAAAATGAGCAGCGAGTCAAAAGTTATGGCATTAAAACGATTCCCGCAACTGATGGAAAAATGCACTAGACACTGCAAACACATTAAAAAAGTGCTCTAAATGGGTGCAAAGGGTGTCATGTGACTACTCGTTGGAAATGGCATCAAATTTTAGGCATAGGGTTTGTTTTGACTGCGAGGGGGGTTAGCCTCCTGCCAACCCCGGACCTCGCCCTCCGTCTTCGACAAGCGTAGGAAGGGTAAGTAATACAAGTCAAAACAGCCTTCCAATAAAATTATTACATGCCAAATGAAATGTTTTTTTTTTAACACCTTTAAACATCAAAAAGAAGGTGATAAGGAGTGTGTGGGGGCCCATGTTGTCAAGTCATGGAGATGCACCGAGCTGTTGGGTGGTTGCAGGTTGCCACGTGTTTGTAACTGCAATTTTGCAGCTGTTTGCCAGCAAAAGAAGACGTTGAACAGCCAGGGATGCGTTGAACCTGCTGTTGGAACAGTCCCACATGCCAGAAGATAAAAAACGCAGGTCTGCAACAACAGGATGGCTCCAAAAAACGTCCAAGACCACGTGCAGGTTAGAAAAAACGTTTTTTGTAACGGCAATGCAAAAAAACGTTTTCTAACATTGGAGGAAGGAGCTGGAGGTGCTGAAGCCACGTGCTGGAGGTCTGAGTGCTGGGTAGAAGCTGGAGAAGACCCAAACCACCAAAAAATGCCAGAAAAGCCAGAAAAAATGGCTGTGCTGGGTGTGCAGGTCTAAAACGCCGAGGCAGCGCCAAAAAAACGTGCCTGAGGAAGCAAAAACGTTTTCCTATGCACAAGAAATGCTGGAGCAGGTTGCAGGCAAGTTGAAGTGGATTTGGAGGACTGAGAACCCAGTCAATCAAACACAAAGCAACCAAAAAAACGTTTTTTTAAATGGTGCACACAACAAAGGGTGCAGATTCCAAACGGTGCACTCAAAGGGTGCAGAATCCAAACGTTTTTCAATGCAACCAAAAAGTTTTTCAACCAAAACATTTTTCAATGCACCTCAGCAACCAAAAACATTTTTCAATGCACCAAAACATTTAAACTCAGCAACCAAAATGGTTTCATCACCAAAAGCAGGTCAAAATACGTGCCAAGGGAGAAAGCAGTGAGAGAATGGAAAACCACGTGCCAGGTGCTGCAGGTTTGAATGCCAATGCTGCAGATTTGAATGTCAATGCTGTTGTGCATGGAGATTTGAATGCCAATGCTACAGATTTGAAATATGTGCAAATCAAACCAACAAAGGGAAAAATGAGCCACCACAATATGTTATGCAAAGCAGTGAGAGCTTGAAACTCAATACACATCATAAAAACACCTCCAAATGTGCATGCGAACCCAAAAAATCGAGTGGTCAAAGACACTAAACTCGAAAAACACCAGAAACTTGAACAACCACCTCAAAGCACCCGAGCAAGAAACCGGAACCCACGAACACGAATAGAGGTATAAATGCCCAAAATCAATGCAAGAAGAGCATGAAAAATGGAATAACCATTACGACACACGCAACGAGATCTGGATATCACGCCGGAAGCAAAAAAATGCATGAGCAATGCCGATGAGTGCACGGATCCACAAGATCCACTCTGATACCATGAAAGAGGGTTTGAAAACCCGCAAGCGAGGATCACGAGGGACGACATGTGCACATCAACGGACGTGTGAACGGCAACGTGAAGAGATCTCGGGAGGAGCGAGCATCAACCGAATGTGCATGCAAAGATTCAACAAATGGGCAGAACCTGGTTAAGCCATAAAACTCTCCTCTATCTCATAGATCAAATGGGGTGTACATATAGAGGTGTTGAGTAACCCCCAAGTGCTGCAATCATGACAACTCGAGTAGAGAGGGGGAGTTACATTCCCATAATAGAAGTGTAACTCCCAATGATGCATATGACGCACTGACGCATGATGATGACTACGACACATCGACGCGCTGTAAGGGAATCTCATAATGACCCCTAAATGACACATAGACCTACGATCTCACCTAAGTGAGATGACTCACCTGATGATGTGGAAAATACAGAGACATCTCTAGGTGCCATGGAGTCGAGAAATCACCCGTCGAAGATATAATGTATTTTGACCTCGGGGATCTCAAGGGACTACGCCTGGGACGAGGTAGCCCGAAAGCACAGCAGCGTAGTAAACCAAAAAAAACCTCCACCGGCATTCAAGGCCATCTAGATGTGTTGGCCCAGACGGTTCGGTCCCATGAGCTTCCGTTTGCAAACTATAGCGTCTGGCAGCCCTACACTAACTTAGACTACTAGTATTTCATGCCTTTACAAATAATAGGACAATGAGAGAACCGAGTGGAGATGGATAAAAACACAAGAGCCTTTCATAGAGGGCTTCAACATGGAGGTTTTAGATCTGACAAGACGTCTCTAGGTGCCATGGAGTCTGAGAAATCACCCATCAAAGATATAGTGTGTTTTGGCCTCACGGCTCTTAAGGGACTACGCCCAGACAAGGTAGCCCGAAAGCACAAGTAGCATAGGGAACCAAAAAAAATCCTCCATTAGCATTCACCAGGCCATCTAGATGTGTTGGCCCAAACAGTTCGGTCCCATAAGCTACCGTTTGCAAAATACAACATCTAGCAGCCTTACACTAACTCAGACTACACTATTTGGAGTGTTTGCAAACAATAGGACAACAGAGAACCAAATGGAGATGGAGAAAACTGCTAGAGAATTTCATAGAGGGCTTCAACATGGAGGTTTTGGATCTAACGAGACATCTCTAGGTGCCACAAAGTCGAGAAATCACCCGTCGAAGATATAGCATGTTTTGGCCTCAGGGCTCTTAAGGGACTACGCCTCGGACGAGGTAGCCCAAAAGCAAGGGTAGCGTAGGGAACCAAAACAAAGCCTCCACTAGCATTCACATGTGAAATAGTGTAGTCTGAGTCAATGTAAGGCTGCTAGATGTTGTATTTTGCAAACGGTAGCTTGTGGGACCGAACCAACTATGCCAACACATCTAGATGGCCTGGTGAATTCTAGTAGAGGATTTGTTTTGGTTCCCTACGCTGCCCATGCTTTCGGGCTACCTTGTCCGGGTGTAGTCCCTTAAGAGCCCTGAGGCCAAAACACACTATATCTTCAACATGTGATTTATCGGACTCCATGGTAGCTATAGATGTCTCGTCAGATCCGAAACCTCCATGTTGAAACCCTCTACAAAATCCTCTCGTGGTTTTCTCCATCTCCATTCGGTTCTCTCGCTTTCCTATTGTTAGAAAACATGAAAAATACTATAGTCTGAGTTAGTGTAGGACTCCTAGACACTGTAGTTTTCAAATGGAAGCTCGTGGGACTGAACCAACTATGCCAACACGTCGAGGTGGCCAAGTGAACGCTAGTGGAGGCTTTGTTTTGGTTCCCTATGCTACCCGTACTTTTGGGCTACCTTGTCTGGGCGTAGTCCCTTGAAAGCCCTGAATGATTAGATTAGCTTAAGAATGAATTTGATAGGTGTATGTCTAAGAACACATGGGAGTTATCAATTGCCTAGTAAATATTTCTGGTTTAGTTATGGATGGAGTCAGCTGGCCTACGGCTTAGTGACCTTCCATTCATTGATAATTTATGCTATGATAAACCCATGGATGCTTTCAAAAGTGCCTTTAAAAGGATAGGGGTAGTCATGAAGCCTAGCGAATGGTGTGATGTGATTTCCAAATAACTTAAAATGCCTACATATTTAAAGGTAATAACACAAATTGGATAGGATTAGACAATCAAGAATCATTGAGTGTCTGAATCAGAATGTCATTACATCTGGAGACATTCTCAAGCATTGGAGTAATGTATATGGAGAGACATTCTCAAAATATCAACAGATGAAAGGCATCATATTTTGACGACTCTTGGATGTTTTAACAGGGGAGAAGACTAAGAAGCATAGAAGAATGTAGTAAGTGCATGATAAGATAGGAACAAATACAAAGAGACCATGAGCAAGAAGAAGCGCAAGTAAGGTAAATACACATATACACATTGATAAATTGAATGAATAATTAATCAGATTAGGTAACTCTTTATATACATACATTATATATAAATATTGATTTGAAGTTTGATGCATATTATACATTGAAAATGCTAGTACATGTACATCACCAATAAATGAAAAATAATCCATAATGTCTTAATTATTGTCAAGTGCACATCATATTAGTTTCATGCAAAAATAATCTCAGAAATGTAAGGTCTCATACAAAATTATCAAGTTCTAAATAGTATTTTAATGTGCATAATAAATACAAAAATGCCCAAATAGGTCATATACCATCAAGTTCAAATGCCATATAGGCGTACATACAATGCCATGCACATAGGCATACAAAAACAATGTCATGTAAGACATATATATTTCCTACTCATCAAAATCTATCCCTCTCTTGGCCTTGCTCGAAGAAGGCCCTCCCTTAGATGAAGATGGAGATCCATGAGATGACTTTGGATTGTCCGAGCCCATGCTTCGAGTCCTCTTCCGTTGAATACTCACTGTAGATGAGCCTGTAAATGCAAACAATGTTTTTTTCAAAACTTAATTTATATATGTTTTTAACATGTATTTAAGACCATGCTAGAATGAAATTATTTACATAAATACACAAACTTACCGCAAGTTTTCGATCACGCCGAATTTGCATCTCATGCTCAGATGAGTCATCGGGAGCTCCTACAGTACGAATGGGGGTACGAAGATGACGAGATGGAGGATTCCGTGCCCTCAAAGTCAAAATGGAGGGGGTTGAAGTTCCCTACATACACATAAGATCAGAAAATCTAACATCAGAATTAGCGAAAATAGAACTAAGTACATGTATGTACATAATGACAATATTTTAACTAATTTTATCAATATATAACTATTGTTTTTACCCCCATTTGCACTGTGAATCAAATGAACAAGTCTGCTACCTGTCGCACGTAACTCGTGCATAAACACAATGAAGGACATGATTAACATAATTTAATAATTCTACAATTGAATACATTAACAACATGTAATTTAACATAATATGAATTACACGAGAAATTTAACAAAATTTATGTGTTGTTTAAATACCTCGTGAGTTGTTTGCAAATAAAATTGCAACGACAACACCTTTATCTACTTTTCACAGAGATGGTGGGGTGTTTAGTGAAGTCAACATCTTTATCAAACATGTATATCACGTGAGTTAGATGGACATACAAGATCATACATATATTTGACTTCAAAACTAATACACACACACACACACACACACATGTATGTGAAAATTTTACATAATTAACATTCTAAATTACCTCTGTGAATGTATGTGTACGGATGGTGCTTGCACGCCCGTGGTCGGGATGAAGATGTGCCTCCCGCATGCTGTAATATCAGTGCATATACATGTACACATACAATTAGTTCAAAAATTTAACATATATAAGTAAATCAAGTACTCCAAACTTTTTGTAACACACATAAAAAACATAACAAATTTACCTGCGAAGGTGACGCCGATGAATGCAATCCAAATGTCTCACTCAAAAGGACATCTGACATAGTGACATTATCATGTTCACCCCTAGCACCAGGTGCACCAAAATCAAGTACGCATGAAAGTATCATCCTCCTCGGGCCCCAAACATATGCTACCACATGACGAGAAAAGATGTGGCCTCATGCTAGTACTCCTTGAGGGAATACTTTGTGTACCTCCGCGAGCATCTGGCTCAGAAATCTCCCTCGTATGTCGAACAAGGGTCATAGATAGCCCCTGAAGCATGTGGAGTGTATCAATCTCTACTGTCTCCTTCACTGCTTGAGGGACAATCTCAGGGTGAGGGGGATTCTGTGCGGGGAATCTACCCTGTTGAATAGGTGCACGTTGTGCACTTGGTCGATCCTGTGTAGATCCTTTTCCTCGACCCTAGAAATCTCGAAAATCAAAATAATTTGGGATCTCGTTGAGGATAAACTCACAATAGATTTTCCTCAGAAAGTATAGTGGCACCTCATTGTTATTACAAGGTGGAAAATCAAACACCATCCACCATCGGTCCTAAAAATTATTTTTAATCAAATTATTATTACACCAATGGATGGGAAACCGTTTACATGACAATGGAACAGGAAAATTAGTGCGGGGTCCGTGAATAAGGCACATATGAGGTCTTTTGAAATTTATTTTTTCTTTACATCCACATATGACAATTTGTTGGAATAATAAACCCTACAACCCTCTCTGTAAGTTGTCCAACGATCAATTTACCCCATTTTCACGTCAACTTGAACAAGTAATTCCTCCAATGTGTTTACAAGAGAGGTGCGAGGTGGGGGTTTGTAGATTGTGAATGCCTCATTGTTTTGATTATATCCTCAATTTTAATTTTTTTTTCAACTATGTGGGTTGCTAAATCTTCTTGACTACCTGGGGGATGTTGAGCAATTATGGGAGTGTCGGGAGGGATGATAGGAATAGTAGAGTTTGATTGTGGTTGATTCCCTCGACCTCTAACTGTAAAAATTAAAAAAATGTATTTAATTCAAATTTTAATCTATAATTGTCATATTTTAATGCAATTTTGAGAAAATAATTATGCTTAACTCTTCTTCGTGGTGCCATCATCGATTCATAACTTCCTAGCTATCCGAAACAATCCTTTGATCTTGAGATCCGGTGAATCAAAAACCGCTAGGGTACACGGTTAAGCTCACGAAACTCGTGTTTGAGGGAGATAAAATGATAGAGGCTCGGGCATCTTTTTTATTTATAGTAGGAGGCATGACGCGTACGTGTTACAATGCATACGTTATGCCTCAGTAAATCCCAAACCCGATAATTTAAAATGTGATCACGTTATAATAGAATAGATAGGAAAGGAGTGGGAGAGTGGAGGAAGTCCTTGTACCATCTCCTTAGAACTAAGTTCATAGAGGGATCGATAGAAAGGTGCCCATATTGATAATGCTAAAGTACAGTAGACTCCACCGTAGAGGCAAATAGAGCAACTACAGAGGTTGAAAATGCATCTAGTGCAAATAGATGATCCTTCAAAAAAGATCTAGCAAGTATCATACCTTCTCATGAAATGAAACATGATTTAATGTCTTTCTGGACCATGAAGTCCACCTTGAGCTTGTGATTCAAGAGTTGAAATATAGACAAGAGATTTATGGTCAAGCGTGGAACATAGAGCACCTTTGTGAGGGTACAACTTCTCGTCCCCAGAGGAATGATGACATTGCATTTTCCTTTTTCAACATACTCCTTGTTGTCTATAATTCAAACTGATCTCTAGTGGGTTGATCACTCAATGAATCAAAACCTTCCTATCACCTGTCATATGCTTCCTGGCACTAGAGTCAGTCTACCAATAATTCTGTGAGAGCTGCAAAGTTTGGGAGACTAGAACAATATTTTGGTGTGCACCATAATTGGCTAAGTTAGGTACTTCCTCATTTGATTCATCATCTTGGTGGGCTGTGACATGTCCTTTGTGCTTCGTGTGGTGAGGATGTCATCTAGATTGTATAAAATCATTGCGACTAGATGTGCTTTCTTCACTGGAATTACCTTGAGTTAGGCAATTATACCAATAGTTAGCAGTGTCGTGTGTATTTGTAGTGTCTATGTAACACCATCAATCACTTTCTGAGACTTATGTTGTTGTGGTTGCTTTTGGGGCTACTTCCGGGACTACTTTTGTTGTTATCCCTTTCAAGACTTATGACTATGTTGTTGTCTTCGAGATCAGTGCCTTGTCTTCAAACTCCTTGTGTATTGTCTGGATGGTTTCTTCCTATTGGAGAAAATTCACCATTTCTTCAAAGGTCACCATTTGTTTTGTGATGTTCAATTATGTGACAAAAGCCCTGAACTGGGAAAGAAGAGCTCTAAATGTGATAGGGACCAACATCTAGTCCTCTACCTTCTCTCCAAGTGCTATAGGCTCCACTCATAGTTCTGCCACACGACGCAAGAACTCCTCTATTTTATCATCATCTTTTATACTGAGTGTATGAATCTTTGACTGGAGATGGAGGATCTTTTTCTAGTTCTTCATCTTGTAGATTGTGGATAAAGCATCCCATCACCTTTGAAGTCCTCGCATCCCGTACATGTGGTTGAACCTCGTCAAAGATGTTGAGTGTGATCGACAACAAGGCTTTTGCATTAGCCTTGTCATACTTTTTATGCTCATCTACACCAATGGGAAACATTATTTTGTTAGTGATGATTCCCCATAGCTCCTCAAATTGGAGAATTGTGCACATATTTGTTCTCTAGGCAACATAATTTGGTCCTTTCAAGAGGGGACATGGCTTATATCACCTCGTACTCGAGAAATGGTGATCTTTCGTACACAGGTCACACTTTCTTTCTTCAAGGTTGTGCTCCATGAGATGGGAATTCAGAATTTATTCAGCTCTGTACCAGCATTTTTTGCAACACACTCACGTCACTACCTGGTCTTAACATGTAAAAATGAAATAGTCTGTCATCCTTGGTCTACTTCTAGCACCAAACAATGGTCTTATGAATGGCACTCACAATGCACCAAAACTCCACGCTGGTTGACTTGTCACGTCAAGAAACAATTACATGCCAGAATAGGGAACAACAACTTCTTAATGCAAGCAATTTCAACTCCGTGCTAAAAAAACACCAATATTATGTTTTTGGTGACATGAATTCCTAGCAAGAACAAGTCTTTCCACAGAATTTCCTATGTCAAACTTATGCCATGTCTAAACAAGATGTCAACCTCCTGCACTGAGTCCTCCTTTACCAAGGATTGTTTTTGCACACAGTCTTCACCACGCTTCCACACATCAAGCAAGAATATATACATAGTAGAAGTATAAGACAACAAAAGTATTTGTTGATCCTTCAATGTAAACTTTTTCGAATATATACATGGCAAAAGCTGGTTAGACCAATTGGTTACCAACGAACTAAACCAGCCGAATGATAAGCACGCAATGTATTAAGCTAACATTATACTCATTGATCAAATATGAATCAATATGTGTGACCATTCAATGACATATATGGATCTACTCGGTTCATATTACATGTAAAACCTTATTTTCTATATTTGGAAAAGTTTCCACAAATGATGAATTTTGTTCTTTTGGGTGGATTGTAGATTCACCTAAAAATTCATAAAATATTTCATAATTATTTACAAATTCTTACATATTGTTCATGACATGTTAGAGCATGGAAGATACATCTATTAGTTATAAAGGAAATGTTGGAATTGTAAGTGGGTATTGTTAGTGTAGAATCACAGCACCCCGAATGGCCCGGGTGTGAAGTGGGGCATTCGGTGTGATTACACAACATGGGACCATCTCTCAAGCTATGGGACTTGCAAAACTTGAGATGGACCTCTGGAGAAAGTCGGTTCTTACTTCCTAATATACCTGCCAAAAGCTACTCCAGTAGAGGCGAGAACCTATTCTATCATAATCCAACCATTCCAAGGGACAGGGGGAGAGAGAGAGGGTGAAAGAGCCTACACTAAGCGGTGATACACTAGAAAAGGAAGTGGTTGGATCATAGATCCAACTGCCTGAAGTGGAGAGAGGTGAGTAGAGGAGAGGGTGGACAGAATGCACCACATACCAGAGATAGATTTCACACTGAACACCACTTCAAAACCATTAGGCATAGCTCCCATAACCTGTAAAAAAAATCAAAGTATGAACAATATTCCCTGTAATGATGAGAGGTAAGAAGAGACAACAAAATAAGCCAAGGATGGACAAATGCATCACAAAATAGATTTATTGCTCCAAAATGTTACACGGTACATCATTAGTGGGAAAGAGGCAAGAAAACACCATTACAGAGCCATGGGAGGAGGCTTAGACTCCGCATTCTACCCTAAGGAAGAAAGAGAGAGGGGGAAGAGGAGAAACAATGACCAACCACTTTGAATATGCCCCTTTATTACAATATATAGGAAGAACGAGGGAGAGCAGGGAAGAATTTGAATCCTACTTCAACCACCTTGAGATATGCATTGAACCCTGCTTTGAAATATCAACCACCATCAATCAATGCCCCTTTTTAAATCCTCCTACAACCTGTCAATTTTGGTTCCCTATGTCTATTTGGTGTGCTAAGGAAGAAGAACGGAGGATCAAATAAAATCTAATTTGATAGGTTAAGAAATTGGATTCTATATTAATAGCCTTGAAGACATTTTCCCACTTTCACCTACTAAATCTTAATAAAAATAATATTTTACGTTTCCATGTCGTAGAGGGTATCGAGACGTTTCCAAAAAGTCTTCTTCCACCCAAATCTGAGTTTCCAGTCAAAAGATATGGCCATCTGAAGATTAAGGTCGAGGGCACGCCATGTCTTAAGGGTCTATTTGTACCGGGTCCACGTGTCTCACACATCTTGGAGATTCGGATCCTTCCTTATGCTATTGAAATTGCATCAGGTTGACATGTGGTGGCCTCCGCATGAGCTCCTTGGGCTTCTTTGTAATTTGCCTAAGTTTCTTTGCTTGGTGGGGCCAAAAGTCTAAAACTGGGCATGTGGAGAACCCGCCCCAAATTTTAGTTTTGAAGTAGCATCATTGAGACCCTTGGCTCCCTCCGTTGGCCTACCTATATTTTTACTATTCAACCCCCAACTCTATCCCTTTTTTGGACCTGGGACACGTGGAAGGCCCGCGCTCATTTGAAAACCGCTTTGGATTTTACCTTTGAAGGAGCATCGTTAAGACACGTGGCACCTTCCGCCTATACTCTTATACTTAACCAATTTAGGACCATTTTGGATTTGACCTCTGTTGACCCTTGGCCACGTGGAGGCTTGGCACAAGTTTGAGTCCCCGCCTTGGGCTCCCATCTTGAAATTACGTCGAGCTGACACGTGTTTCCTTCCACTTGTTTGAAATTTTCAACGGCTGGATCTATCATTTTTCAAGCCTGGGACATGTGGAAGCCTCTTGTCATTTAAGTCTACCATTTTGAGCTTAATCTTTGGAGACACATGATTCTTCCATACTTAGCCAATTTTGGGGCTCATTTTGAATTATTCACAAAGCCCAAGACTTTAAACCTTTCCCCATTTCTTTTCCTTTGAGCCTTTGGTTTTCTTTGACATCGTTTTCTCCTTCCCCGACCTTGTTATTCCATTGTAGAGCCCGCCTGCAACTTGTTTTTGGATTTGAAATGTGGGCTCACAGGATGGAACCGTCCCTTGGATTTCTTCCTACACAGGGTCGTGTTTGATTAGTTTTGTTAGGGGGTGAAATTGGGATAACAATTTTGCAACTCACGGGGACATCTACCTAATAGATGTAGAGACCAGTGGCCTTGAAGCATCCATTTGGCATGGAGTTGTGAATGATATCTTGGTACTGATTTTTTTCCTGAAATGGACTCCCGATTGCTTGCACTTGTTGACCCTGAGCCTACCCCAGAAATAGATTGTCTCAAAAACAATTTTAGTTTCTCTACATTTGTTTTATTTTGAAATTAGCAATTGTTACAGGAAACTATGGGCCTCTATATTGAATACTGAAGGGCTTGGCCTTGGTAGCTCTGGATCAATGTGAACAAAACCTATGTATAAAGACAAGAATCATACATGCCTCAAATGAGACATGGAGAGTGTGCACAAGCACTTCTTCTATTGAAACCAAAGTCTACTCCTACTCCTACACTAACCAGAGAGAAAGAAAGCTAAACAAAGCCTGTTACAGGCAGGGAGAAGTATCTTCCCTTTCTCAAAAGGGGTAGCCATGCAAATGATTTGACACTGAATATGGTTTCCTGTATGAGTGAAAAACTAACTATAAGCCGGTCCTCCACCCAAATCATCAAGGTATCTACATCAACCAAAAATACCTCCTCAAGTTGATTGGTATTGGAGAGGTGTTGATGGTGACCCTTGGTGCTTTGAAAATCATCCTCATGCCTTGAAGTGGGCATGAATGGTTCTGACTTCTCTCTTGGCTCCAATGAAGCCAAGTACCTGATTGGGAAAGGTTTGATCCTTTGAATGTACCCTTTTCTCTAAAATTTAACTCCAAAAATGGAGTTTTTTTGGACCTTCTTGGATGGATGGTGTGAGAGGGATGATGACATCCTCTTGCCTTTTCTCTTCCTTCTCCAGTGAAGAACATGAAAGACTCATATCTTCCAACCTTGGTTCCAGAGGGATGTTGTGAGACATAGGCTATTGTTCTTGAATGCCCTCTGTGTTCAATGAAGAGTTGTAAAAGTCATGGAATTGGGGTAAGAATCTCTAAAGAAACCCCAAAGGATTTTAGCAAACTGATCAATGGACCATCTGATAAGAAATGAGAAAGGTTTTGTTCTTTGCATACATTAATTTGAAGTAAACAAGAAAACTAAGCAAATGAAGCTAACCTCTATTCTTTGAAATAATGAACCTAAGAGGATCTAAGCATTTAATTGTGTTTAAGAGAAAGAGATCTCCCCATTAATGGCTTCAAGGCCAATGGATCTTCCCTTTTACTCCATATTGGTGTTATAAAATACAAAAGCAAATGCTATTAGCTCAATGGAAGAAAATGAAATACAATCTAAAGCCTAAACAAAATACTATAATCTGTGCTAGGAAGAAGAGAGAATTCTTAGAAAATGAGGGAGGGGGTCTAGCCCTATTTATAGTTTTCCATTTGGGAAAATGGGAGATTTGGGTGCATGTGGGACAAATGCTAAAGTCCAAAAAGCACTTTTAGCAAGTCAAAGTATGATTTGACTATGTTTAGAAGAGAATGACCATGGTTAAGACTAGTTAACCATGTTTAGAGGGTAATTAATCTTACTGAGAGAGAAATTAGGTTTCTGAAGGGCTTCTGAAAGGCTTAATCAATCCAACAAAGTGGATTGATACTCCAGAGAGCTAATAAAGGTGGTAAAGAATGGAATATTAGCCAAGAAGAGGTTATTATAACCTATTTAGTTAGTTTATAAGAGGAAATACGACCAACAGAGTGTCGTAAGGGGGGAGTTAGATAGATATAACTGACAAAGTGTCATACATTTGCAAGGAAGAATAGTTAGTACAATATTACAAATAATAATACATTGATCAAACTACAGGTGTCTACACCCTCCTTTATGGCAGTAGGCTCATATGCTTAGAAGGTGGGTGATGGAGGAGAAAATGATGTGATCTCCTTAGGATCCTTGTAACTCCCACTAAAACAACCCAGTTGAGACCTAAGAACAACCTAGGATTAGTTAGGAAAATTATGGAATAATTTTTTTGTTTAAAAGAGTCAACAACAAGGTTACAAGACAATAGTTGTCGCAAGCACATTTTCAAGCCAAATATTATTAATAGCTTATATTTTTATTAATATGACAATTATAAAAGATCACAAGGTCCAAACTTAGGGTTAGATTAATCAATTAGGTTAAGAGGGTAATTTCTCACTATACCACTCTCTAATAGGATTAAAAGATTCAACCTGATTTTTCTCAAAATTAACACACTCAAAACTTTCCAAAAAATTCCCATTAGATAGGAAATTTCCTCACCTTTTTGGTGATATAAAGAAGTCCTCATAACTCCTCATATTTCTCAAGATATGGGTTTTGCGAGACCTTGGGAGGAAAATTTTCCCAAGAGCGGGTCTGGGCCTAGGGGATAAAATTTTCCCATGCGCGGGCCTACAGACTTCGGAGAGAATTTTTTCCTAGAGGAGGAATGTGGATCGGTGGGGTGGGGAAGAAAAATTTTCCCATGCATGGGCTGGCAGAGCGGGAAGAACTTTAGCGCTTTTTCCTTTTTGGGACAAAAGCGCGATTTGCCTCCGCGCGCTCATGAGCTCGAAAAGGACACGTGTCGGCATTTCCCAACTCTGGTGGAAAGTCAAGCTGCCGGAGAATTTTTAGAATTTTATCCTTTTTTTTAAAAGTGCTAAGGGATCAAAATGATCTATGCCCCTGCCGATGCCCAAGGTGCCACGTGTCAACCATCCATTGGTCATGGTCGCAGTAGCCTAGAGGGAACTTATAAAAATTTTCCCAAAGATTTTTTTTTTTTGAAGCGCTAAGTTTTTTTAAGGGATCTGCTCCTCCACCGATGCCCCATGACACCATGTGGTAGAACCTAATTGGTTGTGGGCCAGTGAGGCCATGGAGAAAACTTAGAAAATTTTCCCAAAATTTTCCGAAGCGCTATTTTTTTTTTTTTTTGATTATAATTATTTTTGAAGCCAAATGAAGGGAAACTTCAGGAGGCCATAAATTTTGATTGGGAACTCAGTTTTTCGAAAACGAGGGCTTTCTAGAAATCTCTCTACGTCTTATTTCACAAGAATCATTAATCCTTTCATTTTGATAATGTTTAAGGGGTAAATTTCATGAAAACAATTTGCAGGCTTTAAAAAGGCAAACTAGCAAATTTTGACTTATAAAATTTTACTCAATTTGATCTTCTTTCTCTCTCAACAAGTCAAATAGGCATGGGTAATTGTTCTTAGATGGATTTAGGATGGATTTAGGATGGATTTGGAGGGTAAGTTTGTTTGATTGAGTTCCAATTTGAAAAATTTACAACTTTGACAACAAACGGTTTGAGCCCGATTTCGCTAAGTTTTCTAAGAAATTCCTTAAGTGTTTTTGTCCAATTGAATTCGTTTAGGGCATACTACTTCAAAGTAATCATTTAATTTGTTATTTCATTGTTGCAGATTCAAATGTGCATTTTTGGATAAGTATTTTAGATTTTTTAAAAAAAAATACAAAATAGAGATCAAGTTTTAAAGGGTCTATTTGCCATTTTCTACTTCCAAGTATTATAATACGTTCCAATTCCAATCTAATACATTTATTTGATTCAAATCAAAATTATTCAAAACCAAAATGTAATTCTAATTTCAAATTTAACACCTTTCAAAAGACAAAGCTCTATGTTTTCCTCACACACATTTCTTCCTTTCAAACAGATATTTCAAATACATTTAAATGATCAGATTCAATACCACAATGCAATTTGAGAAAGGTAATACAATCATTTATTGATTTCCAAAAGAAAACTTACAACTTCTTCCTTTCATTCTTCAAATTCATCATACAGAATACAATTCTTTCTTTCAAAAGAACAGAAATGGAGTATATCTCTTTCACATTTCAATCTTACAACTTTCATATTCAATACAACATATTTCCATTACAAAACATATACAAGTTCATCCACTTCAAGTGGGAAGGTTACAATAAGATTTATCTCAACAAGGGATTATCAACTATTTTATTTTATTTTCCTTTGCTCCAGAACAAAACATGTAGATTTATCATTCTTCCAATTTTTACCACAACAAGAGCAGGGGAAAGGAAATTTTCTCCACCCAAAAAAGACATCCAATGACAAGGAGAAGCCATCCTTCTTCATTGGCCCCGAGCCCCAACCACAAAGAAATGGAAGATGTGATTCAACTCATGGCAACAATAGGCTTCCACAAACACACATGCAAATTTCACATTTAAAACACAGTCCAAACAGAATGTAGTTTGCAACTACTTTAAAGCATGACAAACAACACTAAGGCTTCATCCAACAAGCCAAAGGAGCAAGAAACTATGGGGGATGCTACTTATGCCTCCCAAAGGGGAAATGAGTATCACCACCTGATTTCAAACCACCAAAACATAGTATATCAAATCCTTGACATGCCCTTATGCCTCCCCAAGTACCCCTTATTCCTCACATTTCCTTATGCCTCCCCAACCTCTTATGGCACCCCATAATGAGTAAAGAAATGCAAGCTATTTATTTGTAAGGTGGAACCCAAATCCCAACACCCTCCACACTTATACCTCCCCAAAACACTTGTGCCTCCCACAAAACGAACCCCTTAGTCTTCTCCTACACCATACCTAGGCCATCTACCCAACATCCCACAAACATACCAAAACATTCACAACAATAACAATTTCATAAACAGAAAGAGAAGCATTACAAGAGCCAAGCTCCTACCTCTCCATGATGGAGTTGTTCCAAGTTCCAAAACAACAAGCTTTATCCCAATGCAAGCAATCCAAATCCACCAAGCACAAGCATGCCACAATATTTTTAAAAATTCTCCAAGAAAGAGCTCCAAAACAACAAATAATTCACCCCCAAAGAGTTTCCAAAAGTGAAGCAACCCAAAACAAGGCAAGCAATTCAAATTTTATAGAAGAGGGAAAAGAAAAGGATGAGGTGGATCCATGTAGGATGCCACATCACACATCCTCAACCCCAACCCAAAAGTCAACTTCATTCTCCAATGCATAATAAAAAAGGTGGGTGAATAATATGACAATTTACTTACATACTCAAATCCAACCCACACCCCAAAGGACTGAAATTAAACCATGTAAGAAAAGTGCAATAAAACTTACAATTTGTCTTCTCAAAAAGCATTATAAAAGTCTAAATTCAACTCTCCAACCATAGGTATGGTTGGTAAATAAATTTAAGAGGTATGGGACAAGTTTAACTTGTCCCACAAGCCTCCAAAATCAGCCTCCAAGGACAAATTCGAATTTCCAAGAAGGTGGAGTGTTTCACACTCAAAAGTTAACTTACACATCACTTACACATCTCTTACAACACTTTAATTCAAGACCAACAACTCTATTAATTACTTTCTTATGACATATTTTAATTAATTAACTTAACAACATGATTACTCACAATATTACACATCATTTAATAAATAATGAAAGGGTCAATGCACCACAAAATAAACACATGCAAACATAAACAAAGGAACCAATAAATAAATACACATAACCCCTTGGTCACATTTAAAGGTGATCCCCCATGGGAATCCTAACAAAACAACCACACACAAACAATACAAGTTTCCATGGTGACCTTGTTGAATTCATCTAGAATTCCAATGTGGTTGGTCTCTAATCCCCCGATGTTTGTTTTGATATTTTAACCTACAAAACACAAATACCTCCTTCGGTCTCATGGCCATATTAGAACATCCAAAATAATATAATTAAAATTCCAAAATCATCTAGATATATGAATCACAACAACATCCAAGCAACCAACAAGATCATTTGCAATTTTACTCAACAATTATATCATCATCAAATAATTTCAATTTCTAGGTCTACTCATAATATTGAAATATCACATGTTCGAACAATATCCATAATATAACCGTGTTCAATGAAAAGATGTAAAAGCCATGGATTTGGGGTAAGAATCTCTAAAGAAGCCCCAATGGATTTTAGCAATTTGATCAAGTAGACCATGTGATAAGAAATGAACAAGGTTTTCTTCTTTGCATACATTAATTTGAAGTAAACATGAAAACTAAACAAGTAAAATTAATCCCTATTCTTTAAAAGCTTGAAATAATGAACCTAAGAGGATCTAAGTGTTCAATTGTGTGCTTAAGAGAAAGGATCTCCCATTAATGGAATGGATCTTCCCTTTTACTCTATATTAGTTCTATGAAATATAAAATCAAATGTAATTAGCTCAATAGAAGAAGATGAATCACAATCTAAAGGCTAAACAAAATACTATAATCTATGCTAGAAGAAGAGAGAATTCTTAGGAAAAGAGGGAAGGGATATAACTATATTTATAGTTTTAGTTTGGGGAAAATGGGAGATTTGGGTGCATGTGGGACAAATGCTAAAGTCCAAAAAGCACTTTTAGCAAGTCAAAGTGTGATTTGACTATGTTTAGGGTAACTAACCTAGGTTAGACTAATTAATCTCTCTTAGAGAGTAATTAGGTTCGGAAGGGATGAAGGGCTTAATCAATCCAATGAAGTGGATTGATATTCCAGGAGCTAATAGAAGCAATCTAGAAGGGAATAAGAAGCTAATGTAGTTAGAACGAGGCTATAACAGCCTATTTAAGTGGTTTATAAGAGGAAAATGACCAAAAAGATGTCATGAGAAGGGAGTTAGATAGGTTTAACTAGCGGTGTGCCGTCAATTTGTAAAGGGAAGAATAGTTAGTGCACTATTAGAAATAATAGTGTATTGATCAAACTACAAGTGTCTATATTTTCCCTCTTTGAGGTGATGTAAGCTACGTCACTTCAAAGAAAGTAGACAAACGCAAACAAGTAGAAATTTTTTGAAGGGGTAGAAGAAAAATTAATAGGATGAAGGATGATGAATGCCCCCTCGAGTGTCGATGGGGTGATGAAGAAACTCGATCGACGATCAAAAAATAAAACAACAAAGAGAGAAGTGGATAGAGAAGACAAGAAACTTAGAAAAAAGGGATATTGATCTATTCGCAAATCAATTGCTAACAATACTTAATCATCATAATGCTTAGAATCCTCCTCATGGGTCCTTATTAAAATGTGAGCATGTGACGGAAGCATAAAATGACATGAAAAGCCAAGATACAAACAACCTTCCTGTGCTAAAAATGGCCAACTCCATGCAACATACACGAATGCAATGCAATACGAGAAATAAACAAAATCACCTAATAGGGAAATAAGTACAATCACACACACTTAAACCAACAACATTTAAGATAGTTGTACAAATATTTTGTTATCGAGATGAAGTCTCAAATGTTTTGATAAACGACAAGGGTGAGGAATGATGCCCCAAGCAAGGTGTATTATGTAAGGGGAAAGACGGAGGACACTTAGGTCCTGTGAAAAAGCAATGTGCACAATGAAAATAGTACCAGGAAACTGATAGTGCCCCAGAGTATTGAAGTAAGCAACATAGCTTGTGTAGGTGATTGAAGATTTTGGTGATGTGTAAGTTGTTGTTTCAAATTTTTGAAAACATCAACAAGATCTGGGATGAGTGTCATGCAATAGACACAAATTTCAGCCGTAGATGATCGGTTTTACCAATTTTAAAGCCATTTCCGAGGAATCTCAATGTTTTTGTTGTTTTTAAATATTTTTTTGAATTTTTTCTTTTTTAGGTTTTTGATCGGTCAGAAGAATTTCAAAAGATCAAAGATCTTCTAAAATTACACATGAAGGCGGTAATGGGAAGGCGAGGCGGCTAGAGAGCCAGGATATATGCCCACAAGAAGAAAGATGAGTCGGGAAGAATTCATTAAAAATAAATGAATACATAATTACCCCGATGGGGAAAATAGATGAAAGATAGAGGAAGAGGTGAAAAGGAACCTAAAAGATGCGTAAATTATTTCAGTGTGACAGAGAAAACAACCGTGGGGTGGCACAAAGTGCCCCAAAGATGGGAAAATTAGTAAAAATAATTATTTTAATACAAAATAATTATCACAACAGATAGAAGGGGGTTAGAATGATCACAACAGAGAAAACATGCCCCAAGGGCATCGCGATGGGTTAATATACCCACCCGGGGTCGGTAAAATAATCACGACCAATTTAATTTTACCAGAGCTCTTGTAAATTTTTACTGTGAGCGAGAGCGATAGCCATGGAGTGAGATGGTGAGAATACCAAGGAGGACAAGACGTGCGGATCACATCCGAGAGTTCATGCGGGACCCAACGTAGATGGACCTTACATGAGTGGCCTATCCCTCCCATTAATTATGCATTTATTACATTTTTAGGGATTTTCTAGGGTAGGTATGACCTTTTGACGCATGCGCGTGGGCGTATGCATCAGATTGATGGGTATGCACATGTATGTGTCAAAATGGACATGGAACTGCATGTGCATCCATTCACAAGGGGAAGGGGCACACACACGCACCGGTATGGAAGAAGTAGGTACGCACACACATACCCATAGGAAGAGGTGGATACGCACATGCGTGTACTGCAGTTAGAAAGAACATTAGTGGTGGTGGGGCGCGTATGCGTTGGCTAGGCTAGAATGGTCACACGCACATGTACACGTCAAGGCAGTGCATAAGCGCATCATACTAGGTGCGTAGGCTCAGTGTGGCCCGCGCAAAGAGACAAAAAAAGATAGGGCGCATATATGTGTTGGTAAGGATGCATAGGTGCCAAAGGAGGTGCGTAGGTGCTATAATGAAGGGGGGGAAGATGACTTTGCTAAAAAATAGCCAAGTATAGAAGAATAAAGACTAGATTAGTTCAGAAGAAAAGAATAATTAGTAAGTTAGGTGATTTCTTGAAGAAGCATTTTTCCTTAGAAAAATAGATAGAAGTAAGTAAGTGCCTAACACTTGTGTTGATATTTTGCAGCGTATACTACCCATTCTCGCAGACTCGTGAGTGCTACGGTCAGCTAGCTATTATAGAGGCGTAGTTTGATGATGATGATAGAGTGACTCTGGAGAGCCTTTTATATGTGACAGGATTGTCCCATGTGGCGGAGATGCCATAGATTACATTGGACCATGGCCTCTTGACAACCATAGCAGAGCGATGGCATAGTGAGAGTCAGTGTTTCTAGCTCCCGACCGGGAGATTACCATTACACTGGAGGATGTGTGGTGCATCATGCAGGTCCCCATTTAGGGCCAACTCATCCAAACTACGAGCCATTGGACCTGATATTCAACAACATATTATACATTTATTTAGCGTCCCTACTATACCATGACGCGGGATGTCCATCAGATTATCCCAATGTATAGATGATCCAGAGTTAGACCGGGTAGTGGTCTACATTATGGCCTTTGTCATTAGAGTTTTACTCCCTGACAAGACTGGCGCTTCATTTTTGCTTGGACTCCTGGGAGTCATTCTTGGTTTGGTGAAGGGAGATACCTACTGCTGGGGTCAGTGTATATTAGCACATATATACTAGGACCTTCATTTGATTACTCACTACTGTCAGAAGATGATAGGACCTGCTCATCTACTAAAGATTTGGGCATGGGATCATATCACCATTGGTCACCCTTTAGGTGTGCTGAGAGTTTGGGCTCCTAACGAGCCATCGACGATGGGTTGGGTCCCAGCAGGGATGATGTGCGACCCAACATGGGGGTCGTATATCATTATCGGCGTGAGATGGATGAGATGAGGAAGGCTTCCATAGTTTGGAGGCCTTATAGACATTTCTAGTGGCCCGAGGATGACTTAGAGCTCAGTACCACCACCATAGAGCATTTCATTCTAGGCAGTCGTAGCTATATGCGAGAGATATACTCTGAGTTAGATCGGTGCAGATGAGGTAGTTCAACATTACGAGGATGTTCCTGGGCTAGATAGATGGTATGCTCGCAGAGCCTGAGAGAATTTTGATATGGGCCCATAGATCACCCGTGACAGAGCACTAACCAATTTTTGATAGGTGGCACCTGTTATGTGGGTGCCATTGAGACAGATCGATATCCCGACACCACTCCCGAGTATGGGCCCGGTATCACAAAGTGTGCTTCCAAGCCGTTTGACTATATCTATAGTGGTGTATAACGGTGTGAGACCTCCTCCAGTAGGGCCTCCTAGTGGTGATGAGGGTGGAGCCATTGGTGGTGTTAATAGTGATGATGATGATGATGATGACGACGAGGGTGGGCCGATGTGCACTAAGTATGTCGAGGTAGGAACAAGGTCCCATACCATAGCAAGCAGCCTAAAGAGATAGGGCCCTCAGGCCTGTGCCGAGACAGGTATACAAGGTAGTGGACATATATTTTCCCCAATAGGCATTCCATGGGGATATACACCCTCTCCAGAGGTACTTTCAGATAGGGTCCACCATTTGACATTCCAGAGAGTAAGAAGTCTTTGGTGGGTAGTGGGGGCTCTCTTACAAGCAAGAGTTACAGGTGAAGCTATTGCCATACAGTTATAGGTGGTTGGGGAGAGAGACGTAGCTAGGGCAAATGATATAGGCCCTTGTAGCATAGCGAGATCGGGAACACGCCCAAGTGCAAGTTTTGATAAAGTGGAGAGGGATCAAAGCTAGGGCACAGGCCACCCAGGGCATTGACAATGTTCCATGGTAGAGTCAGATTTAGGAGATGGCCACAGTGGGGATTAGATATTGAGCCTCCTACACCAATCATGACTAGGTACATATGGTTGTGGCCCTGCAAGGATCGAGATCTGCAGACACGTGCCAGGCTACTTGACACAGAGGGATCAGGCATGGGCCTAGGTGCATGTTATTACATCGCAGAAAAGATCGAGAGGCCGCAACCTCGAGACATGCCTGCCAAGGTGATATTGGTAGGGGTGATTGTGTTAATGAGATGCCGCCCTATAGGTAGCTCTCACTTCTGGAGATGTGGATTTTATACAGATGCTATGAGATCCAGTGGTGAGGCTCAGACAAAGGACCGCCTACTTGCAGGGGTAGTTTCAGATCAATGAGTGTTATCATTCCAGAGTCATATGCGAGTGTGAAACATTCTAGATATCACAGAGATCAGCCATTAGTGAGATCAATTAGGTAGCCCATACCAAGGAAGTGACTGACAACATCCTCGATAGAGAAAGTAGGGTAGTACCTTTAGTACAAGGTCCATCATAACCCATCACTCTTTCGATGACCGTGTCATGGACCCGAGAGCCCTAATGAGGACGAGAGCTATGTTTGAGCTCGTATTCTTTTTTTTGTACAGATATCTTGTATACATGCCTCTTATGAAGGATGATTTTGATGTATAGCTATGTATACCATTATTTTGATGACACCTCATGATGAAGGCTTGATTCTTTTGATGCATGCCCCTTTTAATGGCATATTGTATCGATGATGTATTATTTTGAGTACTGACTGAGATTATACATGTATATATGGACATTTTGATGTATCATATTATGATGGATTTATGATGTATGATTTCCTTTATTTTATGTATGTGACATACCTTAGATTTAGAAATGTGTATATTTCATGCTTTCATATTGATGATGTATCTATAGATAGCACCACATGTTTTGGATTTATGAGTTGTTTCTGAGTTTTTATTCTAGTACTTGGGATGATACTAGATGATATTGGTTTGGGGGATAGATTTTTGATTATGCGCAACCCCTCTTGCCCCCATTGATGATACGATATGCAATGATTAGCTTAAGCATACATGCATGATGTGATACTTAGTATTTTTGTATATATATGATGTAGTGAATGATGTTAGAAATGTGATGAAATGATAGATGATAGATGTGATAACAAACAACTATGCAAAACACACAAGAAAAAGTTTTAACAAAACTAAACAAATATACACATACAAACAACACAACAAACTACAACTAAACAAACACATGCAAAAGTTAACAAGAGATTAAAATGGGATCTAATCTAAGCAAGTAAAAATGAACTTTAATAGATGCACATAACAAATAAAGAAGCCTACAACAATTTTTCACAAGATTCCATACACAAATAAATCATATAAGATCCAATATAATGTAAGCAAATGAACCTATTCAAAGAACAAACAAACCAACAGACTAAGTACATCAAAACTATACAAACCAACAACTAAAAGCAATTAAAACATTACCTTGTTTTTGCAGGACAACATTGACATATATTTTCTAATGTTTTTGGGTTTACCTAAAAAAGATAGGTTTTCGCAGCTACGTTTTTTCATTGTTGTCTAGGTGTCCCTAGGATAACATTATGAAATGAATGTAGCCTTATCCCGAAAAGGGAAATTTTCTAGATGTTTAGATTTTTTTGTATCATTTTCCAAATGTTTTTGTATTTTCCAAGGTCATGTTTTGAAAGCAATGTACAAGAACAAAGAAGCGTGGATGTCCCCAGCGTGATGTGGGAATATACAAAAGGTAGAATGCCACGCGTGTATGTGTGAGAATGTGGCAACGGTACTTTCATGCTTAGTTTTAGATGGGAGTATACATAGGTAATGTCCTCCATGAAGATATAAGAGCAAACAAACCAGATCATGGTATGGCAAAAGGCGGACCTAGTAGGGTTCTTAGACTTAGACAAGGAAGGTCAAACCTAGAAAGTGGTGAAAATTACCCATCTTGTTGTAAGAGTAACTTGCATCTGGTGAATTTTCCTTGAGCGCCAAAAACTGGTTTTCACTCAAAGACCTACCCACTGTGCCACAATTGCATGGTTTTCACATGAGGATGACCTTTTTTCTTTACTGTTTTCAATTTTTTTCATTTTTTTGCTTGTTTTTTCTTTGTTTTTTTAGTTCTTATTTGATATTCTCATCATGCCTAAGCGTAGAACCACTTTAGGTGCATTGCATTCATAGGTTATGGAAGCTCTTCACCATCTGAATATGCAAGTTTGTAGGCCCCTGATCCATATTTTGTAATTACAACATAAGGACCTAACCAGTTAGCCTCGAACTTTCCTTTCTTTTCTCTATTTTTGACGGTGTTCTTCTTATTTTCTTTGAGAAATAGATCTCCTACATCAAATTCCCGATGAATGATGCATTTTCTATACCCTCTATACAATTGCTCGATAGAATTTTAGGTGATTAAGCTCTCTAATATGATTTTCATCTAATAGCTCAAACTCGCAAGGCAAGTAACTCGTAGTCCTCATCTTTATCAAGATCATCTCGAGAGATATTCACAAGGAAGGAAGCTCCACTTCTAAAGGTATGATGGCTTTAGTGCCATAGACAAGTGAATATGGAATCACACTAGTAGGAGTGCAGATGGAGGTATGATAGGCCCAGAGGGCGGGATGTATCTGTAGATGCCAATTACGACCGGTTTTACTGACTATTTTCTCCATAATCCACACAAGGGTCTTATTGGTGGCTTCTACTTGTCCATTACCTTGAGGGTAATAAGGGGTAGACCACTTAAGTTGGATATGGAAGTGTTGACACAATGTTTTAACCATTTTGTTTTTTGAAGGATTTACCATTATCAGTGATAAATGGCTGAGGGATCCTATAATGACATATGAGATGGTTCATGATGAATTTTGAAATCTGCACACCAGTGACATAGGTAAGAGGGACAACCTCTACCCATTTGGTAAAGTATTCGGTGGTAGTGATGATGTGAGTATGATCATCGATGAAGAAGGATGGAGCTTCCCTATGAGATCCAGGCCCCATTTAGAGAATGGCCAAGGCATTGCAATAGGCTATAAGGCTTGTGCTGGTGCATGTATTAAATTTCCATATTTTTGGCATAGTTCACACTTCTTTATGAAGTTGCAACAATTAGATTCCATGGTAGGCCAATAATAGCCTACCCTTAATAGCTTTTTAGCTAAGACCATGCCACTAGTATGTGCTCCACAAATACCACCATGTACTTCTTTAATTGCATGGATAGAATCATCAACATCCAAACAACAAAAGAAGATTCTGTCATAGCCACAATGATAAAGGGTGCCTCCTAGGAGGGTATAACGGGCTATGTGGTGAATAAGGGATTTCTTTTCAGAATGGGTGATGTCAGGTGGAAGAGTTCCATCTTGTAGGTATTGGAAGATAGGGTCATACCAAGGGGATAAAGGACCAACAACTTCACATGCCAAACATGACTCCAACATATCATATGCAGGTACCTGTAAATGTTCCATGAAGAAAGGCATCTTGCTTTCTTCAGGTGTTATGTGTAAGAGAGACCTAATAGTAGCCATAAAGCATCCACGGATCTATTATGCGACCTTGGTTTTTGTTCAAATATGACTTGTGTGAAATATTCCTTCAAAGTTTCAACCATTTTTTTATACGGAATAAGCTTCTCATCTTTAACCTTGTACTCATCATAAACCTACTTTATGATAATTTGAGAGTCCCAATGACCCGCAGTTGTCTGATGTTCCATGTAATAGCTAGCTTGAGGCCAGCAATGAGTGCATTGTACTCTGTGATGTTATTTATGCATGTGAATCCCAGCCAGAATGCTCGTGGGATGACATCGCCTATTGGAGTGATGAGCACCACTCCTGCTCCAGATCCATGGAAGGTAAAAGATCCATCAAAATGAACCTGCCATTCTACAGATTCCTCAAAATACATCATAGATGCATCTGGTAAATCTAAGCATAAAGGTTCCATTCCTAGGAGAGGAGCTTCTACCAATTGATCAGCTAGTACCTGTCCTTTTAAAGACTTTTGATTCACAAACTCGATATCAAATTCACTCAGGAGAATGATCCAATTAGCCATTCAGCCTATGAGGGCGGGTTTGGATAAAAGGTACTTGAGAGGGTCAACCTTGGATATGAGCTTAGTTTTATTATTCAGGAGATAATGGAAAAGCTTTTGAAATGTGAAGACAACCACTAAGCAGGCCTTTTCTATTTGGGGATAATTCAACTCGTATATGATCGTGGTGTGGCTGAGATAATAAACAGATTTTCTCTTTATGGGCTACATCATATTGGGCAAGCAATGCTCCAATAGCAACCTGGGTAGCCAAAATGTATAAGAGGAGAGGTTAACTTGGGGAAGGTGGCATGAGTTCGGGTGGGATGGCCAAGTACTATTTAAGTAATGTAAAGGCCTTCGATAGTCGGGCCCTCAATTGAAGGTGACATCTTTCTTGAGTAGATGGGTAAATGGATGGCACTTATCTGCAAGTTGTGAAATAAAGTGACAGATTGCCTAAATTTTTCCTTGTAGACTCCTTAGTTGTTTGAGAGTGGTAGGTGGTGGCATTTTTGTGATAGTCGTAACCTTTTGTAGGGTCCACTTCAATCCCTCTTTGTGAAATAATGAACCCTAGGATCTTTCTTGATAAAACATCAAAGACACATTTCTTAGGGTTCGAGAAAACCTTATAGTCTTGTAGACATTAAAAATATGCCTCAATACTCTGAGTGTTCTTTCTACTCTTGGATTTTGCTAGATGTCATCAACATATTCCTCCATGATGTCACTTATCATATCATGGAAAATAACTATGATGACCCACTAATAAGTAGCCCCTATGTTCTTGAGCCCGAAGGGCATGACTTTGTAGAAAAATGTTCCCCAAGGGGTGATGAATGTTATCTTATGCTGATCTTCTTCCACAATTCGTATCTGGTTATAACCTGAAAAACCATCCATCAAGGACAACATTTCATAACCAGTTGTTGAATCGACTATCATGTCAATGTTAGGTAGGGGAAAATCATATTTTGGACATGCTTTGTTGATGTCACGGAAATCAATGTAGATCCTTATGCCCATAGGTTTTTGTACTGGGACTATGTTAGAGATCCATTCTGAATAGTCAATAGGTTTAATGAAATCAACAACTAACAACTTTTCTAATTCTTCTTTTTGACTAAGAGCGCGCATTAGGATGCATCTTTCTCAAATTTTGTTTGATTGGTATGTAGAATCTGTGTGCACAACGAGGTTGTGCACAACTAGATCTAGGTCTAAACCAAGCATATCTACATATAGATGTGAATATACATCCAAGTATTCTTTTAAGAGCTCTACAAAGGTCTTTTGTTCCTGAGATAAGAGTGAAGCTCCCAACTTTATTATTCTAGGTTGCTCCTCGAGCCAATGTTGATGTTGATTGTTTGCTCAAAAAGAATTTTAGAAGCATCTTCCATCCATGCACGATCGGGGAAGAGTAAGATCGACCTCCTGTGGTAGCTCATGATCATCTTTAAATGGATAAATCACTTCATCTTTAGACTCTTCGTTCTGTTTGTCTATGAGTTTATCAAAGAGTTTGTCACTATGGGATCTCCGTTGAGCCTTCTTGCTTGATTTCTCAAAAGTGGGTGTACCTTTATTTACAGCCTTCTTATTTAACCGTCCACACATCTATGCTTCTTCCCAAAGTAGGCATAAGTGTCTAGTTGAATCTTAAATCCTTTCTTGTGGTCTCTAGCCAGAATAAAGTCCCTGAGTCCCATGAACTCTGTAAATGCCTCATCATTTTCAAATAAATAGGGGCACGTGAAGTTGTTGATCCCAATCTATAAGTTCAGGATATACAAGGGCTACTGGATATTTGTCTAGGGGGATGGATTCAGATAAGGTAAGGACCGATGAATCTAGGAATAGGTTCGTGGAGGCAAGATCCTCGTAAAGGCTACATTGGGAATCTGTGTCACTATCAGAATGAGATGAAACATCCTCACGTTTTAGAAGAGGTGGCATCATTCTCAGAAGGTAGAGCATCATGGGGCCTTATTCCAAGGCCATGTTTATCAGCTTTAAAATGAGGGATAGGGATAGGCTCCAACTGGCCTTATGCATTAACGCCACATCCAAACCCACTATAGCCCATGAAAAACATCATGCGGGGACCTTTGATGTATTGAGGTGCTTGATTACATGAAGCCATAGTGCCTTCCTGCGGCACTCAATTGGTAGGTCTTCTAACATTTTCTCCTCAGATATAGAGACCACTATGGAAAAAATTTTCCAACGGTTTAGGAATTTTGCCTCACAAGTGCTCTTGAACTGAAAATAAGGCTTACCCCTTGTCCTTGGGGATACTGATAAGTCTGATATCAATAGAGCCTGCTCAAGAGTGAATGGCTTATCTGGGCCATATTTTGCTGATGTTTCCTCCCATGAAGTGAATGGGTTGACCAATGAGGGAAAATATTGATTGAAAGGCATGAGGGACTTTGAATCTATTCTTTTTTTATAGCCTTCATTTGTAGAGGGACAACAACATCCGCATAAGGACATTCATAAGTTGCACGAGAAAAATTGCAATACCCTACAATGTGTGAATGGTTATGGGTCACCCAAAATGGTAACCACCTACCCTTCATGACATAACTTGATGCACTGATGAAAACTTTGATGGAATAAGCTTGCATGGCATGGATCCATGGGTGCCCTAGGAGCATGTTGTATGGAAGGTCCAAGTCAAGGACATGGAACGTTGTGTCATTATAGACACTAAAATTAGGTCACAATCTCCTTTGGTCCCTCGGCGAATAAACACCCTTCATCACATTCACCTAGCCATGGCCCCTTTCACTCTACTAATATTAATTTAATTAATTTAATTAACTTAATGCATTATCTCGAACTATATTTATTATTTAAATATCTTATTTTGAATAATATCCACACATATAGTTCACTTAGACACCTCACCAAGCCAACTCAACCTAAGACCCATTCTTAGTAAGTTGCCATAACTAACTAAGACTTACCCAAACCCTAAAAATCAATGCCTACATTCCCTCTAACCACATTCCCGCATGCTCACAAGAAGCTCCCTAGTCTACTCCATGGGTTAACAACATGAGATCCAAAGAAATCAAGAGGATATCCCTAGTTTAGTAAACCTAGGAAATCCTACCTTGACCGACGCCTTGGTTACCCCTAACCATCGCCGGTTAAGCTGGAACCACCGTCGGTTACCCTTTTAACCCCAAAACAACCTTATTCTCAAGGTTGGAAGTTGGAAGGTGGAAGTTGGAAGTTGGAAGCAAGAAGCAGAAGGTTGGCGAGCATTAACACATCTCAGAGAGATAACACATCTTCAAAGAGTGAATTCTTGCGAGAATGCATACGCAAGAAGGAGATCAAACATCTTTTCTGCAGCTACCATCCTACCCATGATCTGATCTAACCAAGCAAAGAGGAATGTACATGCAGTCCATGCAGAAGCTTTCCTTCAGTTGGTGATCACTTGCAACCTTCAAACCTCTCATCAGCACCTTCATCCCTCACTCACGGGCATTTAGGAATGGAATCCAAGTAAGTATAACGTCATACTTTTCTCGGTTTATTTCATTTTATCATTTATCCTATTGTTTACTTAGCCACCTATTGACCTTCTCCTACATTTCCACCTCCATATACCCATTAAAAACCTTGCTAAAGCCTACCCAATCACCCAATACCTCATCCCGACCAACCAAATTCATTTGTGTAATCACAAAGGAGACCCAAAGCTTGTTCTCGTGGAATTTCCAAATTTCCACAAGAATCGGCACCGATTACACACGACCGTCGTTGGTTACCCTTAACCAACATTGGTATTCTGTCTTTACCCATACAACCTAGAATAGAGACCTACCCACCAAATTTCATTTCACCCTCATTCACCCGTGATCTACCCAAGACCTCTCACAAACCCGTAGAACCTAGAACCAATCATTTGACCTTTGGATTCTTTTCTAGCTTAGCCTCGTTAGATTAGTTGTATCTCTTATTGTGTTTAAGTGAGATACCTAACTCATTTCAAATTACAATAGGATTTAATTTGGTTACATACCATTAAATTGTTTAAAACAATGGATCGATAGCCATCTGTAGGAAGTATCACACTTCTAGATCTAGCATACGCTGGCAGTTCACTACCCATATTGTTTAACTCCTTCTCGTGGTCTTGCTTTTCATTACAGGTAGTTTCTCTAGCCAAAAGGAAGCTCTCATAATCAGCTCATGGATTCGGAAGTCATACGTGCAAACAACCCATCAACCAACATTTGAACAAGTATTCCTCCTACGACCGCTAAGTACCCTATTTGTTTCATCAACACTTCAAAGAAACAATCTAAGAAATAGGTGAAAATTTTTGGCACCCGGTGGGACCCATCCGTGGTTCCTTGCATTTCATTCATTCCTAGGAAAATTATGTGCTTTTTTTTCCTTCTAAGAAATGTATACACTAATTTTCTTCCTTGGTAACCCACCTCTTCTTTCTATTTTCTCTAAAGGAAACTTTTCTTTTGGTGTAATTAAAAAGAACCATTTCTTCGTGTTTTCTGCATTGTAGTGAAAGAGCATCCCTATTCCTCTTCATCTTATCAGTGTCATCCAATTTCACATCACGATTTGGGCTTAAACATAAGTGCATTGCATTCTGATTTATCACATTAACTCATTACACCGAGGGCAACCTATACACCTGAAGTCATGCCCAACCGATGGTCGATGGAAATGAATCATAGAAAAGCACTTCTTTAATTTTTCTTTTCTTCTCCAAGTCTTACCAAACCACACAAAAATTCAAAATACATACATTCTTAAACAACATCCTACTCTAGACGAAGATGTAGGTGATCACATGATCACTGATACGGTGGGCACCCAAATCGTTGCTCACGCTAAGTCATACTGTCGCAGCGAAGCCCACCCCCACCATAACATACTTGAAACCTCACCTTTCGATCTCCTTCAGAGTAGGAAGCCATCCTCACTAAAAATATATTTCACAATTCATGTGTCAATCCCTAAATAGCATAAGCTAAAAAAACATAATAGAAAGGGCACTCCTAGGATCACATTTTTCTT
>CM031243.1:665988588-666080813 GCA_018340775.1 Taxus wallichiana var. yunnanensis
GTAGATAGAGTTCTAGAAATAATATGTTATGCATAGGTTCAGAAAACAATATACATTATTTTCAGAAAAGTCAAGAATATTGTTACAGTCAAGCATTTAATAGATGTGATTTTTAGAAAACAATGGCATTTCAAACACTCATCTCATGGAGAATTTCAATGTTCAAGTGATGACAATGTTGAAAGTTTGAAGCAAATATTCTCAAAAGGTGCTACAGAATTTCAAGAAAAATCAAGTTGATCCTGAGACAATGAATTGTAACAAATGGATTCTCTATAATATAGAATTGAACCAAATATTTCAGAATGGACCTGAAGTAATGTACAGAACCTATATTTACAAAAATTCATAACCATCTTCTACAATATTCTCAACAAATGGCGAGATAACAGTTGTCCTAGCACAAAGCACTCATATAGAGAGGAGTCTGAAGTACAAATGTCCAGAAAGAAGAAAATACTCCATGTTCACCACAGTAAAACAAAGGAAGGTACAAAGTAAATCAGAGTTTCATAAAAAGAAAACACATGATCATAGAGTCTTTTCGAAGTTCATTTCATCAATGGCCGAGAATGACAGATACCCAGAACTCAGAAAATATAGATCTATAATTCATGATGCAGATTGGGCTGAAGAACAAACTCATTGTAGACAATCAAATGGTCGAAGTTTTAGAGCAACTGGATGATGAAGTGAGAGGTCCATAGGCCCACGTGAGGTTTCAAACTCAGAAGTCAATCAGGAGAAACAAATCACAGAACCCATGAATATTTCCAAAAGTTCAATGATACATTTAAAGAAGAAAAGAAAAAGAAGTTTACGCATGCAAGAGAGATTACCTATAAATGACTATGGCGGTCAAGAAATGAAACCTTAGCTTTCAAAAATATACAGAGGCATGAATGGTATAGAGGATAAAAGGATAGAGCTAAGCTTAAAGAAACAATAATGGTGGCCCACACTTCGACCCACGCATTGCCAAGAAACCATGAAACCAAAATAATAGAGAATATTTTGCAGAGAAGGAGCTCCAAAATATAGCAAAGGCCGAGCTCCAACCAAAACAAAATAATGGCGTCAGGAGGAAAATTTTCCAGGGCTTCACCTATACAGCAAAAATATAAATGAATGTGCTTTAGGGTAAAGTTCCCTTTATTTCCTGAACCCAAGAAATGGGTTAACTCGAACTCAACCATAGTCAAGATCAACAATCGCTAAAGACAGGGTACAAGATCAACGTCCTTAGATCATCACAACAACCAATGCTAACCATGGTCAGGATACCACCATCAATTTTCAATGTGGGTCAGAACCCTAAGCACAGGTCATAAATCAACGGTTTGCGATCAAACATGGTATAGAGATCAACGACAAAGAACAAGGCACAAATTTTCAAAATAAACCACAAGGGTTACAGTTGACTTGACTAGAGTTGTTTCCACCACCCAAGTCACCATGGAAGGGAACAACCCACGTGTTCACTAAACAAATCATTGTAAATGAATTTCAAAAGTGTAACCCAAGTGCATACCTCAAATAATTTTGAAGGGGCGACCAAATCATATATCATGATCAAGGAAAAGGTGAATATTATAATATGCCAAGGCCGACATAATCAAAGGAGTGGTTGAATGTATTATGATGCCTATGCCATGGCCAAAGGAGATATCAATATCAGAACATGTGCACATAGCAGGTGGTCCCCACATGAGGAATTATTTTTGCAAATATTGCTAAGTATTGTAATTATTTTTCTCACATACATGGAGTTGTATTTTGCATGCCTTCACAACATGACAGAATAGAGAAGAAGACAAAGTTGCATGTTCATGGAGAGAGACTTTCCTAGTAAGAAACCTTATTTTTAGTAAATTATTCACCCTTCTTTTCTTAAAAATAGAATAGTTAACTTCAATTTGACTGTAGTGTAAGTAAGGCTAATAATGCCTATTTGTAATTGCATGCTCTATTTTTCCCTTTATCTATTATTAAATAAAGGATAAAAATAGATGCATGGGTGTGTACAAGCCTTAGGCTTCTTTTAGGGAGAGGGTGAATTTTATTTTTGCTATATATTATGTGCCTTTGCAAAGGACTTCGGAAATTCTAGAGGAATTTTTGGATATATGAGTACTGAAGAAAATTTTGTCAGTTTTTCCCTCTGAGTGTGAAGTATTTTCTACCTTTCCAAGTTATTTTGCAGTCTTGTGTATGTTTATATTAATCTTGTGAATGTAAATTCCCTGATCAATCACCTTACCCTCTTTGCAAAATTCAGTCTTTTCTGCTTAATTTTAATGTGCATGTTAACTTATTAGTATTGTTGTGATTCTCCCTCAGTATAATCAAGTGTTTTTCCCTTAGATGTTCTGTAGAAAAACTATTGGTTCATGCATCAAGAATCCTTCCAAAATCAGTTGTGCATATACTCAGTCAAAGTCCTCATACAAATTTGGTGTATCACCTTAGTTTTAATCATTTTACAGTCATCTTTTACTCTCAAACTCTCAGAAATCAGTTTAGGATACACCAATAAGGAACCAACCTTGATACCGAGACTCACCTCAAAATAGTTATACCCACAGACCTGAGGTGTTTCCATTGTATCTACGAAAGAGAGAGATCAATTGTGCAAGCTTAGAAAACCTGTAGCCATCTCTCTACAGGGTGCACTTTTGAGAGATAACATACCTCTTTGGCCATGGATATTTTAGATAATTTGGAATGCCTCAGAGAAGACTAGTTTAACCCTACACCAGCGTGGAAACTATTTGATAAAATGCTTGAAAGCATGTGGTTTCATGGACAACTTGGAATGCTAGAAGAGCACCAATGGTTTTGTTGAAAATGGCTTGGAAAACCTCATACAAAACAAATGTAATTATTAGGTGTAAAAGTAGACGCCCCTCCTTTGTTTGTTTGCTACCAGCCTATGCCAAATTGGGGATGTGGAGCTGGGTATGCACAAAAAAATTTTTTTGTTTTAAAAAAAAGAGCGTTGGAAGTTTAAAAGCAAATGCATTTTGAACATGTGTAAAGCTACACCCCATAACTTATTGTTGGTTTACCATCTTGTGCCAAAATGGGAGTTGGACAAGGCATGTGACTTGTTTGACAAATTGTCTAAGAGAAATGAGTCCTTGGGGATGCTTTCTTGCGCGATGTGGCAATTTTGGTATGAATAATGTGGAAGCACAAACAAGGCACGTGCACAGTTTAAAAAATGTCTCAAAAAAATGGAGTGGTTGAAGTTGGTTGCTTGTCATGTTTGAAAAAGTATGCAAATGTGGGACTTCACGCTATGCATGAGAACTGTTTGCTAAAATGCCTGAAAGAATGTGGGTTCATGGATAGTAATGATTGTTGAATGAGCACAAGAGGTATCTATTGAAAATGCATTGGAGGCCCTTGACATTACCAATAATCCCATCAAGAACTCTATTTTTGTTTTTTTGTTTTAATGGTGTGGTGAATAGACATTTGACTAAGAGCATATGCTACAGGGGTAGGGGTTTTGAAATAGTGAATGGGCAAAAAACAAAGCATAAAAAATAGTGGAATTTGGTCCGTTGTTGTAGCCTAAAATCCCTTGCAGACGTGTGTGCTTGGATTAGAGGCATGAGGGTGGTCTTAAGCTCCAATATATTCTGGCATTGGGCAAAATGAGAGCTTTGGAATAGTTACAGACAACCATCAAACTATGAATAAAAGTAGTGTTTGTTAGATGTAATAATGGGGAAAACTTCGCTATGCTTGTAACCCGGTCAACGAATGCTCTGGTTGTGGACTCATATCTTGTGCACATATAATTGACTTGGAGTCCCTCATACCACTTTGTTTCCCATGCATGCATGTTCATCTCAATTTATCCTTGCACAATTTATGTGTTCTAGTTTTCTTAATTTGAATGGAGTTGTAAATCGAACTAAAGAAGAGTAAATTTTGGGTGAATAAAACAAAACGTGTTTCCTATAGCAAATTGTACCTCTATTTGGTATGCACTTGAAGAGAATCCATGAATGTAAACACTACTCTCTCATTTACCTTGTTTTGTAATGCGTTTAGGAGCCTAGTGGGCTAGTTCACAGCTTTAAATAGTTGCTGAAAGTTAAAAATATAGTTTGGTTTTGACCTGCCATTTTGGCCATAGGTGTGGAAATAGATTTTGACTTCCACATACATCTAATATTTATATGAGACAATCACAACAAACCCTCTATTTGGAGAAAAACATCCCACAAACTAGCTTTCTTGATAGATTTTATAGGCCTTCGGTCATTGGGGGACAAGGTGCTTAGGTGCATTTACGATCGGTAGCTCCGGAAGGATGAGCACCATTTTAATCATGTTTTTCAGTTTGGGGTTCCATTAGCTTTGAGTGTTTCCCTATATATAGGGAATAGGTAGGAATTTTTCCCTTGTGTGTTTGAGTCTCGAAGATGGTTTTCAAATGTTGATTTTGAGCAACTTGTCTAAATTTGACATTTTTGGAAACTTGTGTCTAATTGGTGAAAACTTGTCATATGACCTTATCCAAGCAAAATAACGATAGGAAAACTTTGTAAAAATGAATACATGACTTTCAGAAACTTTTTGTTGACAGTTTCTTGTAAAGAAATTGATTGTGGAAAAATGGTGTTTTCTCTCTCCTTTATCTCTCTCATTGGCTTTGCAAACGAATTGAAATGGCATTGCATTTCTTACTCTCCTTTGAAGTGTGTTGAATATAGTTTCATTATTGTTAGAAAACTCCAAAAATCATAAATTGTGCATGATTGTAGTTTGATGACATTCTAGATGTTGTGCTGACCATACGGTGGTTGCTGGTACACTGAACAAAAACCAAATGGTAGCGTTACTGGAGTTTTTGTAATATGGATTATCATTGAAAAATACATGTAATATTAAATTGATGTATCAACACTATGTTTATAATCATGAATGTTATTTATGGATTATGTTGTGATGAGTGAGATATTGTAGTGTATTGGTATCCTAGGGAAAATAGGCATTCTATTTTAAGGATGATTTTGATTATAGGTATATATCTTGCTAATGGTGTAGATGTACATTTTAACTAGAAATGAAATGAACATGTTATAATTGTGCTCCTATGTGAATGAAGTGATTTTGTATTCTTGCGTGTGTTACCAAAATGCTTAGAACACTCAAAAGTAATAAAACTACCTTATTTAAGAATGGTTATGGTTGACCACTTTTAGGAGGTTATTATTTTAAAAGTCACCCAACTGACCCCAATTTATCAACCCTTGAGAAGGTTACCCAACTGAGCACTTGGGTTATTTGTGTTTCGTTCACCTTGTCGGGTTTAAGTGAAGTTTCGATCTCTAGATGTTTCTCAAAGGGATTGTCTTGTTAATATGTGTCTTTGTGTTAGATACCACCTGATCTTTTCTCCGAGATATGCCTTGAAAAAAATATTCTCATGTGTTCCTAGAGGCTTAGTAGTACTTTTTAGGCATGTGTGTCAAAAGGATTTCTTATGTTCGTGGAAGTATGCATGTTATTATAGTTAAGGATGCAATGCCCCTTTGTGACATGATTGATGTATTGCATATCAATGTTTTTAGATGGTTTCCTTTTATGCTAAGTCTCCCGGGAAGGACCAATCTTTGTATTTATGCGGGATCATAAGAGCAATAAGGAAAGTAATGTTGATTCTTGAAATGTGGTCAAGTTTACTTTGGCAGACCATAAAGTTAGGTGGTATCTCACTTAGTACCTCTAATAAAATCCTAACTCTTTTACATGCAAACAATATAAACCAGACAAGTGAAACTTAGAATTACCTTAAACTTAGTTAGGCCTTCTTTTATTGTTGAAAGTTCTTATGAATTGCTCCACTTGAGTTTGAGTATTCAAGCAACTTAATCTCTTGTTTAAAAAACAAAACTTATTGCACATAACTATTTTGGAAATGATCCTAATCGATGATTGAACCATAACAACTAAAAGTGTCGGAAAATGTGAGTTTAGCTGAAACGAAACTCTAGTTGGAGATTAAGAGGTAAGAGACTTTCACATGTGTAATAAAATATTTCAATCTATTATTGAGTTATCGAAATGATAGTAATAGAGAAAAGAACCCAAATAAGTGTATTTGTTATAAGTTAATTCTAAAATGAAATGAATAATTTGTAGCCTTGTGAATGAGATTATATATTTGCATGTTAAGTGCTCTTCAAACCTTTAAAGATAAAAATGGAAAAATGAATACGACAAAGATTTAACCATGAAAATGTAATATTGTGAAAAGTTCCAATTCGTGAAGCTCATGTTGTGGTTGGGTCGTGGTTTCATTATTGCTCATGTATATAAGTGTGGCATTGGTTTGCATCCCATGTCATCTTGCTAATTGCATATCCTTCATGTTCATGTAAACGTTGCAAGTGGTGTCGTACAATCTCTTGCGAGTCTTCTTGGTGTCACATAGTTGTATCAAGAAAAATGAATGTAAAAAAATTAACCTGGTATTTTGGTCATGTGTTTGAGTCCCACATGGGTGGGCACTACATGAAGTAATCAAAATCCATCAGTGATTGCTCATAATGACAATGACCATAGTAAATAAAATTAGGACAAATGGAGACATTACTGAAGATCATAGGATCATAGAGAGGGTATTGAGGAGTCTCCCAATCATATTTTATCATGTTTTTGTAGCAATGGAAGAGTCCAAGGACTTGAAACAAATAATAGATGATGAATTGATGGGTTCTTTACAAACTCATGAACAAAGAATGAGTAGGTCATTTAGTTCTTCCAATGAACAAGCCTTCAAGAAAAACATGAATGTGAGATGTAGGGGGAGAGGAGCCTACAATAGAGGGAGATGCAGAGTTTGCAACAACCAAGAATGTAGAAGACACAATCATCAAGAGCCACATGAAAGAGGAAGAGGAAGGAGCAACAACACTTCTAGAGGTGGTTCCACCTAAACGTATGATAAATCAAACATCCAATGTTATTATTGTAAGAAGCATGGACACTATACTAGTGAATGCAGGAAGAAAGAGTATGATATGAAATCTCATAATGCAAGTTATACTAATGCAAAAGAGGTTGAACCTAAAAAACATGGAAAGGGTGGAAACTTGTTTTTAACATGCAATGTAGCTGAGAAAAACAACAAACAAATATGATATTTAGATAGTGCATGTAGTAACCATATGTGTGGCAACAAAGGAATGATAAAAAAATATAAATGAAGCAATCAAATCTAAAGTAAATATGGGAACAAATGACAAGTTCCATGTAATAGGAAAAGGCAGCATATCCATACTCACCAAGCAAGGTGATAAGAGACAAACTCATGATGTTTTTTGTATGTCAGGGTTGAAGTATAACCTTCTAAGCATTAGGTAGATAGTCTAGAAAGGATATAAGGTGAGATTTGAAGATGAAGAATGCATAATCTATGATAGAAGTGGAGGCAATAAGAAACTTGAAATAGTGAAGATGACACAAAATAAGATGTTTCCTTTGAGTATGCAAAGTGAGATAACAACAACATTTAAAACAGTGCAATTGATTGATCGACTATATGGCATCTCAAGTATAGAGATTTGAGTTTTAGTGGGTTGAATATTCTTTATAGGAAGAAAATGGTAAGAGAGATACCCCCAATTGAATAACCAGATAAAGTATGTGAGGGCTGCATATTGGGAAAGCAACATAGAAATGTTTTTCCCTCAAGTAAGTCTTGGAGAAAAAGTACACCACTCAAGCTGATACAATCAGACCTATGTGGTCCCATAAAGACTCCTTATCTAAGAATTTGTATTTCATTACATTCATAGATGACTTCAACAAAAGGAAATAGGTGTATTTTTAAAAAAATTAGAGACATTTGAAGTATTTAGACAATTCAAGGCCATGGTTGAGAAGCACATTACATAAAAACATTGAGAATGGACAGAGGGGTAGAATACATGTCAAATCATATTTTGATTTTTTACAAAAGAACATGGGATTAAGAAGCAATTTATAGTGAAGTATACACCATAGAAAAATGGTGTAGATGAGAGGAAAATCCAAACTATTCAAGAGATGGAAAGAAGCGTGATTAAAGTCAAAGGATTTCTTGATGAGTATTGGGTTGAAGCAGTTGGAACAATAGTCTATTTGTTAAATAAATGTCCTACTAAAAGTGTTTAAAACATGATACATCAATAGGCATGGAGTGGAAGGTGTAGAAACAAAATCATAAAATTATTATTTACATCACGCATCTAAATATGTCATTATATGCATGTTTCTTAAGCAAGAAAACTAGACATTAATAACACTTGTTTTTCTTTTACATTGTTTTATCCTTTTCATACTCTTATCATTTACTTTTTTCAAATGACTACTCTACTTTTGCATATTGGAAACATGTAACCCAGCTTTGTATTTACCATTATATCCTCCGAGCATCGTGGATAGTACCTCCCATTAGGAACAAAAGCGCCCAAGCGCTACTGTCTCCTTTGGGCGCTTCTACCATTTTCTCTCCATTTATCAAATTCAAAATCCCACATCATTTTTTATCTTTTCTAATCACTTTGGGTTGGAATTTTTAGTTGTTAATGTGAAATTCAAAAAAATCTTATGACTTACTATTATTAAGGGCTGGATAATTGGGGGCTATTACTTACTATCTACTACTTGGGAAAATAACAACAGTCAAATATTGTATTTGAGTTGAAGTATTCACTGCATAAGAGGGCCAATTTCTGAATTTCATCTTACACATTCATCTTGGGGGAAAAGTAGTTATAGCCCACTATCTTGGTGTGAATGGCACAATGGAAACCTAGTTTCATGGGACACGATTCAATCTCACACAAACATAATAGAACTACATAGAGTATGAAATGTAGTGCAACGCTTTGTGAGAATTACATTGGGGTAACCACCGAGATCAATCTAACTCAAACATATGCATTATTTCTTTTATCTAATGTTTGTTTGAGCCTTATGCGGGTATCTAGGGTTTGTTTTGCAAGTTTGGGTGTGATAGAAACCCTCTGAAGCTAGAGCAACAAAGAGAGAAAGGAAGAAGACCTTGTCGGACCCTAAGAAGATTAGATCCAGAACTGTTGCCAAGACGCTAGCGACTACTTCAGAAACTAGTGCCCAGGTGGTTCTTTTCGAAGGAGTTTTAGGTTCCACTTTCCTGCACAAATATTGTTTGGTCTAGATCCATCATGTTCTATTTAGTTTCCAGCCCAAAATTAGCCTAGATATCTGAATACAAGCTAAGTCACTTCTATTTGACTATTGCTTATACTTTCTTATTTCTCACATGATAGATTTCCCTTGTTACTGTTGTATTCATTTGATTTCTGTCCTCTAATTAAAATTTAATTTCTATTAATTCATAAGGAAACCAAGTGTTGAGCACTTAAGAGTTTTTGGATGTGTCGCATACACACTTGTTCCCAAGAAAAGAAGATAAAAGTGGGATAACATAGGAGAAAAATGCATCTTTATTGGGTATATTAAACAATACAAAGCTTATAGATTGTACAATCCAATCACAAAAGATCTAATAATCACTCTAAATGTTCAATTCATAGAAGAAGCATCATGGGGAGATGTACAAAAAGTGCAAAAATCACAATAAAAGGTAAGTGGAACTTTTATTGAAGCAGAAACAACAGATAGTACAATCAATAATGCACCGAGTTGGAGCCTTATCTCACAAAGGGGTGAGTGGTCAAGTGGCAACAACTAACAAGTTACACAAGGAGGTGCTCATGAGGCAACTTCATCATCTTTCGACTCAAATCAACACCAAGTGAGAACAAGGAGTGTACAAGAGATCTATGAGAAGCCAAGGTATGATGAAAATGAAGATGAAACAATCAATTTTCCTCTATATCCAATAGTTGATCCTATTTATTTTGAAGAAGTAGTAAAGGACAAAAAGTGGTATGAAGCAATGGATGAAGAAATGCATACAATAGAGAAGAATAAAACATGAGAACTAGTTGACCTTCTAATAAGAAAAGAAGTCATTGGAGTCAACTGGATTTACAAAACATAAACTACTCTCGAATGCAAAATTGAAATACATACAAAAAGACTAGTTGTCAAAGGCTACAAGAAACGGTTTGGACGTGATTATAATGAGACATTTGCTTCAGTAGTAAGGCTGGAAGCTGTGAGAAAAATTATTGAAATAACTATTCAACACAAGTGAAAAGTACATCAAATGGATGTCAAGTTAGCTTTCTTGAATGACATGTTAGAAGAAGAAGTTTTTGTGGGACAGCCGCATGGTTATGAGATGCCAAGGCATTTGGAACAAGGTGTATAAGCTTGATAAAGTTTTGTATGGGCTCAAACAAGAACCAAGGGCCTGGTACAACCGTATAGACTCTTATTTGATAAGCAATGGCTTTAGCAATAGTGGTAGTGAACCTACACTCTACATCAAAGTAAACAAATAAGGTGAGATTTTGATTATAGTCATATATGTAGTTGATCTAATATTTACTACAAATGCAAAAAAGTCCAGAGAAGAATTCAAATCAGCCATGAAGGAGTTTGTGATGACTGATTTATATTTGTTGAATTAATTTCTCGGGATTGAAGTCAAACAAATGGAACATGGAATTTTTGTGTCACAAGATAAGTATGCAAGGAATATTATGGAGATATTTAGAATGTTGGATAGAAAACTAACATCTACACCAATTGAAACAAGTTTGAAAGGCACAAGGAAGATTGCACTAGCAATGTAGATCCCACGCGGTACAAAATCTTGGTAGAAAGCTTGAAGTATTGGACTGCAACTAGATTGGACATCATGTATGTAGTCAACCTCATTTCTAGATTCATGGAGAATCCAAATGAGACACATTGACAAGAAGGTAAAAAAATTTAAGGTATATTAATGGCACAAGAAATTACGAAATTTTGTATATTGTAAATAATTTTCAGTTAGTTGGATATACACGTAGTGATTGGGAAGGTAGCCTTGATGATAGAAAGAGCACATCTGGATATGTGTTTCATATAGGGTCAGGAGACTTTTAATGGCCTTCAAAGAAAAAATCAGTTGTTTCACTTTCCACAATTTAAGCCAAGTATATAGTAGAAAATTCACCCACATGTCAGGATATATGGATCAGAAGAATCCTATCAAATTTTCTTGAAGGAAAATATGGAACATCTACTATCTGTAGACATTAAATCATACACTTTGGGTAATTATTTAATCCTGGTTTTATACTAATATTCATATGGTTCTTAAGTGCAAAAGAGTACTAATCAACCCATGTCTTTGGCCATCTTGCTTTGTTTTCTATTGCTACTTCGACCTTACACCCGCACTTGCCCAATATGCATTGTTATTCTATATTCTCTATTCTTAACCAGGGATCCCAATCAGAGCTGGGACACCCTAGGTGCCCTGGTCCCCTCTGGGTGCCCTGATCCTCTTTGCACTTTCCTCTCACCTTTTGGGCACTTTCTAGTCATTTGAGCTTTCTATCTTTTTGTAGTCAGCCTTTTCAGGTTAATTATGAAATTAGAACAAGAGAACCATATAAATATAAAGTTATGATACCATAATGAGGGACTAGGCACTAAGAAATAATATCATCACCTAAGGTTGTATCCATCAAAGGCTTCTATTGCTCCATTTGCATCCATCTAGCTCCATCACAAGGGACAAAGGTTAGTTCATCTGCATCACAATTCATAGGAGGGTAGTTTATTCTATTCCATGCACCATCTATTTACATTCTACATCTAGTTATTGCTCACTATTCACAAAGTGTGACTAGCACAAGAGCTCCTAGGGCACGATTTCCACGTGCACACACACACACACATTGGGTCTGAGATGTAGTGTAGTGCTCAGTTAGTAAGTCCACCATTGTGGCCACTGAGGATAGTCTGACACCTTCATATGCATCTTTCTCTTGATGCTTTTCTTGGGGTATTGCAGGTGATTCCTTCATTGCAGGTTTATTGCGACATTGGGGAACATACAGTGACATACACGTGACTAAAGATGACACAAAGATCATTTAACAACACCTCAGAGGAGGTTCCTTGGTCATTTCTTCAAACCAGGGTGCCCCAGGTGCTCCCATCCCTCTCAAGTGCCCCAGTCTACTCAGATAGTCCAGATCTGCACTTTCTTGAGCTCTTGTGTAGTCGTTTCCTCCTCCTGTGCAACCGGTCTCCACTGCGACACAATGTTGCGACATCTGTGAATTAGCTGAGACCTTCTTAACCCTCTTTTCACACTAGGGTTTTTACATTTCATTGCTTGAGATTACTTGGGTCTATTTACTACATTTTATTTAATTTATTTACTGCTCCTGTAACATCAGATTAGACTACAATATAAATTTCATTTTCGTTTAATCACTATCTTTTGTAATAGGTTATCTTACTTTGTCTTGTCAAAGAATCTTGTTTTTCATAGGAGAATCAAGCACATTTCAATCATGTATCATTTCATTCCATAATTAGTTGAAAAATGTGAGATAAACTTCAATTTTGTAAGTCAAAGCAACAACTTGTTGACATTTTTACATAGCCTTTGTCAAGGGATAGTTTTTAACTTTTGAGAGGAAATTTGGGCATCATTGATATAGTACAAGCTAGCTATGAAGATAATTCATCTAGCTCCAGAGATCCTATAGCTCACTCCAAAGGTCCTTCACCTTGCTCGGAGATCCTTCACCTTGCTCCGGATATCCTTCACCTTGCTTCGGAGATCCTACAACAATCTCCAGAGATCCTACCAATCAGATCTGGAGATTTACAACTAGCTCCAAAGATCCTTCAACAAACTCTAGAGATCCTACCGGCTAGCTTAGGAGATCCGACAGTTAGCTCCGGAGATCTAAAATAAGTTTTTTGAGTGAATATAAATGTTTTTGTAAAGTCTCTTGATGCATAGGGTGCTTTTATATGAGTTTGTAGAGGCTCAAGATTAAGGAGTGTTAAAAATCATTAATCTTGTCTGACATTATTAAATGATTTTTAAATTCATTTCCCTCTTCTCCACAAACACATTTAATGCTTTTGTTTTGGAAGCTCTCATTTTTAAATATTTTTAGGAGGGAATCCATTTAATATTGTAAGAGATTAAGGGGAAGTGTTAAAAATCATTAATCTTGGCCAGTATTATTAAAAGATTTTTAAAATTCATTTCCCTCTTCTCCACCAACCTTACACTTACATTTAAATTTAATGCTTTTGTTTTGGGAGCTCTCATTTTGAAATATTTTTTAGGAGGGAATCTATTGTAAGAGGATTTTTTAAAAAAATTTTGAAGTGCACAATAGTGTACAGCAGTAGAACAGGATAGAAAAACTAAGAGTAGCTGCTCATTGAAAGTGTGTGCATGCAAAAAAGAGGCAGAACAGTCCAGAATAGAAAAATTAAGAGGTGTGCACAACAGTGTAGAGAAGTAGAGTGAAAAAGAGCACCATATCAGTGATATTATTATGCAAAACTAGAGCATAGTAGAGCAACATAACAAAACACAATCCATATTTTAACAAAGCAAGAACAGAGCAACAACAAAACAAAGAATAGTTTTGATTTTTATTTTTATTTTGCAGGAGTATACAGGAAAAAAAAGAAGCATTTCAAGAAATTAATATATTGAATTTCTTCTTGGAATTAACATGATCATTTTTTTGTTTTTTATGTTATACTTTGCCTCCATTGTTCTCAATTTTTGTTTTGTTCTCTCCATTTTCCAACACAACATTGAGCATATTCTAAAAGTATTTTGTGGAACTCTACGCTATCTCAAGATTCATGTGGAGATATTATTAAGGAAATGTTTAAATAGAGTTTATAGAATTTAGGTGCTACAAAATGAGAGTTGATTTGTGGAAAAAATTGGTATCCACATCCATGAGTATCCTAGAAACCCCACCATATCGAGGACAACTAAGGTAAAATCCATGCGAGACAGATAACAAGGACATTCCCATCAAGTTTATCCCATAATTATTAATGAGGACAATGTTCACTTCACTAGCACTCATTAATCGATGACTTTGGCATGTGTGAAATAATACGCATGGATTTTTGAAGAAAATTTATCTCATTCGATTTTATTCTACCCCCACCTTGAGTTTTGAGTACCTTTATCATTTAAAATAGGGTAAGAAAGAGGCATTGGATTTATCCATTGATATTACCAGGATCCTTCATTGTCAGTTTGTTGTCAAGAGGCCGAATTGCTGTTGTATCCGGCTCAGTTATACTTTGCCATTTTCTACTTTCAAAATGGGGGGAGCTCCCCATAGAGTTGAGCCAATTTTTGATCCACAGTGGAAAGATTGTGTGGAACTCTAGGGAACCCTCAACATTAGGGGTTTTACAGATTTCATCCAAAGAATTAAAGGATACGATCAACACATCTCCCTTCAGTTCGTGGAAAATTAGAAGAACATGAATGTCAATTTCAAAGGAAGGGATTTCAGTATCACTGAGCATTTCATTTCATTCATCATGGGTCTAAGCATGGATGGAAACAAGTTTTTCAGAAATAAATTTGATAAAGAGGCCAAGGAAAAATTGTTTCTTGATGACAGAGAATGCATGGAAACAAAAAGAGGGCATTGTTTGTGCTACTATCCCGTGACCTTTCGATGAAGTATCTCGAATGATAGTGTAGTACATCACTCTCGAGGGAAGATTTTCTACTATTCCACTTCATCATTTGGTGCTCCTCAACCATTTCAGGGGTAAAATCAAGGTAATCCTACCATACTATATTTTGCACTCCCTTGAGAATTCTATCTTGGAGGTCCAAAGTCATAGGAGGGTTGTTCCATTACAACAAGGGGTTATTTTTCTGATTCACTAGTACATTATGGATGTAGTGGCTACTGACCCTGACCCTCCTCTTTCTCCCCCGCCTCTTTAGAAACCCCGTATCCACTCCAAAAACCCCCTTATCCATGATTCTACTCCTGAACCACCCCCAAAACAGATAATGAGAAGTTTCAAAAAATATAAAGAGCCTCTAGTTGAAGATAGTCCCACTTTGTCGGTAGCCTCGGTGGCCCTTGTGATCAAATCCCCCATGTCATAGAAAAATTCAACCTACAAGTTATTACCCTAAAGACTATTCAAGACAATGTTGACTACCTCCTCAAGTCCACCACCAAGAATGCTGACACAAATCTTAAAGAGGAGGTCAATACTTTCACCACCCAGCTTAGAGATATGGAAGGAAAATACAATAATCATATGGCCATCCACAAAGCAATTCTAGATCTTCTCCAAGTCCACATTCATCAAATCAACGAAATCAGTGGAATTCCAACCTCTGCTTGGAAAAATGGAAGGATCACCAAGAAATTCACCTCTTCTAATTAGGATCCTAATATTGGCACAAATTTGAATCTCTAAAGGTCACTCAGGATTGCACTTAAGGTCTATAAAAATTCTGTTAATTAGTGCTTCTGGCTCTTTATTCTTAGTGCAATTGTTTTGGTCTGGTTGTTGGGATGCAGTTTTGCTGTAGTTTGTTTGTCATTGGGATTTATGTAGGTAGATAGCCCCTGCCTTTGTTTTTATTTGATTTTATCTTTTGGTTGGGGTGTAGCCCCCACAGATAAAAAAACCACCCTGTTACTTCTTGTTTATTTTGGTTGTTGAGCCTTTTTGGTGTACTTCTGGGTAAGGTCCCTCCAAAACCTTTTATCCTTAATAAATAAAAAACAAAACCTCATTTTATTTTTTCCTTATGTGATTTTTCAAATACTAAAATTGGATTGTGCATGCTTAAACAAAATTTTATTGTTTTATCAGACAATTCCTAAAAATAAAAACTAAACTTGAATGCATGCACAAAGACAATCAACTGTTTGCTAAAATTAGTGGGAAAAATTATTGATTTCCAACACTGTCCCTTAATTTTGAAATCCAAAATTTTATTATTTTGGAGCTGCGTATGCATTTCCAGATCTGACATATGCTTGATCACAAACTCCCAAACAACTTCTCAAATATTCAAAAATTATTTTCCCAAATCGTTTGTAAAGATATCAGCAAACCAATCTTCAGATCTGTAAAACTCTAAATATATCTCTTTGTTATTAACCAAATCCTGATGAAATGATACCTCGTGTCTATATGCTTGTTTCTCTTGTGAAAAACATGATTTTTGGACAATGTTATTGCTGAGATGTCACAAAAAATCTATGTAGCTTCTTCCTGATTGTTTCTCAAATATTTCAGTATTCTCCTCATCCAAATAGCCTGACATGCTGCTCCCGTGGCTGCTACATACTTTTCTTATGCTGGCGATAGTGTGAATATGGGCTGCTTCTTTGATGCCCATGAAACTACTCTTGTTCCAAAGTGAAAAACATAGTCGGATGTGCTTTTTCTGTCATCTATATTTCCGACACTGTCACTATCTATATATCCTATGAGTTTGAACTCATTTGATATTGAATACAATATTTCATGATTCTTAGTTCCACATACATACCTAAAAAATCCTTTTTCCATCTTTCCAATGTGAATCTTTAGGATATTCCATGAACCTTGAGATGATGCTCACATAATACATAATACTAGGCCTTGTGGCCATCAAATACATGAGACTTCCAACTAGTCTTTTGAACAATGTTGGATCCAAAAATGATCTGTTATCTTCTTTTCTTAACTTTAGACCTACTGCAATTGATGTTGGTGCAGGCTTACAATTTAACATGTTAAATATTTTCAAGATGTCATTAGCATACTTTGCGGGTGAGATGAAAATTCCATCTTCTGATTGTTGAACTTCAATGCCCAAAAAGTAGTTCATGAGACCTAGATCTTGTTCATTTATCTTGATGTATAAGGTAGGATCACTGTTGTACCTACTAAAGCCATTCTGAATCAAATAAGAATCAATCCTATTGGACCATACTCTAGCTATTTTCTTTAGTCCATAGAGTGATTTTCTCAATATGTACACCTTTCCTTCATGACCTTCAATCTCATAACCTTCTGGCTGATTCACATAGACTTATTCTTCAAGAAATCCATTCAAGAAATGCTGATTTTACATCCATTTAATATATAGGACATTTTTGAGTTGCAATTACTAATATATTGTCCTTACTGTGTCTAAAAGTGTTAGTGCCAACAAATGTTTCATTGTAATATACTCCATATTGTTGTGTAAAACCTCTTGCAACCAATCTTGCTTTATGCTTCTACGCTTTTCCATCTGCACTATACTTGGTCTTGTAGACCCATTTCACTCTGTCACATCCTTTCCTTCTGAAAGATCTATCAAATGTCATGTATGATTCTTCTCTATGGTGTCTATCTCATCATCCATGGAATGAGCCCAAATTTCTTCATTCATTGCTTCTTCAAAATACGCTAGATATGTAGCTTGAGAAAATAATGCAAAAAATGAAAAAGAGTTAGTTGTATCAACATTATAAATCTCACTAAGACTCCTTGTTTTTCACTGCAATGGACTATCTGATGATGGAATTATTTGAATTGAACTGCTTGCTAAAGGAGTTTCTTTTGGTGTCTCTTGCATATTTGAAGTTGACTGTAATCTTGTAGACCTTCTAGTTGTGGAAGGAGGTGTGCTTGTGCTATAACTTGAGGTGAATGTCCAGGAGTGAAAGAAGGTATAATACCTTATGATGTTTTCTCTTCATCTACATATCATCTCGGGAATAGTTTCTACTATACTTGTTATTTTTCTATACTTCCATACCATGCCTCATTTTCAACAAAATGCACATCTCTATTGATAATGACTTTTCTTGTGACTGGATTGAACAACTTGTAGGATTTCATATTCTCTGAATATCCACCAAAAATACACCTTTCTCCTTTGTTGTCTAAATTATTCCTTATCTCATCAAGAACATGTGCATATGACACACAACCAAATATTCTAAAATGAGAAACACTGTGTTTTCTATGAGTCCAAGCCTATTGAGGAACCATGTTTCGAACAATTTTTGTTGGACACCTGTTTAAAATGTATACAACAGTTGCTAATACTTCTATCAAATACTCATTTGGTAGATGTTTGGCCTTCATCATACTTTTGGCCATCTCCATTATGGTTATATTATTCCTCTCTACCACACTGTTCTACTATGGTGTGTACCTAGGCAGAGTAAATTTCTTGTGGATAACATGATATTTGTAAAAAATTAAAAATGCATTGGAAACATACTCACCTCCTCTTTCTATCCTCAGAACTTTGATGTAGTATCTACTTTGCTACTTCAGTAAAGCCTTGAACTGCTGAAATATATCAAATGCATGTGATTTATGTCTCAAAAAGTACAACCATGTCTTCCTGGTATAGTCATCTATGAGTGCCAAAAATATGAACAACCTCATATCGAAGGTGTTTTCATTTTTCCACATAAATCCGAATGAAAAATCTCAAGTGTTGCTTGTGTTCTTACTGATTTTCCAATTGGAAAGGTCTCTCTATGTTGCTTTCCTAAAATACATTCTTCACAAAATCTCTCTGGTTTCTGAATTAAAGGAAATTTTTGTACCATATTTTTCATGTGTAACCAATTCAAACCTCCAAAATTTAAATGTCCAAACCTGAGATGCCATAGCCACGACTCATATTTCATAACTGACTGAAAAGCCGATTCAATCTCTCTAGCTATGGACTGAGCTCCAAACTTATTTCTAATATGAGCTCTAGATTTAGCTCTGGGTGAGGCTCTGATATGAGCTCTGGACTGGGCTATAGTATGAGCTATGGACTGAGCTCTGGATTGAGTAAAATCTACCTTAAAGGAAGCTCCAGAATGCTCAAACAACACTTGATATTACTTTCTTTTTAAACCTATTTTCAATCTCAGAGGAAACATTATATTTCTTGTCATTTGCACTTTAGCCATTAACTCAGTACTTGGATCTTTATCCATGATCACACATTCGTTGTCTTCAATATATATTCTATATCCCTTTTGTACCAATTGACCAATGCTCATAAGATTATGAGCTTCAAACCTGCAAAATAATAGACATCATGCATAATCTTTTACTCCCCCTTTTAGTTAGAATGCTTGGTTGTTCCCTTGTCTTGTACATACACTGTATTATTATTCCTAAGAGTACCATCAATCTTCACTAACTCATCCAAAATGGAAAATAAATCCAAGTTACCTAACATGTGATTACTAGTAACCAGAATCCAAATACCAAACATCACAGGGACTCTTGAGATAGATTACATTCCATATGTGATAAAGAAAGAATTGCTTCAACAATATTTGTGCATGCAATAAACATGGAGCTTGGAGTAGAGATCCCAACCTGAATTTGATTCTGTCTGTTATGATCATATTGATTTTTTCTACATTCATAAGGATAGTGCCCATATTTCTTGCAGTAATGACATTGCACATGAGACTTATCCCTGTGTTCTTGACTATGTCCTCTTTCACTTGAGTTTAATGGACCACTACTGCATCCTCTTGATGAACTTCTTCCTCTGCCTCTAGGAATGAACCTTCCTCTTCCTCTTCCACGAATTCTGAAGTCTTGAGAAGAAAAATCTTTTTTAAAGATGCATGTGATCTATTCAACCTCTATTCATGATTTATTAGTGATGCATGCAACTCATCAATTGAAATATGACTCAAATATTTAGTTTCTTCTATGGCTACAACCAAATGATCAAAATTTTAAGGTAGAATCCTAAGCATATTTTCACTTATTCTTCTATTGTCCAATTTTTCTCCATGAGATTTAATCTGATTTACTAGGCCAACAACATAAGTAAATAATGACTCTACGAAGTTTGATTCTTTCATAGAAATATTCTCAAAATATCTTCTAAGTAATTGGAGTTTGGCAATTTTAAATTTCTCCTTACCTTGAAACACAACCTAAAGAGTTTCCTATGCTTATTTTACTTGAGTGGCTACTGCCACTCTAGGAAGAATATTTTCATGCATGGCTTGATGAATATAAGAGAGATTTTTCCATATTTCTTTCTTAAGTCTTTCAAAATATCCTTCTTTTCCTGTGAGAGTGCATTATACGCAGCTAGATCTGGAGGTTCTGTGTAACCGATCTCAACAATTTCCCACACTTTTTGAGATCTAAAGATCACCTTCATGGTTAAAGACCAATACTCGTAATTATTTCCTATAAATTGGGGTGTGTGCATACTTGATAAAGATGTTCTAGATGTAAAAGCCATATCTGACTGTTAATTTAAAAACTCGCCGAAAAATCAACACTATGATACCAATTTGTAGAATTATAGAAAATAAAAACAACAAATACAAAAATAATAAAACTGAAAAATAAACAAAGATTTAATCTAAATATCATCAAGTGGGATTTTTCTTGTTGCGATGCAGCACTGCTTTATCACAAAACTATGAAAACCATCTTTCCCTAATTCGAGGTCTTTTGTACTTTAGCAGTTTTGAATATAAAATAGTATCATGGCGATTATAAAAATACTTCTTTTTTTATTATCGGTAAATGAGGGTTAAGGGGACCCTACCCCTGTACAAAGGATGGAGAAAAAGATAAGACAATGAGGAACAAACGAGGATGCCTCTTCCAGCGGCACAAAGAGTCCAAACCAACAACAACAAGAAAACTAACAAAAACATAAAACCAACACCTATCTCAAACTTTTGATCCCTTCCCTTTGGATCTTAACTACATCTTAAGGGGATAGATAGTCCCTTTCTTTTTCCTACTCACAATAGTCCAATCCTCTTCCGTATTTGTATTTTCATTTTCATTAATATGGATTGGGATCAAAACTTTGATCTGCACCTTGAGATTTTGGGACCCTGATGAAGAATCCACATCATTCTTTCTACATTCTTGCACTTCCTCCTTTTCTAGATCAGCCAAATTATTATATTCAGAGCTTGAATCAAAATCAGATGGATCATTCATAACCAGGTGTCTAGGATTAAGATTCTTCCACCACGAGCTTCTGCCTTTAACATTTTTTCTTACCATGTGACAATCTAAAGCTAGATGGTCAAGAGAAAAGAAATTTCTACACCTAAAGGGAAACCCTTCATGATTTAGATTTTGTAACCAAGTTCTATCCTCCACTTTGAGTTCAATAGTGGTAGGGAAATCAACAGAAGTATCCATATCAACCAAGATTCTAGCATACATTGTGTGCTCAAAATCATCAGTTTTTGGGTCAATAGCCAAACATTTCCCTAAAGTGTTACCAATAAAAGTTAAGAAACCTTTCAACCAAAATTAGAGGGGTAAGAAACTTGGAAAGTATCAGACACTGGGTTGAACATAGAGAACCATAATTTCATCAATAACATATGGGATTCAAAATGGGGCATCTGTACGGAGGTCTATGTAGTCGGGCACTGCATATACAAACACCTAACTGCATGTGCAACCAAGTGGTTGCATATGCAGACACTCGTCTGCCAATTGAATAAGTTTATGGGAAAAGGCTGGTAAGGAAGTAATCAAATGCATCAAATGCAGATGGGCGTTTACAAAAAAATCTACATATGGGTCGGTTGTACACAAAATAATGCAGACATGGCATTTTTATGGAGGTCTATGCAGTCAAGAGTCTGCATATGTAACATATGCAGACACTCGACTGCATGTGTAGTCGAGCATCTGCATATACAGATGCTGACTACATGTGCAACCGAGCACATGCAACTAGGTGTCTATATATGCAGGCACTCAACTGTACATGTTGTTGAGTGTCTGTATATGTAGACTCCTAGTTATACATGCAGTTGGGAGTCTACATATACAACCACCCTAATGCACATGCAACTGAGTGTCTGTATATGTAGACATCTAGTTATACATGCGGTTGGGTGTCTACATATATACATATAGAGAGTTGGGTGCTGGGACAAAACTTAATTTTCTCATCATATATACATAACAAAAAATATAGGAGAATTTTAAAAATGTTATTTCAATAAGTTTTTAATTATTATTTCTATAAGTTTTTAATTATTATTTCTAAGTTAGTGTTATTGAGAATATATAATAATTTATGAGGTGAATGATTGGGAGTGAAAATTTTACTTTCCAAAATCATTCACCTCCCAAATTAGTATATATTCTCAATAACACTGACTTAGAAATAATAATTAAAAACTTATTGAAATAACATTTTTCATATATATGACACGTGTGTCAAATAATCGAGGTAAATCTTAGTTTGGAAGAAATGTAATTTACCATGTATAATATGATATGTGGTCTTGATTACACCAATAGGATTACAATGGAACAAACAACCCACAATTATGTGTAAGAGAGCATCATTAACGGTTTAGTATTTTTTCATACATTTTTACAATGTTACGCGGGATGCGTCCCCTAGATTTTGGTGACGTCCTAGATGTCCCAAACATTTCGGGGACTTGGGGACTTGGAGGGGATGTCCCAATTTTTAAAATCTTTCAAAAGTTTTATGATGTTTTTACTTTTAAAAAGATGTTATTTTTACCAAAAACATCACATTATAATCTTGAAAGTACCTAAAAATACATTAAATATAGTTTAAATCCCTAAATGTCATTGAAAAGTTAAAATGTTAAAATATTAATTTTTATGTATTATTTTCAAAGTCATCCCCCTACCATCCCAAAAACCCCATCCCTCTGTACCCTCATTCCCCCGTCTTTGAGGCCTAGGTAACTATGCATTTTTATTTCTCACAACCATGAAATGAATATAAACCAGCCATGTCTAAGTTTCTTGGCTACAATTTGATTTGAAATGTGGGAGATTTATCTTTAGATTCGTCGATAAAATAATGCAACACAGGGTTCACTTTAAGAAGCCTCTGGAAAAAAGGAGGTGGAAAATACCCAATGAATATTTCTTTGGCCACATTCACCACAAAGGTAAATTTTCATAGGTTTTTGCATGAAATATTCATCTGATAGTTTTAAGAGAGATGACACCCGTCAACAACACCTTGTTGTCGCACGTGACAACAAAATTTTGCTGACGGGCGTCAATAGGACCTTACTGCTATGTGGTTGATGCTGTTAACAATTTTTTTGTTGTTGTGTGACAACAAGGTTATGTTGACGTGCGTCCATGACATTTTACTATCACATGACATCAAGGCATTGTTGACGGGCATCAACAACACAACGTTGTCGCATGACAACAAAATGTTGTTGACGGGCGTTAGCAACATTTTGTTGTCGTGCGACAGTGAGGGTTTGTTGACGCACGTCAACAACACTTTCCTATCGCTACGACAACAAGATGTTGTTGACGCACATCAACATGAATAAATTTTTACTATCACGTGAGAGCAAGGTCCTGTTGACATGCATCAACAACATCTTGTTGTCACGTGATAGGAAAGTGTTGTTGATGTGCATCAACAAACCCTCACTATCATGCGATAGCAAAACCTTGTTGTCATGTGACAACAACAAGAAACCCTAATTTTCCCTATAAATACCAACACAACCCCTCATTTTCATGTTCTCATTTTCTGGCTACTAGAGTTTTTCCTTTTTCGAGCACTTCTTGCTACAGGTACCGTACATCATGGCTTCTTCTACCTAAGGTGAACCTCAGGATCCAACACCTAGAGCCTCTAAGGCCAAGATTCAATACAGAAGCGTTATGTGCCCCCACATAAATGTAGTCATGGAAATGAATGCAGAATACAAGGATTCAATAGTTACATCTGAATTCCAAGGGTTTGTTAGCATGCCCTAGTTTTAGGTTGACCATTAGATTCTTAACTACCTCCTTTCGTCCTCAATAATGCAAAAAATAATACTTTTATTGTTACATTGGAAGATCAACATACATTCTCCTTTGGTGTCGAACCTATTGATATCCATTGATTGACAAGCCTCCCTTTTAAAAATGTGTTAATAGTAACAACCAAGGCAACACTCACTAAAATGATAAGATTTTCCTGGAATCTAGTTATGGTTTCAATGTTGATTGTAAGTGTAATTTGCTCTCATTTGAATGTTTTTTTATATTAATTCAAATTGATATTAATTCGATTTAATTTTACGCAGCTCATGTTAGCAAATCCAGATGAGGAGTGGACATGCAAGATGTTGCACACCACTTTCTTTTTGCCTTGATTTCTTTGTTTCAAGCCAGAATTATTATGCAGGGTCGAAAAACTGACATTCCAAATTGGGTTGTTGCATACATTCTTGCAACAATCGAAATAATTTTTTTGACTTGTGCACATTTCTATCTAACAAGATAAACGCTGACATTACCAATGCATCAATTTCATAAAAACTAGTTATTCATTAAACAACTTATATCCTAGCTCTTTATTATGAGGCTTATTATAATTTAAAAGTTGAACCAACTCCAATTTGCACAAACGAGACAATGAAAAAAATTGATTCCACTTGAAGAGCAGCAGGTAAAAATTTGTCTTTTTTATGTTTTTCTCATTCTGATCGAATCTTTGTGTACTAATATAATGTAATTCTGATTGAATCTTTTCTACATGTAGAAAAAAATTTGGAGTCTCTTCCACGAAAAAAATTTGCTTCGAGAGGAAGAGGCCAACAACATGCCGAGGCCTTAGGAGAATCACAATCTGAAATCGAAGTTCGTTCATCAGCTGATCCCCAAGTATTTGCATTGACGAAACGACAGAGACGTAATACCCTTAACATTCAAAGTAGGGTTGTTTACATTTTGATTTTACCATTTAATGATTTATCATATTGAATTGACATGTATTTCCTACACTTGTAGGGACTTTGGAATACTCACGTGCTTCAAAGAAAGCATCGCCAACCCACTCGGTACAATCTCGTGCAATTTTTGAATCTCAATAGTAATTACCACCATCAGCTCCAACCGAAACAATTCAAAGTCTATCACATCCCCCTAGTTTACACAATCAATTCGTACCACAACAAAATCTCACTCAACCAGGTATGAATTCATTTATTTTGTGATTTATTTAATACTTTTACATATCATTTAGTAATTACTAATGATTTTTTTCTTGGCATCTTGTTGTTCAAAGTTGATAGCAATCCTTTGTCTTCTACTCAAAATCTGCAAACCCCAGCTACTCAATCAACCCTGCAATTATGATTCAAAATGTTGACCAGAGGTTCAGGAAAAAATACCATTGGTAAACACATGCCTATGATTCTCGGCCCCTAGCGGGACACTAAACATTCCCTCGTGATTCTCTATTCTGACCCTCTCTCTCACTGGCTATCCCACTGCAACAGGGCAATCAATTTTGAATCAAATAACTTTAGATGAAGATTATTTGGGCATTGATAAGCAGTGACCCAACTAGTTTTTTCAACACACGTGATATGATTCAGAGCCAACATGTATATTTCCATCTCAATGTACTATTAAATTTATTTAAATTTTCAACATTTAAATTTAAATTTTAATATTAATTTTTTATTGCTATTAGGATCACCACTCCCAAAAGCAAAAATATGTAGCTTACGTTGCTCAAGATGAAAGCCATCATTCTTCTCCTTCAAAATCATCCTCTTCTGATACAGATAGTGATGACTTGCCAACATTTCCTTTGGAGAACTTGATTGGCTATGATTGTCAATCCCACATGAATGAATTTATCATGCCTCAAATCAGTGAGCTCATTCAATGGGAGAGAAGGGAAAAAGTATTAATATCTGAGATAGTAAGTCATTATGACAACCATTGCCAAAAAGAGAGATTATTTGTAACAGTCAAAAATCAACCCGCGATTGTTTTTTAATATGTTTAATTGACTTCACTCTTTTTGTTGGAGCTGAAATATGAAAACTTAAAGACTCAAGACAAGGTCTTCAAAGTTCACTTGGAAACAACAAAGAATAGTTTATCCACAACAATTAAGATGAAACAAAACATAGTTTTGGTTAACAAACAAAACAATACACTTAAGCGAGATAATTAAAGAGAATGGCTATGACCCTAAGATTTTATTTAAAGAAAAGGCAACGATAGATCCTTCTCTGACATCCCATGGAGATGCTACAAAGGAAGAAGAAGCAATCATCAAGAACCTAGACATGACTGCTAAGGATCTTATTAGTTCGGGGATAATTGAGGCAAGGAATATAGTAGGGTTTGGTGAAAATGTTAATGATTAAGGCTTGAGGATTGGGGAACCTCAAAATTGAAACTTTAAATATTTTATATATAGAAGAATGAAAGTTGATACTTGAATATTTGTTTAATTTGAAGTTTGTATTTAAATTTTATGCAATATTATCTTTGCTTGCAATGATGGTGATAGTTACATTTATCATTAGATGTGGATTTCTGGATAATGAAATTAGAGTAGATGTGGTTATAGTTATTATTAATTTATTCATTTAGAATGTGGTTCTATGTGGACATTAGGTGTGGATGTCTGGATAATGAAATTAGAGTAGATATGGATGATGATGAATTGTACGTGACTATATGAATTGTATGTTGTTATATTTTTATATAGAATTTATATATTGTATATGGTGTGTATGTTTGATGGATAATCATGATTCATGGATTTAAACTTTACGCAATATTATCTCTACATGTAATGATGGTCATGATTACATTTTTCATTACATGTGGGTGATGACATTAGAATAGACATTACAATGGATCATCCATTTATTCATTTAGAATGTGGTGTTATGTGGATAATGAAATTAGAGTAGATATGGATGATGATGAATTGTATGTGACTAGATGATGATAATGGATAATTGTTTTAAGAAAATTAAGAATGTGCATTGTGGTGTGATAGATACATCTTAATACAGTAAAAGCTTCTTCTCTCTATTTTAAATTTTGAACTCTTTAATATGTATATCGTTTCTACACATTTATTTTCAAACCTTTATATTGAATTGAAACGATAAAGCTCAAAGAAAAAAAAGAATGTGGTATGACACAGATATCTTAATATGGTAAAATATTCTTCACATTTAAAACTATGGCTAACCACTAAGATAGGGTTTAAGGTACCTCTTATCTTCTTGAGCAAGCTAGATGACCTTCGATTCTCGAGAATTCAACATGAAAAATGGATAAGGATTAGAATAAAAATGGGTGAGTTTCCTGATAATCTTAGTCCCAAGAAGCGAGAGCTTCCTTGGATGGATGTCAACTCATGTTTTTCATAAACATCAATGAAATGAAGAGAAATTAAAATGTAGAATCCAGATCTAACCTAAGAAAATAAAAGTAAACCAAAACTTGTTCATATCGAAGGCGACACAAATATCAAGAATGCACTGCATAGTGGATGGCAATTGTACCAGACACTAAGCATGGTAGAATATGTAGAATCCAGATATGAGCTTTGAAGACCTTGCAAAATACAACATCAAAGTGGTTTGAAAATTAAAAATACCAATGAAATAAATCCGATTTTAATAAATGATAGTATTTGAATAAATGTAAATATACATACCTGTAACATCTTTGATGATAACTACAAATCAAAAATAGCCTCCTCACTGTCAATATTTGCATCTGCAGAATTACAATGGTATTTATGTAAAACTATAAACAATTAAATTAGAATCTATTAATATGAAATTGAATAAATAAGAACAATTAAAGTGTAATGTCAAGGTGATACCTATTTAAAGCTGAAATAATCCATTTTCAATAGCTTCTTTGTATTCAATATTTGCATCCATAGAGTTTGAAGATGCACCACTTCCAGTCTCATCGTTGAGATTACTTGGACTTGTAGCGTATTATTTACACCTCTTCTTTCAAAAGGGAATTCCAATGCGCAATAGCTCTATCAAAAGGAAAGGTTTCCAAAGAGTAGCAAGAAACATAACACCTTATGCAACTTTTGAGATTTTTATCCAACTTGTTTCTCAGTTTTGATTTAATAAAAGATAAAGCACTGAAAACTCTTTCATCCTCCATGGATCCCAAAATAATTGTTTGGCACAACTCGTACAACCTGAAAATATTCACTAATGTCTTCCTGTAACACACTACTTTGGTAGATTTTTTTGCCAAGCCTTGTAATAGCACCACTCTCTGAAGGTTCATCTAAGAGTTTATACTGTGACCTCATTGTTGTTGAAAAATTAGTTGATTGAGTCTTTATTAAATCAACATTTAGTATACCTTTTATTTCAATACCCTCGACCTCTGATGTTTTGCTGAAATGATCCAATATTGTACCCATGTATTTATGAAAAATCTTACTTACAAAATAAGCACGACCACCTTCTGTATTCCAAAAATTTGGATTCATCACACCCATGGCTTCAAGAATTGTCTTGGCTGAAACATTCTCTAATTTCTGATGCTAAGGATTATGCAATTTTTCTGAGTTTTATTCTTGTTTCAATTACTACAAAATCAAATAGATTTCATGTCACAGAACTTCTTCTTTTTCCATTGATGTAACGTCTTTACTTTTTTACAGAATGTGCAGTGGTATCTCTTTCCCGCTAACATGGATACAGAGGTGATCATGGATATTAAATCTCAAAAAGTTATTGGGATGGTTAAGATCCAATAAAACTTTCCAGTTATCAAATATAGGTGTATCAAAACTATCCTAGGGAAGTGTACAAGGCATCAAGACTCATACATACCATTTTTCTCATCCATATAAAATCAACAATATAGGTTAATCTCCCTTGTGCATGCTTCATCAATGTATTGATCTCCTGCAACATTGGAAGAATGCCTACCAATGTAAGCAATGTCTCCAAATCAGTTAGATAGAACAACAAGTCCCTCACCCTGTCAATTTCATGACGATATTTGTGCATGAAACCAACCAACGAAGGATACTCCTCACGCACTCTACATGCATGCTCATACAACGAAATCCACCTTGTCTCAACATCCTTCAGAATTTTTTTGCCATATGTAATTCCTATGGAAAATTTTGAAACTCAAGAAATCGCTTTGGGTTGCTTTTCATATAGGCATGCAATTCTCTTATATGGTCTTCTACTTTTGCAACATTTTCTTATTTGCTAACGATTATATATGCTAAATTCATTTTGTGAGCCATACAGTGAATTGCTAGCATATAAGGGGTGACTGATGTTTGCAATCGAACACACAACCCAGTTCTATGACCTTCTGCATGACTTGATGCACCATCTTCTCCCATGCACACCAAATTTGTAGCAATTTCATTCGCAGTCATGCCAACAATTTCTTTCAAAAGAGAAATAACTAGTTTATATAGGTTTTCTGCATTACAATTTTCAACCATTTTCTGAACACCCAACAGATGTAGAGTCCTCATATGATTTTCTAAAGTGTAAACATGGATACATACCCATGTGGTGTTGTCAACAACGTAATTTCATCAATTAACAAAGAGATAAACTTTGCATTTTTTACACACTCTTTCAAATCTTCCTTCTCAATCATAGCAAGGCATTTAGCCATTTCCCATGCACTGTTGTCTGACCAGTGAGATAGGGGAACATTCTACATTCCATTATATTGATACAAAGGTTTGAAATCGATGAAATCAAAATCGGTCTTCCTTTCTTAAGGATGTGGAATAAAGTAGAAAACTGTATGAGTTTAGCACACAAATTTGATTGATTCATCTTACCAATTTGTGATGTGATCGTTCCGCCATTTTCTACGAGAAGTCTACGTCTTTTCTGATCAGCCTCATATTCTACCGCATATTTCACATGCATGCATTATTTTTCAGTTTTCCATCTGTGTGTTTTTATTTTCTAGCCATCTTCCCCAGTTAAAGTGAAATATTGTTTTCCACAGTGTTTTTCAATTGTGTCCAACTTCAGTTGCATTTTTGTTGCCTTCCCAATTTCCACGTACATATTGTACATGTACATTCCGATGAAATTTCTTTAGAATTAGTTGGTTGTATAGGTTCAATAAATGGAAATTTTGCAGCCCAGTCAAACTTGTATGTCCTCCCAAGTGTCCACATATTCTTGTTCATATTCACATTTTTACTTTTACATGTAGAGCTTTTAAGAATATCACATTACGTGTTTCCTTTTCACATTTTTACTTTTACATTTGAATTTTGTGTTGCATTTTGCACTCCTAATTGCACATCAACAGGAATATCTTCAAGCTCTACTTGCACTAATGGAATATCTTCAAGCCCTGACATGATATCATTATAGGTGTCATTTGGCTGATAATGAACAGAATGCATTTCCACTTCAATAACACCTTCCACACAGTCTATGCTCTGATTGATTTCAGTGGGAGCTCTATGGGTTTTGGCAGTTCCATATCTAAACCAACAGAGTTTCCAAAATACTTGAACATAGAATTTTGAGTTTTTTTGTAAATTTTGGGTGTTCTGAGCACTAGCAGCTTCCATTGTTCTCAGCATGATAAATTCAAGTTAGATAATCTCCTGTTCATCCGTCAACAAACACACCTTGTCATGCGTCAACAAATGAAACTTGTCGTGTGTCAACAATAGTTCCTTGTTGTGCGTCAGAAGGTTATTCTTGTCACCCGTCAATAGAACCTTCTTTTCGCCATGAATAGAGCCTTCTTGTTTCCCATCAACAGATCCTGCTTGTCACCCATCAACAGGTCCTTCTTGTCGCCTATCCACAGAACCTTCTTGTCACCCGTCCATAGAGCCTTCTTGTTTCCCATCGACAGAATCTTCTTGTCGCCCATCCACAAAGCCTTCTTGTCACCCATCCACAGAGCCTTCTTGTCACCCGTCAACAGAGTCTTCTTTTCGCACGTCAGTTGAACACTTTTGTCTGAAAAATTGTACTTTTGTGTACTAGAATCTGTTGCTTTGCAAGTTTTATGTACTTGATAATAGATATGCCCCTAGGTGGTATGAGTTAGCAAGTAGTGTTCTACCCAGAGAATACTATAGGATTATATAGGGGATATTTTAAAGAGGTAGGCTAAGCCGACCCCTAAAAAAATTATTAATTTTTAGGTGAACATGTCAATGACCCATGCCAGAAAAATTGCCTTTTCAATTTTTTCTAAATTGGAATATTTGTCATATTACGAATATTTGCCACTAAAAAAATCCTTGACGCAACATGATGAAATGAATGAATTCTCAGTAGGGATAATGTTATATGTTTATTGACGGTGTTTAGACAAAACTTGAAATGGAATATTACCTAGCAAATGAGAACTTACAAATGCAAAACACACAATAAAGAGACATAAAAAGTCAGTTTGATGCATCCATTATTTAGAGCGAAAATATGTCATATATATGTAGAGGAGAGAAATACAAAATAATATGAATAAGAATATGCTTTCATTGAGAAATTATTAAGTTTACTGCAGATTTGACATGCTTTCACTGAGAAATTACTGACATGTTTTACTGCACTGCTAAATCACACTTATATATGTACTAAGCAGAAAAAAAAAAAAAAAAAAAAAAAAAAAAACAGTTCTTACCAATTCTGGGTTCTTTTAAATGGTTGAAACTGAAATTTTGATAAAACAGTTTTAAAACAGATTAATCAAATATTAAAGTTAATGAACACTTTTGGTGCAATTGTTAGTGTAGTGTATTTTAAATTTAGAGAATTAAAGTTGGCACCCAGCCATACAATAAATGTTGTACAAAAATCTAAACAACTCGTTGTTCCAAAATTCCTGGTGAATAAATTCTTCGTGGCTGCTAATCATTTCGATGAAGCGCTTTCTCAATGTTTGAGTGTCTGCAGTAGACAGTGTTACTGTTTGCACCTTGTTCTCTACCTTGATAAAGTTTTTTGGCATTGTAGTGAGAACTATTGAGCAACCATACACTCTGATCTTTTCCATGCTCTTCAAATTCCAATAACTCTCTGACAACATCTGCAAAGCCTCACACTCCATTATTGCTAATGTTTTAAGTGAAGGCATTGCTCCTTCCTCCACTACTGGCACCTCCTCTAGCTTCTCCAGGTTAACCAATGAAAATACCTCCAGCTTAGGAAATGCTCCCCTCTCGCCAAATTCCTTTGGTAACTTCTCTATATTAGAGCACCCAATTATCTCAAGTTGTTTAAGACTCACAACCTTGTGTAAGGCAGGTAGTCGTTTCAACATGCCACAGTTGTGCAATCTAATACAGCTCAGATGTTGAAATGCATAAAATGAATCTTCTATTTGGAGTAATTGAGGGCATGTTAACCAGAGTCTCCTCAATTTTGACAAGGAAAACATGTCATGGGGCAGGCTTTCCATGTTTGTGAGATGCAACCACATACTATCTATCTGCTTCATGCTTCCCAACATTCCTGGCAGAATTATTTCACCATTGTTTTCAAGTGCCAACCTTTTCAGTTGTTTGAGGGCGGCCATATCGTTAATATTTGAGAGTAGCTCTCTTTTGTGTTTATTTTGCCCTTTCTTTATCCATGCATTTGGACAGTTAAAAACTCTCAGGTATTCAAGAGATGTAAGCTGTGAGATCGCATAAGCTATGGACTGCAGATGTTTACAACATCCAATCTCCAAAAGTTTTAGGGAAGTTAATTTAGAAAGGCTAGATGAAAGCTCAGTAATATTTGAGTTATGAAGATCGAGGATCTGAAGGTTTGTAAGAGCACTGATTGAGTTGGGGAGTCTCTTGATGGGCGTAGAGGCTAACCTGAGGCAAACTAAATGCTTCAAACATCCTATGCTTTTTGGCAACGAGTTGAGGGCAGTCCTTGACAAATCAAGCACCCTGAGATGGATCATTCTCCCAATCACCCGTTCTGGTATTTCTTTCAAATCAGGATTCTTTCGCATTAACCAGGAGCGGATATGAGAAGATCCAAATGTGTTTGGAACATGAGCCAAACTGTTAGCGACCAATGAAATTCTGAAGTGTGCCAAACAGTCATTAACTGGAAACTCTTGTAAATTTCTGCCCGCACGAAAGAAACATTTCTCTTCTTTCTCAGCAATTTGTTGTGCTAAGTCCAGCAATGCATCATGCACCCTGAAACAGCTCACACTTCCATCTGATTCCTTAAGCAGTGGCTCAATAAGGCAGCGTTCAGCTAACATATTGACGAATCTCTGTGCTGTTTGGAAAGGATCCTGTCCAGTCACAAACCCTTCTCCAATCCAAAACATGCTCACAGTTCGAGTAAAGATGCCTTCATCTTCTGGGAAGGAAGAGAGGTAGAGAAAGCATAATTGCAAAGAAATGTCAAAGTCGGCCAAAGCATCATAGCTCAATCTGAGCCTACCATACAACTTCTCTGTAACATCGCCGTATGCCTGCACATTCTGTAAACTCTTCAATGCAAATTCCCATTCATTTGAGTGGGTGACGCCTGCCATTGCCTGTCCAATCACTTTGAGAGCTAAGGGAAGGCCTCCGCACTCCTGCACACACGCCTCACTGTTTCACTGTCAATGCTCGTGGGCAGAACTCCGTCACTGTGTGGAAAAGCATGGAAACAAAACAACCGCCAGCTCTCATCCTCCCTCAACCGTTCCACTTTGATGGTAGCTGCATCTGGGATTCCCAACCGTTTGAGCACGTTGTTACTTCTGGAAGTGGCAATGGTGATGTTGGAGTTGTGGTGTGGAGAGATGAGAGGCACACACAACTCGGTTAACAAGGAGTTTGCACTTGTTTCCCAAACATCATCTAAAAACAAAGTGAACTTATTTTCGCTTAACCTCCCACTTAACCACATTTTCACAACCTCTTCCTCTTTGCTCTCCAATCTTTCATTTATTTGAAGAGCTATTTGTTTGACAAGATCATTTCTGAGAGCATTGAAAGAGGGAGTTTTTGAAATGGTAAGCCAAAGCATTAGGCTGTCACTGGAAAAAAGAGTTTGCACCTGGTTGCTGTTGAACACCCTTTTTAGGAGTAGAGTTTTGCCAGATCCGCCCATGCCAACAACGCCGATCCGCAAAACTTTTTTCTGCAACGCAGAATGTATCAACTCCTCAATCCTCTTGGAGGCATAATCTTGTTCCATAATCAGAGGCTCGTCAATATACTTCATCTTCGGCGGGGCTGAAGAAGTGGATGGAAAACATTCCGCAGATGTTGACATGATCCGAAGCTTGAGAGAATCAATCCTTTCTGTGATCTGGTGCAGTCCCTGCCCACAACTTATCTTGATTAACCAGAAATCAGGTGATAGGAAGATGGCACAGTGCAGTGTTGTGCCAAATCATATGCTTCCTCGAGAAAATCATTCAATTCGTTCAACCATCGATTCAGGGAAGAGGACAGAGGATGGTGAGAGGAAGCATTGATTTTTCCAGAGTTCAAAGCCTTCCGATATTCCTGCATTTCGATGTTGATGGAGTGAAATCTCTCAACCAGAAGTTTGAGGGCATCCAGCTCTTTCCGGCAGCGGACAGCAATGTTGATGTGATCAACAATCTGTTTTATTGCCAGCTGAATGGCATAACCAATCGTTCCAGAGATGAAACCATGATCAGCCATTATTGAAACACAGCCTGTTTTCTACTGGGAACAATGTGTTTTGTGCTGCAAACGCAAACTGTGTTGGAATGTTAATCGAGGCCAATAATAACATCAAAACAAATAATAACATCACATGGATGGCTTGGCGTGTTCCAGGATTTCAATTTTTGCCATTAAAAAGTTTTTGTTGTTTGAAAAATTTAAACAAAAAAACTTGAAGGGACCTCTCAGGCTTTCACCTTTTGTGATTGATAAGTTTTTGTTTATTTGTGGTCGAAAGGTTAAAATCAAACACCATTATTACGACGAAGCGACGGCACGTCCGATCTTCCGCCGTACACGTGTCACTGCACAGGCGTAGTTGTCGAAACGCGCGTGATTTGACGGTGATGGTAATTCGAGGCAGCAATTCTCTCATTGGTGTCCGCTGAAATGCAGAGTTGAGCTTCCGGAGGATCGATCCCTTGACGTCTGTCCTGCCAAAACTCAGATCAACAGAAACACAACACAGGCTGGCGCCATTTTTTTTTACTGCTCGCCTGCCTGCGTACAGCCTGGTGTACACTGGCCCCGCCGGTGACCGACTCCGTTGCCACCGGGAAATCCCGGTCGACGGTGATGAAAAAGATTCTGTTTGCAAGCGAGATTCGGTGGACGTCCGGTTAACGGTAGTATATTGACTTGTGAGTTTAACACAACTCACAAATGAATGTGCTCATTGTGTATACAGACTTTAACCTGTGCACACATATTTAAGTATATATAAATTGAGTATATATTAATTCGTGAGTTTATTGAGCTTCAACCAGCGTTAAATGGTGCCTTTGTTTTCCTCGGGGTCGAACTCATGACCGGAGAAGGGAAAAACTTGTTTTCTTAGTGTTTGTGTATGGTGGATGTATATTTGGTCTTATTGTTTGTATTGTGTCTGTGTCTATCGCGAGAGTATATGTACATACTTCATTTGCTATTGTAATGTGGTGGATTCTTATGAATAAAATGGACTCCTATTATGATTTATTAAATTTGGCACACCCTTGGTTTACATTTTCCAAAATATTTAGAATTTTCTCAATGTTTTCCAAAATAATATGTATAATCGATTTACCAACACACACACACACAAAATCTCATTAAGTAGATACAATAAATATTGATGATGACACTTCTACACTGCAAATGTTCGGCTATAAAATGTTTTGTAATTTAAGAAACAATAAAAAGGGGTAAACTAGGCTATGATCACACTTTAGTTTTACAAGAGTCTGCATTGGTTCAGGTTTGCAACAAATGTCACTCATGCATTAAAATTATTTTACATTGATGAGTCTCGGTTAACGCCTTTGGATCTGAAATAAAGTGTTTGTATTGTTATGCAAGGAAAATGACAGTTCTGAAAGGCCATTTAGGGTGCGTCGCTCTCCATGTTCTGCCCTGGGTTTTGAAGAGTGCATAACCCGGTTGGTGGGTTTGTTTGACACGGGTCTTTTTTCTCATTCAATTTTTATTTTGTTGTTAAATACATGGAGAAGCAAATAGTAGATAATTTTGAAGCTATACGATTCATATGTTATCAATCTAAGGAATATTTATATTGAATGCCCTTTAAATGTGTTCTTACTCTCCAAACCCTAAATTTCATACATTAAACTTAAACTATTGATAATGGCGTAGGCGATGAGGATAAATCTAAAAAATCCTAAAATTTTAAAGCTATTTGATTCATACGTTATCAATCTAAGGAATATCTATATCGAATGAATTTAAACTACATTAAACTTAAAATATTGATAATGGCGTAGATGATGAGGATAAATCTAAACTATCTTAAAATTTTAATACGCTAGCAAATGCAGAACGCTCCACCCCATTTTTTGCATTTACTCGCTCGAGAATTTTTTACTTGGATTCATCGATCTAGGGTTTTCGAGCAGAAGTGGAGGTCATCGCGGGCTCTGCATCTTGCTACTGCTCGAAAGACTATGGTGAAGACGTCAGAAATGGTGGCAGAGGCATGCAGTCCACAAATATTGGCCTTTGAGTGGGTTTATGCATTTGAACGGGTCTTGGCAATTGCACTTTGAGAACGAACTCTGGAGCTTGCACATTGAGCTTGATGAACGTTTTGGCGATTGCACTATGGGCACATTATTTGTGATTTTTAATAGGTTTTAGTTTCATGTAAATTGGTGGTAGAAGTAGAGTTTAGTTTTATTTAATTTTTTAAGCTTTTCGACAGGGCATTTTCTTCCTTAATCAGGGTTTTGTCTAAAAAAAATCTTCATGGATTTCCTCAGGAGCAACGATTACATCACCTGATTGTGTTGTAAATGCATTGATGTTTTGCATGGACACTTTGAGTTTCTTTTCGGACCCCATGCCAAGAGTTCTTCAGCTTTTCAAGATGGCAGAAGGAGCGATGAACCTGCAAAAAAAGATTAATTCAGGGAAATAGATTGAAGAGTGAGTAGCAAAGAAAATTACCTGAGCAATGTCGCATCAAAGGCCTTTTTAATGGTGGACTTTAGGCCTCTGATTTATGAACATCCCAAATCCACCGTAAACTCGAGCATGCACATATTGTGGGACAAAAACGAAGAATAGGATGCTCGAGGTGGAGTGGCGAGGAAGCTAAAAAGAGGGCAAGAAAAAGGAGGAGAAAACCATCAAAGTGATGCACAAAAGAAAAAGAAACCAGAAATTAAAGAAATCATGTATTTTCCTAGCAGCTACACATATTGATAGCAATTGAGTAGCTTGGGAGGCCATGTATTTGTAATCTTGCATGAATCACTCTTGGCTTAGAATAGTTGTGTCTTGATATGATTTTGGGTTTATCTATGTCTGAGTAGCTTATACTGCTCCACGTCATCACCCAACATGTAATCACTAAAGTCTACATATGGTTATGTGAAAAATACATGCATTAGACCAACATCATTGTCTACGTTTTGATTTTATGGAAGTATCCAAGTTAGCATTGGTTTCCTTACCTACCAACTCGAATCCTGTGTAAAATCAATTCTTGAACTCGCCAACACGTTCACCTTAATTCGATTCAAATCTATTATTTTCCATCTCAGGTTGCTATCTCCATGGAAGCTCTAACAGTTGCAACCATATTTTTTTGTTACCCTTTTGAATCTTCTATTTTAACAAACTTGCATTGTATGTGTTCATCTCGACATCGATTAATCAACCCATGTAAAACTTCACAGTTGTAATATATACAAGTCCATTCACTGTGACTCGTTTTCATTCTAAATCTTGGTTGAAACATTTTTTGTAATTTTTAATAGGTTTTATTTTCATGTAAATTGGTGATCGAAGTAGTGTTTAATTTTAGTCTAATTTTTATAGCTTTATAAACTCAAATAGACGATCTTCATTTTATTGATATTTATTCATCTTCTTAGTAAATATATACATGTGTGTGTGTAAAAAAGTATTATTTTATTGGGGTATAGTCCCTCCCAAAAAACTATTTGCCAATAATAAAAAAACTATTATTTAATAATAGCTTGTAGCTATATTAGATAAGTTTCTCACATTTGTCATTTAGTCGCAGTCAATGTGTGTCTTATACAGTTTAAATGTTAAATATAGAGTTGTCAATGTTGTTATTGTTTTATGAGAGTCATAACTCAAAACAAAATTAATTGTAAAAGGAACAATTGAATCAACAATCAAATTAATTTTATGGCCTTTGAGTACTCATTTCTCTGAACACCGAGCATACTGACTCATGATAGGCTAATTATGGTTCAATTACAACACAAACTTCTTCTCTGCGTCAACCAAAATGACATGCTCTCTACAAATTTGTGGGGTGAAACATGTCTTTTAAATGGTGCTATTGGTTCTATCCTCGAGATTGTTTGCACCATTTCATTTCACCGCCTATTTTCCTTCATTCATCATCGTCAAATTTGATCCATACACGGGGCCCAATTGGATATGGAAAACCCTTCCCATGTTCAAATTCCACCAATTTCTAGAGGTGCACGGGCAATGACCACTTGAAATAGCTTGGGCATTCTCAATCCATAAATCTGAAGGGCTTACTTTGCGGAGACCCATTGCTGACATTAGGGGTGGGTTTACCTTCCCATCTCTATCAAGAGTTCCCTCCATATCCACCCTTCCAATTTAACCCCCTTTTTCATTCAACCGCTATGAAAAAAATGTCTTCAACATCTCTTCCTTAATCACGCATACAAGAAAAATTCCGACTTCATTCCCTACCCTTCACACTCCCCTCTTAATCCCCAATGGGGCTTCCCTTTCAAACTGCTCCACTTCTTCTGCAATATAGATATTTTCTTCCACACCAGTTTCCACTACTTCGTAGTTTTTCATTTTCCTCCTCCAAATATCATATTGTTTTGTTGTCTGTTTCGGTTTCCTTTTCCACTCGCTAATATTTTGCTTTTGGCGTTAACATCGCACACCTCACGTGCGATTGCTAGTTATATTTGAAAAATTTAAACAAAATTCAAAAGGATGAGTCCCATGGGGGTTGGGGTAAGTGTGAATGCTTCTCATATTTTCAACGATACTAAACAATCCGGTGCATTCCAGCTGTTGTGATTATTAAATATTTGTTTTTTTTTGTTGAAATAGTTAAAATTATACATACACCAACATGTTCAAAATGTATCCACAAAAATATTTTAATAAGTTCAAATGGTTTGGTTTGGGGTAAGTGTGAATGCTTCTCATATTTTCAATGATACTAAACAATCAGGTGCATTCCAGCTGTTGTGATTATTAAATATTTGTTTTTTTGTTGAAATAGTTAAAATTATACATACACCAACGTGTTCAAAATGTATCCACAGAAATATTTTAATAAGTTCAAATGGTCGGGTTTGGGGTAAGTGTGAATGCTTCTCATATTTTCAACGATACTAAACAATCGGGTGCATTCCAGCTGTTGTGATTATTAAATATTTGTTCAACGATACTAAACAATCGGGTGCATTCACCTTTTGTGATTGATAAGTTTTTGTTTATTTGTGGTTGAAAGGTTAAAATCACACCTGCACTATTGTCTTATTTGGAAAATTTAAGTAACAAAATTTGAAAGGACCCGGCTTATTTGAGGATTTCAAGTTTTGTGATTAGTAAGTTTTTGTTTATTTGTGGTTGATTGGTTAAAACCATGCCTACACTACTATTGTATTTGGAAAATTTAAACACAAGGGACCCAAGTTTATTTGTGGCTTTTGATTTTTGCGATTAATAAGTTTTTGTTTATTTGTGGAATGGTTAAAACCATACCTACACCACTATAGCATTTGGAAAATTTAAACAACAAAATTCAAGGACCCAATGGTCTATTTGGGTTTGAATGGTTAAAACCATACCTCCACCATTATTGTCTTTGAAAAATTTAAACAAAATTCAAAAGGACTAGTCCCATGGGGGTTGGGGTAAGTGTGAATGCTTCTAATATTTTCAATGATACTAAACAATCGGGTGCATTCCAGCTTGTTGTGATTATTAAATATTTGTTTATTTTTGTTGAAATAGTTAAAATTATACATACACCAACGTGTTCAAAATGTATCCATAGAAATATTTTAATAAGTTCAAATGGTTGGGTTTCATGAGGAGTTGGGGCAAGTATTTATATTTCTAATCTTATCTAAGGAGAATAAACCAATTGATGCATTCTAGCTATTATCGCTAATAAGTATCTGTTTATTTTTGTTCGTAAGGTTAAACCCATATACACGCCTAGACTGCACGGAAACACCCTAGACCCCCTTGTACCAAGCTTGGTACATACCGGTAATCTTGACCTGGTACACTATGGGTACATACCCACAGGCCTTGGGTACGTCTTGGGTACGGAAATATGTACCTAGGGCCTGTGGGTACGTACCCATAGCGTACCCACATGGTTTTTTTAAATTTTTAAGTGCAAAAAATAAATAAAACTTGAGGGCTTTGACTGGAATTGAATCTTGGAAAGTTCGTGTGAGATTCAATATTGCCAGTAGGCTCCGAAGGGTCAAGAGAGATGAAAAGGACTTCATTTGGTTGACTTACTATTTGGGGGCTCTCTTGTTGCTCCTCATGGGTCCTTTATTCTTCAGTCAATTTGGAAGGCTAGGAATAAATGAAGCAGCTTGGTGGTTGGGCAGCCTATCTTCTCTTCATCTGACTTTAGGTGCCAAGCCTACAAATAAATTTTGTCAAATTAGAAATATAATGACAAGATCCTTGCCTTGATAAGAGGTTGTTCTGCCCTCCTTTGGTTTGAGAAAGAAATTAAAATATTTCATGACTTGTACAGATTTGGGAAGTGGATGGAATGGACAGACCTTAAAGTTTCCTATAAGCTTCCTCAATCTCAGTTCAAAATGTATACAATGCTCAAAAATTCTTTCACAACTCCCTATTGGACTAATTATGGAGGATGAGACATCTAACTCAAGCTTAAGGCATTAATAATGAATTATCAAATCTATAATACAGTCTATGTTATTAACTATTATGTTTTGAACATTATGGATCAATACAAACTCAAGTCTCAATTCTTGAAGTATTGGAAATTTGTTTTCATGTTCTATGAATGATTTAAATTTGTATGAGTATTAAATTTCAATAAGTATGCAAATTCTTCTTTGTGTGTGTGTGTGTGTGTGTGTGTGTGTGTACTAAACCCGTGGGCCGTACCCATAGTGAAATAGTCTAGATACATGCCACCATGTTCAAAACGTATCTAGAAATTTATTGTAAATCTGTGTAAGAAATGGGTAGGGTACATCCGCATGTGACATGCATGCAAATAGGTGCATTTTGTATAGGGTATAGTCACTTCGAGAGTTGGGTGCTGAGACAACTTAATTTTCTCATCATATGTGCATAAGAAAAACTATAAAAGAATTTATAAACATGTTATTTCAATAAGTTTTTAATTATTATTTCTAAATCATTGTTATTGAAAATATATAATAATTTACTAGGTGAATTATTGGGTGCAAAAAATTTAATTTAGAGGAAACATGCACACGCATGAGCGGGCACAAACACACACACACACATGTCAAATAATCTAGGTAAATATTAGTTTGGAAGAAATGTAGATACATGCCACCTTGTTCAAAACGTTTCTAGAAATTTATTGTAAAAATGTGCAAGAAACGGGTAGGCTAGATCCGCATGTGACATGCATGCATAGAGGTGCATTTTGTATAGGGTATAGTCACTTCGAGAGTTGGGTGCTGAGACAACTTAATTTTCTCATCATATGTGCATAAGAAAAACTATAAAAGAATTTGTAAACATGTTATTTCAATAACTTTTTAATTATTATTTCTAAATCACTGTTATTGACAATATATAATAATTTTCTAGGTGAATTATTGGGTGCAAAAAAATTAATTTAGAGGAAACATGCACATGGGTGTGCGGGCATACACACACAAATGTCAAATAATATAGGTAAATATTAGTTTGGAAGAAATATTAATTTTCTATGTATAATATGATCATCTTTTTTTACATTGCCCTTTCTCTAAAGGTGTCTTCTCACTGATTTCAGAACTTTTCAACATGCAATGGATTATGCCTTCGAATATGGAGGATTATTGTACTCAATGGGAGAGCCCTTTTAGGTTCCCTTATCTGGCCTAGGCCTGGAAGATTACTCTACCTCATCTCTTATGGGGTTTGTGGAAAATAAGGAATGATAGTGTTTTTAGAGATCAGAAACCTCTGATTGTGGTGGCTAAAAGGAAAATCCTAACAACCATTAAGGAAAATCTCAAACTCTTTAAAGGTAAAAAAAAATCCTTTCCCGAAATGGGAGCAGGAAGTCTTTGGATAAGTTCACCTATAGTCCGTCAAGAGAAAATCCTAGTAAGAATTTTCTTTGGATTAGACCTATGGGAAATACAATCAAGATCAATTTTGATGGGGCTTCAAAGGGGAATCCTGGTCAAGCTGGGGGAGGGGGTATCTTAAGGAATAGTGAGGGTGATTGGTTGTTTGTCTATGTGGGTCCCTTGGGAAAGCAGACTAATAACATGGCTGAAGCTAGAGCCCTCCTATGGGGTATTTTGGTTGCTAAGGAAAAAGGCCTTAAGGACATCCAGATTGAAGGTGACTCCTTAATTATTATAAATGCTCTCCTCAATAGGAGTAAGATCAATTGGTCATTAAAAAACATCATTCAAGATATCAAGGAATTGCTAAAGTATTTTGATAAGATATCTATCAATCATACCTTGAGGTAGGGAAATAAATGTGCGGACAAGATGGCCAATGTGGGAGTCCTTAGTAATGAGTACAAAATTTGGTGCAAAGGAGAGAGATTACCCTCTAATATTAATGATGAAATCATTAAGGATAACAGGTGCTAGGATAAATGAAGTCGGCATGAGCGGAGGAAAGTATCCCAGGTACCATGCTAGCTTTTACAAAAATCATTGTTTCTGTTCGATCTTTGATAGGCGAACAACTTGTTGGTTGTGGAAATATTTTCTAGGATGACAACTTTGGCTACATGCAGATGGGTGGAGACAGGATTTGAGTGGAACCCGCCAGTCAGAACATGGAGGAGAGTAACCAGGATCTTTGGAACAAGCTTAAAGTTGGTGGATTTAGCAATTATATTGCTAAATTACATGGTCACGACCCATCTCTATCAAAGGACTTTGGAAATTCCTGAAAGAGGGGGTTTTTACTGTCCACGGTGTGGAGGTTGAGGTCTCGAGTCCAATATTGCCAGGGTGACTGATATGAAGATGGAAGGGTTAAATATCTACAAGGAAAGAACCCGTAGAGACCTCGAGATTGATCGATTTTTCATTGGCAAGGAGAAATGTTACTTCTTCACAGATGGCATTGCACGTTCATGCATTCCTAGGGTCTGGAAGGATGTTTTCCTTCAAGTTATGAAATATATTACATTGGAGGGTAAGTATAGAAAAATCTATACCCATCACATGACCTTCCTCAACATGTTCATCACACAATTTTATGGCTAGTATTCCCTTTTTTCTTGCCACCTCTCTTTCAAATTCACTGATGGCTTTCTAGAATGAGAAAGCTGAGTTGCCCCTCCATGAGGGCTTGATTCTTCTTCTGGTTGAGAATGGCAAGCCGGTTCTAGATTATCCTTTGACAACGGTCCTGGAGGAGCAAGCCGAGGAAGATGATATTACTCTTGCGGAGTGTCTAACTAAAATGAAAGTGGGTAAGGGTATCCTCCGGGGAATGAGAAAGATAAAGACAAAAATGAGGGTGGTGTTGGGGAAGCTAGCACTTCGAGGAAGAATGAATGTGTGGGAGACCCCAATGTATTTGAAGAATGGAGCAGGAAGATGTTGTATTTATAAGGGGTCCTAAAATCCATGGAGGACACGAAACGAGGGGCAAAGGGAGTCCATTCTGAACATCATCAACATTTTGAAGAAGATGGTCACGGATCAGGTCTAGATAAAACACAAAATGAAGAAGCTTAGAGATTCAAGTTAAAGTTCTACTTGACAGAGTGGAGGGGATTGAAGGGGAAAAGAAAAGGAGGAGATTCAACCTTCACATAAGTAGCTCGAAGGAGGAGTAGGTGATGGATGGTTCTGGAATCCAGAATGGCTGCTGCTGGCCTAGGGCCTCCGGCGGGTTTGTTGCGGAGGTTTTTTTGTTTTGTTCTTTGAACTGTGTGTGAACTACTAGTGAACTATGGTGTCCTATTGTTTTTGGTCTTTTTGTCCTCTCTGGGTCCAGATCCTGCAATGTAAGAGTTAAGCCTGTTTAACTCATCTTTTTGGGACCCCTTTCTAGTTTTTTTCCTGTTTTGTTTCTGGTTGCATTCCTCTCTTTTGTTATGGCCCTTGGGAGCCAATCCCTATTTTTTTGCCTAATCTAATAAAAATGATGTGTGGTCTTAATTACACCAATAGGATTACAATGGAACAAGCAACTCCAACTATGTATAACAATGCATCATTAATGGCTTAGTTTTGTTTTTTCATACATTTTTATTTCTAACAACCATGAAATGAATATAAACCATCCATATCTTTTCCTAGCTACAATTTGATTTGCAATGTGGGAGATTTGTATCTATAGTCCTTGATAAAATAGTGCAACCAAATGAAATGAATGAATTTTCATTAGGGAGAATGTTATATGTTTCTTGACAGTGCTTAGACAAAACTTGAAATGGAATATTACCTACAGGGTGAAAAATTACAAATTTTAAAACACACAATAAAGAGACATGAAAAGGTCAATTTGATGTATCCATTATTGAGAGCGAAAATATGCCATATATATGTAGAAGAGAGAAATAGAAAATAATATGAACATGTATCATATAACTTTGTTTCTTGAGGATTATAGCTTCCCCAAAACATCATTTGTAAATACCTACACTATAAGAACATTAGCTTGTTATTCAATATGTATTTAAGATAAAAGCAAAATATCATGAAATATACTACACGTTCTTCCATGGAACACCAAATACTACTACTCACTCTTTTACAAATGAGGACATTGATACTCAATTTATTTCTAGCACACAAATTACACGTGCAACATGAAGTTCATAAATTAAACATCATCGTACCACATTAGATATTTTGTGTGAGGATATAATAACTCTCAACAATGAATGTACATGTTCCATTTACACATAATCACATCCAAACATTTAGATTAGACTATTCTAAGGAAACCATGTTTGTTGGAGATATCTAGTTTAAAGAATAATAATCACCACTTCTCTAAATGGAATAACATGGACCCTAGAAAATAACCCCATGTCTTAAGTGTGCTACTCAAGTTTAAGAAATGATAGTAGTAAGAGTAAATCTGATGTTTGTAGTGTCTTGTACATATGATGACCTGATACAAAGATTGTGGCCAAACTATTAGCTCCCTATAAGATATTATACACTTACAAAATGTCGTCCCTGTCACATAGAACAATCAAATATATTTATTGTTAGAAGACATGGATAAAAAGTATCATGTCATGTAGGCCTTAGAATACATGAAAGTAATTATCCATACAAGGATTTCCAACATACATGTTATCCCAATTTTTCCTCCAAAAAAACTTATCAAACACAACCTCGCACAAGGCAGAACAAATCAAAGGACGGTTGATCGTGCGAGCTCACATATGAAATCCAACAAACATGTTACAGTGGCTCTATAATGGAATAACAGGGTCATGGAAGGAGAAAACAGTGTCAAAGAAAACAAAAGGCTCAAAGGAAAAGAAACAGGGAAAGGTTCAAAGTCTTCAGGCTTTGTAAATAATTCGAACAAGCCCCAAAATTGGCTAAGTATGAAAGAATCAATGGCATCCTCCCGACTCTAATTGGTACAAAATGACTTTGATGGCGCCTCTAGGGAAACCACGAGATCTGCAGCTAGAGGAGGAGCAATACGAGACCACAAAGGTAATTTGATTGCTTTGCTTATGTTGGAAAAATGGGAATTCAAACCAATCATTTTGCCAAAGCATTATCTGCTCTGGGGCTTGAGAGTTGCACCTCAAAATATTCGAGAACCTTATTGTTGAAGGGGACTCCCTTAATATCATTAAGCTTCTTAATTAGTCCTCATCTCCCGAGGTTGGAGTATTAAAGACTTTATCTCGAATCCATAAGCATTAGCCACACCTTCAATAGTATCGAATCATACATACTTACGGGGAGGGCAACAATCAAGGATGCACCGCCATATGGCATTAATATAAATTTTACTATCCGGGGTAATGATAGTATCCCTAATCGCCTTCACAACAAGATCCATGCGGCAAGCAATCTCTAGAGATAAGCCTTAATCTTCGGAGGAAAATCAAATCATCAATTCTTTCACACGTCTTTGCTTTAATCTATATGGCGAGGAAAATAATATCTATTTCAAAAAATAGCAAGATCTATTTAAGGAAATTCAAGTGGAGTTATCCGTTTTGAAAATCACGCACGCGGAGAGTACAATGGCGGTGTGATATCCGGATGACAAACTCCACGAAAACCGATGATAAATACAATGTGATTGTTGATAGGAAAAGGGTTTTCACACGCGACTTCCCGCGAGCTCGGTTCAAAGAATTACGCGGCCGTTCGTGAGAGACCAACGGCTATAGTTCCTGATCCTTATGCGATCTTCAACAAGTAAGAAACGAACTGCTTCTTCACACTCAATGGCATTCTCGAAATTGTTGTAACTCGCACACCACCGAGAAGATGGGAGGACCACCTGTCAAATTGAGCGGTGCGCGGACCACGATTGGAAGGAAAACACTAAAATTTGGAACATTCTCGGCATAGGCGGCTTCACCACTTTGTTGAAAGGGTGCAAGGACATGATCAAAGCATTTCTGTTCGCTTTGCTAAGGAGTGGAAAGAGAGGCCTCGACTATGGGGGACAGAAAATTCTTGTCAATGAAGAGCTCATTCTTGAGGCGACCGGCCTCGGCTTGGATGGGTACCGCTTCTTCAATAAAAGGGTTATCAAAGAAGTCAAGAAAGAAGATTTGTGGAGGAAGATGAGAAGCTTATTTTTAGCACAACAAAATGCTGCTTGTAAGCTCAATTCCATCACCGTTTGATGAAGTCACTCGCATGATGATTCGGTTCATCTCCTTGGAGGGCGGGTTTATTCTTCGTCCCAGCTAAGCATCTTATCTTTTAAACCACTTCCGTAGGAATAGATTGGTTTGCTTCCCTCATTATCTATTAAACTCTCTTGAGCGCTCCATTTTGGAGTTCCGTAGCATACAGGCGGTTCCTCGCATCAAGGGCTTATTTTGCTAATTCACAAATACTACCTTCTCAAGTACCCCGGTCTTCCTTCCTCTCTTAGCCCGGCTCCCCCTTTGATGGGCTCTGCTCTACATCCTGCTTCCCCTGCTGCCCTTTCCACCGGTGCTTACTCCCCATGCCCATCAGTGCACAAGCTTCTCCTTCTATTCCTCCTGCTGCTGCTCCTGCCACCCACCTCGCCTCTACCTCTAAACGACCATTCACCAGGGCTTCTAGGAGACTCAACCTTGAGACTCTTGCTGTGGGGGAAAGAGCCTCTTGATCTTGACATTGCACGTGACTGCTTGAACATTAGTAGTGCCAGTCCCCGGGAAGCACAGATGGATAACCCTTCTAAGAGACTGGAGGCCTTAGAGGCTGAGATAAAATTGCTGAAGGATGAGGTCAAAAACCTAGCTAAGCAAAAAGGTAAGAAAAGCATGGAGGGGGAAGGGAGCATTGACAACAGTCAGATTGAAGACATATACAAAAAGCTGACCTCCTTAGACTCCCGCCTAGGGAAGGCTAAGACTAGGCATGATTACAACATTGCCGCCTTTAGGGCCATTGAGGAGTTCATCGTGGGTCATGCCAAAAGTGTTTCCAACCTCAGCGGTGTCCCGGCTGCACTTTGGGGCAATGAAAAAGAGAGCAAAAGAACCATCGAGGAGCTCGATAAGACGGATGCTGCCCACATGACCACTTTGGGTATGTTTCATGCTTGGAAAAAAGTCAAGATCAGTATTGATCAAGCAGGCCAAGAAGTAGTCCTGCATGCTTCTACTTTGCTCTCTATTATTATTCTTACTATTTCTTGGTCAGGGCTTACTATTTTTTTGCTGTTGTTTTGTTGTTAAGTCTCGTTTGTGTAGTCATTTAAGGATACGTATAATTTCATTGTAATACTTGGACTTGGTTACATCTGCTCTGTTCCTCACTCTTATTCCGCTTAAAGGCCTTATTTTGTATTCAAGGGTATAGTCCCTTTCAAAAATTATTTGCCATTATTAAAAATGGAAGCCTCCACGTGCCTCATTGGTGCATCTCCAAATATTAAGCTCAAAAGGGTAGACTAAAATGAGTGCAAGGCTTCCACATGTCCCAGGCTTGAAAAAGGATAGAGCCGGCCATTGAAAAGTCCAAACAAGCGGAAGGAAACACATGTCAGCTCGATGCAATTTCAAGATGGGAGCCCAAGGCGGGGACTCAAACTTGTGCAAAGCCTCCACGTGGCCAAGGGTCAACAGAGGTCAAATCCAAAAGTAAGCCTAAATTGGTTAAGTATAAGAGTACATGCGGAAGGTGCCACGTGTCTTAACGATGCTCCTTCAAAGGTAAAATACAAAGTTGGTTTTCAAATGAGCATGGGCCTTTTACGTGTCCCAGGTCTAAAAAGGGACAAAGTCGGGGGGTTGAATAGTCAAAGTAGAGGCAGGCCAGTGGAGGGAGCAAAGTGTCTCAACAACACTACTTTAAAAGTAAAATTTGGTGGGTTTCCAAACAAGCGCCAATCCTTGATGTGTCCAAGGATAGGCTATTGGCATTCTAAGCAATAAACTTAGGAAAATACAAAGAAGCCCAAGGAGCTCGCGGAGGCCACCACGTGTCATCCCGATGTGATTTCAAGAGCATAAGGAAGGAGCTAAATCTCCAAGATGCATGAGACTGCCACATGGACCCGGTACAGATAGACTCTTTAAACATGGCGCGCCTACGACCCTAATCTTCAGATGTCCATATCTTTTATTTGGAAACTCGAGATCTCGGTGGGAGAAGAATTTTTAGAACCATCTCGACACCCTTTTTTACACCATGGAAACATAAAATATCATTTTTAATAGGATTTAGTGGGTGAAAAATGGGAAAATGTCTACCAGGCCATTAATACAGAATCTGATTTCTTTAACTACCAGATTGGGTTTTATTTGATCTGTCGTTCTTCTTCCTTAGCACACCAAGCAGACATAGGGAACTAGAATTGATAGATTGTAGGTGGATTTGAAAGGGGCATTGATTGATGGTGGTTGAGATTTCAAAGAAGGATTTGAATTCTTCCCTCCTCTCTCTCGTTCTTCCTATATATTGTAATGAAGGGGCATATTCAAAGTGGTTGGTCATTGTTTCTCCTCTTCCCCCTCTCTCTTTCTTCCTTAGGGTAGAATGCGAGTCTAAGCCTCCTCCCATGGCTCTGTAATGGCATTTTCTTGCCTCTTTCCCACTGATGATGTACCGTGTAACATTTTGGAGCAATAAAATCTATTTTGTGATGCATCTGTCCATCATTGGGTTATTTTGTTGTCTCTTCTTACCTCTCATCATTGCATGTTATACTGTGCATACTCTGATGTTTGTTATAGGTTCTAGGAGTTGTGTCTAATGGGTTTTGAAGTGGTGTTCCATGTGAAATATATCTCTGGTCTGTGGTGCATTCTGTCCATGCTCTCCTCTTCTCACCTCTCTCCACTTCAGGCATTCGGATATGTGATCCAACCACTTCCTTTTATGGTGTATCACCGCTTAGTGTAGGATCTTTCACCCTCTCTATCTCTCTCCCTATCCACTTAGAATGGTTGGATTAGGATTGAATAGGTTCTTCCTACACTGGAGTATCTTGTGGCAGGTAGATTAGGAAGCAAGAACTAGCTTTCTCCGGAGGTCCATCTCAAGTTTTGCAAGTCCCACATCTTAAGAGATGCTCCCATGTTGTGTAATCACACCGAATGCCCCACTTCACACCCGGGCCATTCGGGGGTGCTGTGATTCTGCACTAACAGTTTTAGCATGCCCGGTGGGACTCTGATGCTAGATTTTCATCTTTCCAAGGTTTCTCATTACAACAACAAATCATAAGCCACCATGTGACCACACTAACAATTTTTGCACGCCCGTGGGACTAGTCTGAAGCACCTTAAAACTTCATCTTAGTGGGTTGGTGTGTTCCTATTAAGGTTCAATCTTTTGAGGTATATGCAAGCACATCTGGCAACTCCATCTAGTCAAAAACCCTATCTCCATCCATTTCCACCCATCTTCATTCACTCTTCTTTCCATATTTCTCATTTTTCTTCCATTTCATGAAGTTGTGCAATCATGACTTCATTCCCTTCATGGAACTCACACTTACAAAGCAATGCAATTCACCTCCAATGCATTTCCCAACTCCTCCAGATCAACATTATAATTAGATCCATGACCATTATGCTCACCCATATGAGCAGGGTCAAAGTTAGTTTGGCCATGGAGCTTATCAAGAACAAGGGGACACATATAATGGTGACAACTATGTGGAGAATGTTGGTTTGTTGGAGAAGATTCAAAGAATGGAGGCTAGCATGGTGCAATCCAGGGGTACATTATAGATGAAGGCATTCAGATTGGTTTTAGGACACCTTGTCCATGGGGAGGCCCTTTTCCAAGACATTACAACCCTCAGGAGAAGATTGACTTCATGGTTGCAGTGTTACCTCAACTTGCATAGTGGATTGAGAAGATTGAGGCCTATGAGCTTGGACACAAGACAACCTTGTCAATGGGTAAATCCACCACCTCCTAATCGCTTGTATATATTTACCCTCGGTAAATATAAAACCACGCAAAGGGAAATCGGGTTTCGGAGGTGGAGAAACATGGCGCAGAAGCATGTCGAAGGGTTAAAAACCCCGATGCCAAAGAACATGTCACAAGGGTTGGAAAACCCGACGCAAAGGGAAAGCGGGTTTTGGAGGCGGAGAAACATGGCGCAGGCATGTCGGAGGGGTTGGAAAACTTGACATCAAAGGCATGTAGGGTTTCGAGTTTCGGAAACATGAAACATGAAGCATGCAGATCGCAAAGGATGTCCCGATGCTCGAGGGTTCCGCAAACCTGAAAACGCTTCCAAGGAAATCGGGTCTCGGAGTCGGAAAAACATGGCGGGGAAGCACGGGGCGAAAACATGTCGAGCAACCCTCCGAACCCGATGCACATGCAAGTTCATCTTCCGCCCCCGAAACAAAGGAAAGCTCGGAAATACTGGCGGAAGTGGGTTTCGGGAAAATGCAAACATCAAGCAGCATGTCGAGCCATCCTCCAAGTCCGATGCAAATGCAGAGGAGAACCCCGAACCCGACAGGCAGAAGACCCTGACGCGGGAAATATTCAGATCGCCATAACTTTTTGCAGGGAGCTCGAGATTCACACAAGGTTGGACTTTTCGGAAAGCTCTCAGCGATCCTCTACCCAACTACTACTGGATATCTTTAATTGGGTGGGAACAAGTTCTTAAAATGCAAAAATACAGTTCGCCATATTTTGAGTTGTTGAGATTCTCACCTACCACCATAATGGGATGAGTTAGGTGCAGTCTTGGAGGTGGTTGGGGCAAAATTTGAATCATTATCTTCTCCCTCTTTTTCCTCATATAAATGGTAAGGAGAGGCTCTTTGATGGGGTTGGAAATTTTGTTTTGCATCCCCCCTTCTTCCCTTGCTTGCAAGAGAATTTGTGGAGCTTTCAAACCTCCCATACGGGTTGTAATACCAGTTCTTCTTCTGCCTCTTGGCCACTGCAATGTATTGTATCGACTCTTGGGCAATAATATATATATGTTTGTGATTGAATTTTTGACCCTCTCATGTATTCGTTGTTGCCATTTTGATCTCTTATTGCGGTTTGGTTACCTGTGCATGATGTTTGTATTGCATCTCTGTGGTCTGTGTTAAATTTGCAAAGCGAGTGTTTAACATTCCTCGGTGCATCACCTCCGTAGTTTAGGTTTTATTTTTATGCATTCTCTACCCTGTCTCCTTGGCAAGTTAGATTAGGTTTTTGGTAAGCCCTCTACGTTTTATTCGTGCATCTGAACAGAGGAATAGGAGCCGGCCTTCATCCAGAGAGATTTTCCGATTTCGCAAGGTCCCACACTTGGGAAAAGCTCCATGTTGTGCAATCGCACTGAGAGTCTCAACCCATCATGTTGTAGAGTCCTGGGGTGCCGAGTTTCGACACCAACACTAACTCTTCATTTTTTCTTTCTCAAACTTTATCATTTCAGCATGATCAAGAGTCAAGCCCCTCATCTGCTGCCCCAAGTGTTAATTTATTTTCTCCATCTCCTGATCTCCCATCCCACCTCAGTTCCTCTGCCCTTTTCCCTTCCAAATAGTCATCCCCTCCAAACAAACAAGAAGTTCCACCTCCCTTCCCACCAAAAACAATTTCAAATCTTATTTAACCCCAAACTACCACTCCTCTTTCTTTCCCAAGTCCATGTTGGGAAGAGACTCAAGAATCCAGTCAAGGAGAACAACAAGAAGGGGAACCCAACAGAGAAGAAATGAAAGACAATCAAAGAGTTGGGATGCTAAATTTGGGTTTACAAAGATTCCCTTAATGGTTAAGCCAATAGAGGAGGTTAAGGTTGAAGAACCAGTGGTGTCTGAGGCTAAGTTTGCAGCAGAGGAGGAGGACCATAAAGTTTTAGAGGCTCCAAGTGTGGAGCAGGCTACAGAAGAACCTTCATTTCTTCCTCCCACTTCATCCCATTTTATCTCTAATGTTAAAGAAGAGTTTAAGATTTCAAACTTCATGTTGGAAGATGAAGGGAACCGTGGTAAGGAAGTAGCAGATCAGGAGGACACCATGGAGGAGGTTGAGCACATGCAACAGGAAAACAAGGAGACAGATTATCTGTCTGACTTGGAGGATTTCTTTGATGGAAAGGAGTGTAGTGCCAACTTCCCTTTGACACCTTTTGATACTAATCATGATACTGCTGATTATATTATGGGAATGATTATGGACTTTATTATAATATGATGTTAGATGTTAGATCATGGATTATTGTTGACCTTGATTCAGTTATGATGCATGATGATTATTAGAGACATTTTGGATATTGATGTGATATATTGTTTGACATGGTTATTATAGACACCTGTAGTTTGATCAATACACTATTATTTCTAATAGTGCACTAACTATTCTTCCCTTTGCAAATTGACGGCACACCGCTAGTTAAACCTATCTAACTCCCTTCTCATGACATCTTTTTGGTCATTTTTCCTCTTATAAACCACTTAAACAAGTTGTTATAGCCTCGTTCTAACTACATTAACTTCTTATTCCCTTCTAGCTTGCTTCTATTAGCTCCCTAGAATATCAATCCACTTCGTTGGATTGATTAAGCCCTTCATAAACCCTTCCATAAACCCTAATTACTCTCTAAGAGAGATTAATTAGTCTAACCTAGGTTAATTACCCTAAACATAGTCAAATCACACTTTGACTTGCTAAAAGTGATTTTTGGACTTTAGCATTTGTCCCACTTGCACCCAAATCTCCCATTTTCCCCAAACCAAAAACTATAAATAGGGCTATACCCCTCCCTCTTTTCCTAAGAATTCTCTCTTCTTCTTAGCATAGATTATAGTATTTTGTTTAGGCTTTAGATTGTATTTCATCTTCTTCTATTGAGCTAATTGCATTTGCTTTTGTATTTCATAGCACTAATATAGAGTAAAAGGGAAGATCCATTGGCCTTGAAGCCATTAATGGGGAGATCCCTTTCTCTTAAGCACACAACTGAAGGCTTAGATCCTCTTAGGTTCATTATTTCAAGCTTTTAAAGAATAGAGGTTAATTTCATTTGTTTAGTTTGCATGTTTACTTCAAATTAATGTATGCAAAGAAGAAAACCTTGCTCATTTCTTATCACATGGTCCATTGATCAGATTGTTAAAATCCTTTGGGGTTTCTTTAGATATTCTTACCCCAAATCCATGGCTTTTATAACTTTTCATTGAACACATTTAGCACACCCGGTGGGACACTTATGTCCATCCTCCATTAATGGAGATCTTTTAGGTTTTTCAAAGTTCATTTTCAAGTTTTTGGGTCAAATCACTTGTTATTTCCTCTTTTTTTTCTAACGCTAGATAAATGGCCTTCATTTGCATGTATTTTGTGGGTTTGATATAGAAATAGGACACTTTGACTAACAACTAACCTGTTTGCTCTTGAAAATTTGAAAATCTGTGTTTTTTATAGGTTTTTCACAGGGTGCACGTAGGTGTAAAACAAGGGCGTGTACATGTTGAAACCCTAGTGTACCCATTGGATCAGGCACGTACCTATTTGGAGGACTTCATCATTTGTAAATTTTATCTCTACAGGGACGCACATGCGTCTTCGTAATCTAGGATGCGTATCCACCTCTCTGGCCGCGCACTTGTAAATGGTCTGACTGTGTAAAAATTTGACAATTTCTGTTTGTGCTTGGGTGTGTGTGTGCATCAAACCTAAGCGTCCATGTAAATATGCATGTGTCTTTGTAATGTTGCAAGCGTCATGTTTTACTGCATTGGATTTCATTAATTTTTAATTGCAAGCATACTCATTGAGTAGGGCATGTATCCGTCCATTGGGAAGCGCTGGTGTCGGTATAGGCACACAGGTGTCTGTAGTAAAATTGGAAATTTTTACAGTCTGCAAAAATATTTTCTTCTGATCCATTACTGCAGGTTTCTAGGACTAACAATTCAAAAAAATAGTGTTTTTCTTAACATTTTAGTTTGCATAGTTAAAGTGTTTTGTTCTTGGCTTAAAATTAACTTTGTAGAAGTGTGTATGCTCTCTCCTCGCGTCTTCAAAGGCAATCTTGGAGATCAAAAACACTTATACAAAACTCATATTGATTGTTCAAAAACACTTATTTTATAAAGGATGAAGTAAAAATTTCATGTGATTTCAGTAGGATTTTTCACGTTGCGTATGCTCTTCCTTCGCGCCTTTTTGGTGATCTTAGGAATCAAAAGCAAAGTGTAAAATTCTCTTTCTTGACATCAACCTACGAACTGGAAAATTACTAAAAACTTGTTTTCTACAGGACCTAACGCTTGTCAAAGAAGGGTGTCAAAAAAAAAAACTGCTAATACACATGTTCTTACAGGTTGCCAAATGGTGTGCCACTTAAAACCACATTAAGATAAAAAATATTAAAAACACCATATTCAAAACATTTTATTGCAGGTTTCAGAAAAGGTGCATCCCTATCTACTCAACTGGAACATAACCCCTTTGGAATAACGCCTTAAGCTATAATAATGGGGGTGGTTCCATGAACCCTAAAGTAATCCACCACTGAGTAACCTTGTGGATGAAACAGGAAGCGCTTCGCTTACCCACTTGACTAGTACGCCTTGTGAGATAGAGTTACTGAGTTATCCGTATGGTGACCCCGGGAGAGAATATGTGGATAAACTAGTTTCCCTTTGTGCTCGAAGGGGGTAAAGTAAAGCCGAGATACTCCCAAGATAGGCAAGGGACTATTTGGGTAAATCGCGCTCGCTTAAGACAACTTTGTAACACCTAGGTAAGAGAACTTATTAAGGAGACCATTTTCTCTTGGAGCCAACTTTTCTAGTCCTTTGTTGCGTCAAGCCATCACGAAGTGACAACTCATCTGGAATCTGAACCTTTTTTTTCAAACAAGGAAAGGAACCCTTGTGAGTTTGATCTAAGTGTCTTTTCATCATGAGACTAAACTACGTCCCACTTTCGCTTAGTTTTATTCTTGTCTTCAGACGAGGTGAAGCTCTTCCCAAGTGACGCTTGGTTTGTTTCTATCTTTTAATCAATACCCTTGCATTCTCACTACCCATTGTTTGGGGTGAGAAAGGAGCGTACCTGCACGTTTTTATCAGAGATAGTGCTTGCCACTTTTTTTCTGTTTACGCCCATCCATGTTTGCGGCTGGGTTGTTAAACATCTAAAGTGTGCAGGTATGCTTTTCGTATCTTTGATAAAATTCCTTCCATCTTGACTTCAGGATCATCTTCACCACTGTGGGTACGGTTCATCTTTTGTCTCTTCTTGAGTTTATAGTTTTTTTGCACCTTAGACACACAATCTTGGTACTTACATCGTGTTCTCATTTTGTGAGAAAATGGTATAATTCCCTTTATTGCATGGTTACGCTGCTCACATGATTTGAAACTCCTTGCTATACTTATCATTTGGTTTCGGTTTCGACGTCATCTGGTCTTCTTGAAAAGTGTTGATAACGCCTTATATATATCATAATAAATTTGTCATGGTACTAACACCATGCTTTCTCGGTTAATGTATTACGGTGACGTTGTTATGCTATATGTATTCATGACTTCCATTTTTCAGAAGGTTTGGCTTTCATCGGCATTCAAATTAAGTTTTACGTATACCTTGTCAAGGGACTGTGACGGCATCATGCCAGTACTTGGGCCTTGTTAAGGTTCTAACTGGACCTACGTATTGATACATCATTTTTGCTATCTATTTTTAGGGCATAGGCTTCGAAACAAAAAACTGAGTGATCATAACATTTAGGTGTGCATATGAGTGTTCCTTGATAAAAACAACTACATAACACTACATCTAGGATACACTATGGTACAGTTCAAACATTTCCTTGAGCAGCTTGCAGAAACCATACACTTAGGGGTCACACTAGCTACATACCAAACATCTGTTAGTAATGCCTTAAATCATAAAAATGGCAGCCAAATCAAATGAGCATGATATAGGAGAAAACCCTTTCGACACCTTCCCATTTAGTGGTCACAATTTAGCACCACTCTTTTCTCAAGTCAAGGATACGAAGATGTTAATTGATCATAGTGGAGAAGAGTCAGACTCTTTGGAGAACAACAAAGGTTAGACCTAAATAGATTTGACAAACTCCTATATTATAATAAAGATCAAGTACTCACAAGAGTCTTAGCATTAGGAGCTAAACTTCCACACGAGCGTGAAGAAGAAACAAAGGTCATTAACCCTAACCTAGGAGAGCAAAGATTCGTCTTAGACACAGATAACCCTTTTGATGTGGGATACACTTCCACTTCTAGGCAACATAAAGCCTGTTGTGTCGAAGGTGAACCATCATGAAAACGTCACTATAAAGCTTCACGTAAAGTGAAAATTGAGCAAAAACTTCCCCTCCTTCAAATTTGATGAAGAAGAGGACCCCCTAGTTGAGGAGGAGATCCTCCAAAAATAGATCTTGAAGTTGAGTCAAAAACTAGCAAACCTAGGCTCTTCAAGAAGAAACATATACAAAGACAAAGACAAAAACAAAATTAACGAGTTTCAATTTGACCCACATACATACTATACCTTTAAGGAAACTCAGAACAAAGGCCAATGTCACCTACTAAAGAGCAACTCATTCAGGAGGAATTGAAATCTATGAAAGATATGCTTACTACATTACAACAGGGAAATGTAGGCCAAAATAGAAAGTATTCATATGAAGAATTATGTCCTTACCCCTTTGATAAGGACATGTTACAACAACCTTTCCCAAAACACTTTACCATTCCCAAGTTTGATAAATATAAGTGCAAAAGTGATCATCGTGATCATATAAAAAAATTTTACATGGCTTGCCAAGAGGTCGTGTATAGCGAATAATTTCTTAATACGACTTTTTCCTCGCAGCCTAGGAGCCGTGTGATTGGAATGGTTCTACAATATGGAAAGTGACATCACAATGAATGATCTATGTAACACAAAACAAAAACCCAATGAGACATTTGTAGGATTTTTACAACGATGGCGTGGGTTAGCTAGTCACTTTCCTTGTGCCTTACCAGAAAAATAGTTAGTGAGCATATTTGTTCCTAACTTAAACCCAAAAATAGCCTTTCATTTACAAATGCATTATGGCTCAAACTTCAAAGAAGTCATAGAGAAAGGAAGTCAAATTGAGAAAGCCCTCATTGCCAAGGGAACGCTTAAACCTGTCACTAAAAACAAACATGAAGCCAAATCCACAGACAAACCTAAATTCTTCAATAAAAATAAACATGTTGTTGGTGATGGCATTACGGACTCTAAGAGAGTCCAAGCCATATAGATAGGCCCACTTTTAAAGATTTTGTAAGGACCTTGTCCCAAAGCACCTACCAAACGTACGTTTACGTCCTTAACATAATCCTTATCTACCATCCTAAAACAATTAGATGATGCGAAAATGGTAGAATATCCAACTACAATAGTACCATATCTCGGAAGATGCTCCAAAACTGGTTTGGTTCAAAGATCATGAATACTGTGACTTCCATCATGTTAAAGGACACAAAACAGATAGATGTTTGAGATTGCACCATTATATCCAAGACCTCATCGAGGAAGGGAAGATTGTTGTGGATTCTCCCCCTAGAGTGCGGTAAAAGTTCAAATGAAAAAATGGGTATTTACAAGGAACCTTTTCCTAACCATGCAGATAAAAAGAAAAGAAAACCAAATCAAGGGCAAACCTCCAACAACTATAGGATTGCTGCCTATGTGTACCCTACAAATGATAGTCCTTATGATTCCCTCATTGGATGTATTAGCTCATCTAATGAACATATCAACAAATCCAAAGGTCAAATGATTGGTTCTGGGTTCTGCAGGTTTGACAGAGGTCTCGGGTAGATCACAGGTGGATGAGGGTGAGATGAAATTTGGTGGGTAGGTCTCTGTTCTAGGCTGTATGGGAAAATACAGAGACCGATGTCGGTTAAGGGTAACCGACGACGTGGTCAGGTAACCGTAATCGTGCCGCATATCATCGTGGAAATCTGGAAATGCCACAAAACAAGCTTTGGGTCTCCTTTGTGATTACACAAAGGACTTTGGTTGGTCGGGATGAGGTATTGGGTGATCGGGGGTAGGATTTGGTGAGGTTTTAATGGGTATATGGAGGTGGAAATGTTGGAGAAGGTCAATAGGTGGCTAGGTAAACAATAGATGATAAAATGATGATGAAATGAAATAAACCAAAAAAGTATGACGTTATACTTACTTGGATTCCGTCCTGAATGCCTGTGAGTGAGGGATGGAGGTGCTGATGAGAGGTTTGAAGGTTGCAAGTGATCACCAACTAAGGAAAGCTTCTGCATGGGCTACATGTACATTCCTCTTTGCTTGGTTAGATCAGATCATGGTCGGGATGGTCAGTGGAAAAAGATGTTTGATCTCCTTCCTCATGTGCATTCTCACTGAATTCACTCTCTCTGAAGATGTGTTATCTCTCTGAGATGTGTTAATGCTCACCAACCTTCTACTTCTTTTTTTCTTCCAACTTCCAACCTTGAGAATAAGGTTGTTTTGGGGTTAAAAGGGTAACCGATGGTGGTTCCGCTTAACCGGTGACGGTTAGGGGTAACTGGCGTCAGTCAAGGTGGGATTTCCTAGGTTTACTAAACTAGGGAGATCCTCTTGATTTCCTCGATCTCATGTCATCATTAACCCATGGATTAGACTGGGAGCTTCTTGTGAGCATGCGGGAATGTGGTTAGAGGGAATGTAGGCATTGATTTTTAGGGTTTGGGTAAGTCTTAGTTAGTTATGGCAACTTACTAAGAATAGGTCTTAGGTTGAGTTGGCTTGGTGAGGTGTCTAAGTGAATTATATGTGGATATTATTTAAAATAAGATATTTAAATAATAAATATAGTGAGGATAATGCATTAATTTAATTAAATTAATTAAATTAATATTAGTGGGGTGAAGGGGGCCATGGCTAGGTGAATGTGATGAAGGGTGTTTATTCATCGAGGGACCAAAGGGGAGTGTGACCTAATTTTAGTGTCTACATTTTTCCCCTTTTTGTTGTGTAGCTTGTATTGGTAAGTGACGCTAACAAAAATAAGATGTGGTTGCCCCATGTGTGGGTGAAGGTGATCCCCTCAAACCAGAACTGACGAGGCCGAAGGCAAATCTAGTGTGGTTTGATAAAAGGTAAATGTGAGGAAAAGGTAGGTGGGCACAGGGGAAAAAGGGTTAAAGGTCTACTCGGGAAATCTAGGTAATGGGTCAGGGTCAAAGGTAGCAACAAAAAAAACACGCACACACGTATAAACTATAAGACACTACCAAAGTCAAGAGCAGGCAAAAACTCTACATCATCTAAGGTCGATAGGTTTATCCAAACAAGGTCAAGTGATTCCGTATCCAAGGTATAGGATATGGTCAGGAAACACAACATAGGTTAGGTGCAGGAACATGTTTAGGTATGTTCCAGTACACCAAAGGTAGGGTTAGGATAAACGGTCACGAAAATAGGCTAGGTAAGGTCATTAGGTCAACAACACAAGTAATAGTGCCACAAGGTATAGCAAACACATGAGGTCAAAGGTCACTAGTGATGGTCCAGTCCAAATATCTAGGTCACAAATGGGGTAAGGCCAAGGTAGGGGTAAAATAATGAGTCCCCAAAGGAGGACAAAGGGAGGTAGGAAATGATGAGGTCAGGAAAGGTAAGGTAAATGGGTTGGGTAAAGGTGGGGTTGGGTAAAGGATCAGGGTGAAGGGTGGGGTAAAAGGGAAAAGGGAAGGGCAATGTGCAGGTGAGGGTGACCGATGCCGGTCATGGATAACCGATGTTGGTATAGGTCAACCGACGATGGTTAGGTAGGGCACGCGACCGATGATGCGGTCAAGGGTAACCGACGTCGGTTAGGTCGGGTTGGTTATAAAAACAAAAATCCACATTTTTTTTTTATTCATTTGTTATTTGCGAAGTGAGAAAATGACAAAAAGAGAGAAAAGAGAGAAAAGTGTCCAGAGGAAATGGGACAGTGAGTCAGGTAGTGTGATTTGACGAGGGTTTGGTTGGTGAGCAGCGGGTCCACGATCAGGTTGAGAGATTTGATTGGTCGAGGTTACGGTAGCTATTCGGTGATGGCAGAGGCCGAGAGAGGGATCGGGTGGGCCACCGGTATAAAGGCAAGGCAGACATGCCACCGAGATGGTGGCAGCATGATGATGAGGTAAGTAAGCCTACTACTCTACATTGTGGATTTGATAGATTAGAGGAGTAGATTATTGTTATTTGTAGGTTTTGTGGTTTTTTGTTTTTTGTGGGTGGGTAAAAATTAAATTTGGGTATGGGGGAATAATGGGAAAAAGAGGAAGGGGGAGGGTAGTAAATGGTATAGGTGGGGTGGGTAGAGGTCCAGGGGTAGTTTAGGTCATTGTAGGTGGGGTAAAAGGGGGGGGGGTTTTTAGAAAAGGGGGTTTTGGGAAGTCACGGGTTTTTCGAATGACCGGCATCAAGTGTGTGTGGCTGGGCTCATTTGGGTGGAACCAGGTATTGGTCACCAAACAGGTGACCGATGCTAGTTAAGGGGTAACCATGGTCGGTAAGGGTGAACCGGTATCGGTCACCAAGCAGGTGACCAATGCCGGTTTAAGGGTGACCGAGTCGGTTAGGATGAACCGGTACCGTCAGCTTTTAGGCACAAGGGTGCAAAAAAAGTGATGTGGGCTAGGTAGTTGAGATGGGTAGGGTGAAAATAGGGTGGAGGGTAATGATAATTGGTGAATATGGTCATGGTAAATGTGGATTAATGTCATGTTTGATTGATGCAGGGGAGAGCGCAGTTACATATGCGAGACAGGTTCCACCTCTACTCGGTGACAATGCATGCGCAAAACGAACCCCGTGAGCTGCAACATGTGGAGGTAGTGGGCTTGAGTGGGGTTCATCACTACAGACATGTTGTTCGGCAGCCCAACTTGATGGTCATGCTCATCGATAGATGGGATCCCGACCAACACGTTCCACCTGCCGACGGGTGAGATGACTATCACCCTGAGGACGTGTTCCAGATTTTGTGGTTACCCATATTGGGTGCCCAGGTGTACTCTATCTCCTCCGAGGCCTCAGAGGAGCTGATTGGGACTATTTTTGGTGAGGGGGTGGCTGATCTGAGATTCCATAGCACCAGTTTGAGCTATGGAGAGATGTACCTAGCCCATCCGGATGAGACGAGGCTAGTGGTTCTTGATGATGAGGCAGTGTGCTACTATGCACTGCCAGATGCAGAGGGTGGATGCTTTCCCCATCACTGATGGGGGTACTCCATGATATGATGGTGCATGAGACATGCTTTTCCTGGGCACCAACATTCTTGGTGCAGCTATACAGAGAGTTGTGGGCATATGGGCAGTTGTGCAGGTTTAGCTTGTGTTGTACATTTATACTACACTACTGGGCATACGAGCACATAGTGTGCATGTGACCTATAGGGATGCCCCGAGAGATGCATTCCCACCTAGATTTGTGTGGGTGGGATACAGAGATGGGGGTGCCAGTGATAGGAGAGTGGAGATCGATAGGCCGACACATGATGTGGCCCATTTTCAAGCAAGCATTCGAGGGATTGTCCGAGTGGACATTATATGGAGGCCATATGTGGATTCCCTCATATAGGCATATGCATGAGGAGCTAGCTGCTCTAGCTAGAGAGGTGGATACAGGGTCACCATGTCGGGGGAGGATGAGATGATCCCGGTAGATGAGTCCGATGGGTAGTTCGGGCTCTTACAGACATTCCTCCACCCTTCCCACAATATCGAGAGAGATGACGTGGAGAGGCCCTTACCTCTACCACAGCCTACAAGGCCCATGGCACAGGGAGGAGGAGGAGCAAATGGATCGGATGGATATGATAGATGACATGAGATGTATGTATAGTACAGTAAGTGGTGGTGGGGGCTCAATGAGCCATGAGCCATACCACCTGCACCGGGCAGCCAGACCTAGCTACCATTACAATGCAGAGAGACACCCTACAGGGGTAGGTAGCTACACTTGATTACCCAATGGGTATACTACAGACACAACCGAGGGTTCGAGGTAGAGGTAGAGCTAGCTACATACACAGTGGCCAGCCACAGCCCAGATGGCCCATGGAGGAGATGGAGGAGATGGAGATGGTCAGGGGGGATGGTCAGGTGGCAGCCTTACAGCTCAGGTGGTAGGTTTACAGGGCCATTTTTCCACATACCCAAAGCATAGATCGGGGCCTTACAGCCCAGATATAGGCACAGGGGCAGGGGGCACCACCACAAGCACCGGGAGTAGGTCCCAGTTCATAGCAGGCAGGCAGGTGTAGGTGTACAGTAGGGTAGGTACAGGGGCCGAGACCTATGGGACCACCACATGACCATGCCTGTATCTAGGTTATGGGATGCCCTAGGTGAGGTGAGATACTATCAGGACCAGCTTATGGTGGCTGGGATAGATTTCATATCCTATGCCGAGTACAGGGCACAACAGGAGCATCCAATGAGAGGATGAGATCCCACACTCATAGTGTGGAGAGCACAGAGGTCAACGAGCTCCGAGGCCCGATCAGGGAGAGGCCACCAACACAGCACGGTGACCAGCTCTAGGTGAGGTGCCAACAGGGACACAGGAGGCCGAGGGTACAGGTGACACAGAGATGGAGGACATCCGGTGAGATGCCTGATATGCGGTCACCTAGTTTTTGATGTATACTAGTTATTTTTTTGATATATATATACCTCGCCCAAGATATTTTTATTATTTTTATCACATATACCTACGATGCCAAAGAAGATGAGAGGATGTATGAGTGATTTGTATATTTTGAGCATATACCAGCCTACATGCGTGCCAAGAGATTTTGTATTGATTCATTCTTTTTTGTATATATGAGACCGACCTGTACATGCCGATGACATTTTTGTATTGTATATCGGCCTACGTGCCAACATTTTGAGATGATGGACATGATGAGATAGGCATGTATATTGAGATACACATTTATTGATTTATATGATGAGATACATGGTATTTTGTGATTTGTTGATGTGTTTATGAGATATTGGTTTATGGCTTGTGTTAGATGAGATATGGATTTGTTGTTTTGATATGGATGGAAATTAGGTGAGTTAGGCATGATGGAGTTAGGTGAGTTTAGGCATGGATTGAGTCAGGTTTTTAGGCATGGATTAGGTGAGTTAAGGATGTTAGGCATGGTTGAGTTAGGTTTGGTTAGGCATGGATTGAGTCAGGTTATAGGCATGGATGAGTTAGGTTGGTTAGGCATGGATTGAGTTAGGTTGGTTAGGCATGGATCGAGTTAGGTTTGGCAGGGCATGGATTAGGTTAGGGATCGAGTTAGGTTTGGTTAGGCATGGATGAGTTAGAGTTGGTAGGCATTGAGTTAGGTTAGAGTGGTTGAGGCATGGAGAGTTAGGTTTAGGCATGGATGAGTCAGTTTTAGTTATGGTTGTGTTGAAAAAGTAGGTGAAGTTGTGATTCATTATTTTTTATTTTGAATGAATGATACTATGGGTCATATGTGAGATGTGGTATAATCTATGCATAGTGATGATAGAGAAATGGTAGGTGTAATAAATGTATAAAATATGAAGCAACTTGTTATGTATGTGGCTTAATTTCCAATTTTGTATATAAAAGGGAAACTAAGTGAGATGTGGTGTAAATGGTGGGGAACATGGAAGATGAATTGTTTAGGGTAGAGAATGGCCGAGCTAACCTCCAAGGGCCCCATGCCCTCGAGTGCTACCTACATAGTCCCGGTGAAAAGGGACCTCAGCCGATGTAGTTCTCCCATAAGCTAGGGAAGAAAATGAGGAGGTGTGAAAATGAGTTGGTAGGTTTTTGGGCATGTTGTGGGTTTAGATCTTTGCTAGGTGTGGGTAGATTATAGGTAAAATGATGTAGGTGGGGGTGATTGTGGTGAAAGAAGAAGATTACCCCAAAAGTAAGTGTCGAGGACCAAGTCCTATATAAGGTAATCAAAATGTAAACAAAGATGGTTAAAAGATAAAAGGGGGCAATAAAGCCACCTGATTGGGTAGGATCATACCGAGTAGATCATACCTTGGAGGAGGTGATGAACATAAGACCCTAAAGACATTGCATGATGGACTGTTCTATGGTGAAAAGTAGTCACATGATCACCAAATGTCTAAGTTCCAAGAAGTCCCTTGAGGCAGTAGGAAATGAGAGTGGGCATGGTTCAAAGGGTGAAGAGTAGGTAATTTTTATATGGTATGAGGTAGCATGCACTTTGGGAAGAGATCCGAGGTCACAATGGGCAAGTCCATGACAAAAAGGTTGAGTGTTTTGACTTATAGTTGAGATAGACTGATCGATGCGGGAAGTCTATATGGGAAAAATTGAACTCCTTGAGGTCTTCTGAAGCCGATCGATGCGGAAGCTTCGCTTTCTCTTTTTTTTTTTTTTTTAGAGCTTTACATAGCTTCCTTCTTCATGGGAGTAAGTCTATTTATAGCAACAATTAATTGTCGAGAGGAAGATGTCCTTTTGAGGGAGTCATCTTTTTATTAGAAGTTTGACTCAAGGAGTTTGGTCCCATTGTGAGGTCTTTGCAGTCATGGACAAGACCAAGGTGAAAGATAGGACTCTTGTTCAAAGGGCAAGGTGAAATGACCATGGGATCTCATCTAAAGGTAGATGAAAAGTATCCATGAGAATCATGCTATGTGCAGTGTCATGGTACACATATTTAAGAGAAGATAACTAGTGATGGGTACTCACATGATTCTTGTTTAATCATTAGGGAGGTGTATGGAGTGAATGGCACTCAAGGGATGAGCATGGAAAGAGACAAAGGGTGAGGTAGGATGATGAGTCAACAATAGAATGGTCAAGATGCAAGGTGTTAAGGGGCTCAGGTTTGGGTTTACCATCAAGAGAAGATAAATGATAAGCACCTGATCCATAGGTATGAGTCACGATGTATGGTCCAAGCCAATTAGGAGAAAATTTTCCCCGTTTACTTTTTTTTTCTTTGGTTACATGTTGATTTTCTTTCAGGACAAGGTCACCGACTTGGAAGGTTCATTCATGAACACGTTTTTCATAGGCACGTTTGATACATTGTTGGTAAACTTGAAGGTGATCCAGAGCGTTAAGATGACGTTCATCTAATAACTCTAGTTATGTGCTAAATGGTCCTGACGAAAGTCATCATCATTGAGCATGTCATGGAGAGAAATACGGAGTGAGGGGATCTAGACTTCGAGAGGCAGAACAACCTCTATACCGTAGACCAGAGAAAAATGGTGTGGCCACAGTGGAAGTGTGAATACTAGTGCGGTATGCCCACAGGGAAAAAGGAATGTGCGTATGCCAATCCTTCCCAGTATCATCAACCACTTTCATGAGAATTTTGTTGAGGGTTTTGTTAGTGGATTCAGCTTGGCCATTGGTTTGTGGGTAATAAGGTGATGAGAAACTAAGCTAAATGCCAAAGGCATCACAAAGTTTTTGCAATGTTTTGTTTTTGAATTGTTTTCCATTATCAATGATGAGGCGATGAGGAACACCAAAGTGACAAATGATGTGGTGGTTAATGAACTCACATATTTTCTCAGCTTTCATGGAGATGAGTGGTATGGCTTCCACCCATTTTGTGTAGTATTCGGTAGCAGTGATGATCCATTGATGGCATTGGGAAGAATGAGGATTGATTTCTCCGACAAGATCCAAACCCCATTGAGAGAAGGGCCAAAGGTCACGAGTGACCTGTAAGGCATGACTGGGTGTATGATGAAGATTGGAATGTTGTTGGAATTTTACACAATGTTTGACGTAGTCACAACAATCATGGTTAAGGGTCACCAAGAATAGCCTAGGTGAAGAATACGCTTAGCAACAACAAGGCCACTAAAGTGACCTCCACATATGCCATCATGAACCTCCTTAATGGTATAAGGAATTTCAGAACTTGTGAGGCATCGTAAGAGAATACCATCAAAGCCACATTTATAGAGGAGTCCCCAATGACGTAATGAGAGACCTTTTTAAGGAAGGCACGTTGTCCATTACGGGTGAGATCAGGAGGTAAGATGGAGAGAGAAAGGTAGTCGAGTATTGTTTATACCAAAGGTCACTCAGGTCAGGGGTAGTGGTTCCGATCGAGTAAACATCATGAGGTAAATAAGAAGGTGATTGGAGTCATTGTATGGTGACAAAGATTGTAGAATCGGTAGGTGAAGTGGGTATTTGGGAAGCTAAGCAGGCCATGGTATCTACAAATTTGTTGGTTGAACGTGGGATGGTTTGAAGGGTGTAACGATCAAAGGTGGTCAAAAGTATGTCTACATGATGTTTATACTTTTGAAGTATCTCATTACAACATTGGTACATACCATTGACTTGGTTCATGACCAATTGAGAATCACCAAAGATGTTGATTGATTTGACATCTAGGGCATAGGTGGCTTGGAGACCTAGTACGAGTGCTTCATATTCGAAATATTGTTGGTGCATTCAAAATCTAGTTTGAAAGACAAAGGCATGGGTTCTCCATCAAGAGGAATGAGGATAATACCAGCCCCACCCCCACACTGACACTTGGAACCATCAAAAAAGAGTGTCATTTGGTAAGGAGGTTCATCCAGGGAAAGGGTAGCAATCGACTCATCTGAAAGTCAAAATTAGAGGGTTGATCCCCGAAATAGGTGCATCAGCCAATTGGTCGGTGATAGCTTGGCCCTTGATGGACTTTTGATGAATGAATTCAAGGTCAAGATCAGCTAAAAGCATAAGCCATCATGTGGCACACTGATTTTGATAAGGTTTGGCATACATGAAGTGTAAGGGGTCGGTGTTGGTCACAACATAGGTTTTGTGGTTGAGTAGGTAATGACGGAGTTTGGTGGCAATGAAAACTAAGGCTAAGAAAAAAATTTTTTTTCGGGATGGTTGTATCGGGTTTCATAGTCCAAAAGAGTATGGCTTATGTAATAAACCACCTACTCCCTGTGTTGTTCATCGCGATGAGCGAGCATGGCTCCCAAGGAATGATCGGTAGCGATATGTATAGGTAAAAAGGTTGATCATCTTTAGGTGGGATGAGTATGGGTGGTTGGAGAAGGTATTGTTTTAAGGCCTCAAAAGCTTTGTGATAGTCATCATCCCATTTAAAGGAGACATCCTTCTTGAGCAGATGATGAAATGGTTGACACCGATCAAGATAATTGTGAAATGAAATGGTGAATGGACTACAACTTTACCTTGCAGACTACGGTTGTTTAAGGTTAGTAGGTGGAGGCATTTCGAGAATGGCCTTGACTTTAGCAGGGTCAACTTCTATACCATGGAGGGAAATGATAAATCCCAGGAGCTTTCCTAAAGAACCACGAAGACGCACTTCTTAGGCTGAAGGCGGATGCAATATTTAATGAGGTGGTCAAAGATGGTTTTAAGGATGGCAAGGTGCTCGAGTGACATTTAGATTTGGCCAAGAGATCATCCACGTAATCTTCCAATATGTGATGCATGATATCATGGAAGATGTAAGTCATAGCCCACTGATATGTGGCACCAACATTTTTAAGGCCAAAAGGCATGACTCGATAGCAAAAGGTCCCCCAAGGGGTGATGAATGAGGTCTTGTGTTGATCTTCTGGGGCAAGAAAAATTTGGTTATAACCCGAGAAGCCATCCATGAGTGATAGCATCTCATGACCAGCGGTGAGGTCAACCAACTGATCAATACCAGTAAGGGAAAGTCATCTTTCGGGCAGGCTAGGTTGAGGTCACGGAAGTCCATGCAAATGTGGAGTCCCCTATCACTTTAGTGATAGGGACAATGTTAGAAATCCAATGAGGATAATCAATGGGTAAGATGAAGGAAACAAAAGAAGGCGCTTGAAGTTCTTCTTTGACGAGAAGAGCAATGCGAGGGTGCATTTTCCTCAGCTTTTGTTTGATGGGTTTGGCATCGGGAATGGTTACAATATTGTGGACCACTATGGTGGGGTCAATACTGGGCATGTCTACGTAAGACCAAGTGAAAGCATGGTTATGATCTCTAGAGAAAAGAAGTGATGGCTTCCTATTCAACATCTAAAGATTGTCCGATCTTTAGGATGTGCGGGTCATCCTGAGTATGAATGTTGATCTCGATAGTCGATTCATTCAACATGGTTTGTGTCTCAGAGGGTAACGACCGATGAATATATGAGTCTTCTACACCAAGGTAGGTGAGTATGGATTCATCATCCTGACATTGAATGACATTAATTAGTAGGTGTGTCATCATCGATCATTTCAGATACAGGAAGGGAAGAGTGGAAGGGGCCTCACCTCGCATTGATAAGTCGAGGCCCCAAGGAAATGGTGTTTATGAAAAAATTAGGAGGGATAGATTCAGGATCCATCGACTCCACGGTGGTGAGGGTGGTGATGAAGGTGGAGCGGGTGAAGAAGGTGGAGAAGAGCTAGTGTCCTTAATGAGTTCAATGCGGGCCTGTTTGGTAGGTGGTTCAGGGAAAGCCGATACCACTACTGGTCATTATGTTTGTGGGTGGTACATGGAATAATGGTATGGCAGGCCTTTTGCTAAAAATCCAAAACCAAACCCTTCCACGCACATCATGCAGCAGGAAGGTGTGGGGAAAAATGGTGATTGGTAAGTGATTGGAAGTCAACAAAAAATGGGTGGGTTTGTGATGGTGGTTCGGTGTGTAAGTGGTAGTATCAAGTCCCCCATAGGTGAGACTAGTACGAAGATGAGGAGGACCATAAAGGAGACATTCTCCTATATGGTGATCATAATGAGGGTGTTGGTGAAGACTTCCATACTCTTGTGGAGTAAGAAATGTGTTGACACTATATAGGTGGTACTCCCCCAGAGTGAGGCATTGAAAAACACCTTCCAAGGGATCAATGGTTGGTATGTAGGTAGCCGGTATGGATAATGTGTCGAGGTCGATGCGGAGGTGGAGTTAATGGATTGGGAAGCTAATGGGTCAACCATGGAGGTTATGGCAGTGGTAGGAATGGAGGAGGTATGTGTGTAGAAGTAAAGCGGCAGTACCGGTAGGTGGAGGTGGTGGTGAAGTGAAGTGAGTGGTCATGAGGGTAGATGGCTTGATAGGTATGAGCACATCATTGGGTCAGTAAAGCATGTTGCATGTTTTGAAAGGTGATGGGTCACTGAATGGTATAAGTGTGTCCTTCATGTTCAAACTTTACACAATGATGCAAAGTGGAAGGAACACAACCCATGACATGGATCCAAGGTCTACCAAGCAACAAGTTATATTATTGAATTCCCCCAAAATGTAAAACAATTCTGAATAAGTGTGGGGGCCCACACAAATGTGGAGGATGATGGTGCCTAGTGTAGAGGTGATAGCATCATTGAATGAATGCAACATGACCGGATGTTTATGCATGCAATTGTCAGGTATGCACATTTGAGCGAATGCATGGGATGAAATGATGTTAATGCTAGCACCCCCATCAATCATCACACGGCATACCCATATGTCATCGATGTGGACAGAGATGAAGAGGGTCTAGGTCCGGTCATCATTTTGGTGTGGCACGATCTCTTCCTCTGAGAAGCTAAGGGAGGCCACTTGGTGAATAGGGTGGGGTGAAGATGAAGATGGTAATTTGGTGAGAGAGGCTACATGATGGGGTGTGATAATGGAGGCTACGGGTGTAGGGTCATTGGGTAAAACCTCAATAGATTGAAGAACCTCCATGAGAGCTTGATGATGGGATTCCGAGGTTTGAATGAGGTCATATAGGGACATTTTGAGGGGAGATTGGTGTAATTGTTTGAGCATGGTGTGATGTGTGACACCATTAGAAATGGGGTACGTGGGGCCACAGATAGTGATTTTAGGTATGGGTGCAGATGGTATGTTGGGTATAGGATTGGTTGGTGGGTCAGTTGCCTTTTCTTTACCCTTATCCTTCTGAGCATGTGTAGTGATGTGTATCATGTTGATTTGAGGGGAGTTGGAAAATGGAGAAGGTGTAGGGTGAGTGGTATAACGACACGACGGGAAAAAACCTACTGGAGGAGAAAAACCTTGTGAGGTGAGTTGGGCACAATGACATTTGGGTGGTGGCATGGGCAAGTTCTCTGATGTGAACCATGTTAATTTCAAATCTTGGGGTGGCTCTAGGAGCTGTGAGGGTGGAGGTTGTGGTTGTTGAGTGGGCAGTGTGGGAATGGGTGTTGGTGAAGCAGGATCCTCATCGAGAAGGTCATCATCATCAAAGTTGGTTTCTGGTGGACACAATTGATAAGGATGGTTTTCAAGGCCTTACAGTTCTCCACATCATGTCCTGGCACACGATGGTATGCATGCAAATTTTAGTATCATCAAACCCTTTTGGCTTGGGTTTGAGGGGGTCATAAGGTCTGAGTGGTGGTAATGTGATGACAAAGTCTCAAGGAGGTTGGTTAAAATTTTGGCATAAGACCCTGCTAGTGGATCACAATGGGAAGTGAACGTGGGTTTGGGTGTAGGTGGTGATTGTTTGAGGAAATGGTCTTTAGAAGAGAGAGGGGGATCGAGCCATGGGTTTGGGTGTTGGTGTGGTTTTAGGTGTCGGTCATGTTTGTTTTAGGTAGGGGTATAGTAGATGGATGGGTAGGAGGGTGTGTGGTTGTTTTGACTACCTTATTGTGGGGTAGTGGAGTTTTGTTTTTGGGTTGCACCTTCTTGGGTAAAGGTGATGTGGGTGTATGAGGTCTAGAAGGAAAAGTAGATGGAGGAAGAGGGTGAGTTACCCATGGGGATAATGGGGTGCTGTGAAGGTAGATGACGTGGGTCATGCTTGAGGTGTGAGAGACAACCAATAAAGTGTAGTGGGTAGTGAAGCAATAGCTGAGGGTATTGGAGGTATGGGTGGTAAAGAGGCTCAGGGTGTAGGTGTAAGTCAAGGGTTGGGTGTCATCCGGTAGGTCGAGGTTTGTGAGGAAGGAATGGGTTGTTGTGTTTTTGGTTTATTGGTGGGTGGAGGTTTCTTGACCATGTTGGGCAGCCCGAGGTCCTAAGATGATGATGATAGTGTAGTGTGTGATTGGTGTAGCTGGGGTATGAGTTCTATGGGTTTGGTGCTTCTGTTTGGGTGTCGAGTAGGTGTGGTGTTGACTTTGGAGGATGTAGCTAAATCCAGTTTATATAGTGGATGAGTAAGGCTGGTGGTCGGGTGACCCCTAAAGTGGTAATAGGTTTAGTTGAGGAAGATGTTGTATGTGTGTGGGGTTGGGTTTAGATGTAGGTCGAGTTATGGGTAAGGGTGTGGTTTGAGCTATAACAACAGTGTCATGGAAGGGGGTGATAGAGGTGGTGGTTGTTTGGTTTGATTGGTCAAAATATTTTTGGGTAGATAGTGGAGGTACAAAGAAGGATCTCTCGCATCCGTGTTGAGACAGGAAGTAAAAGGCCCCCATAGTAGAGCCCTATCCACATAATCTAAGTGATCACCAAACAGAGAATGACACGTCTAGTAGGTGGAGTTGGTGAGGACCTAATGGAAATTCCCATAAAATGTGTCTTAGAGATGGGGAATTGGCTAGCTTCAGCTTCCATGGGTAAGAGAGCCAAAAGTAGGTCTGTAGGATTTTGGGTAGCTGATGGAGAATGCTCACCAAGAGGAAAAGGTATCTCAACTGGGTCTATGATGGGTGGAGGAGATGATGGGAGCTCCTCTATAAGTGGAGGAATGATAGGTGCCTCTCTGGGTGGAGGAGGAATGGGTGCTCCTCTGATGGGTGGAGGAGGTAATGGGTGCTCCTCTATGGGTGGAGGAGGTAATGGGTGCTCCTCTATGGGTGGAGGAGGTACTGTGGGTAAAGGTTCTCTAAGTGGTGAAGCCAGGGGTGAGATGGTCTCAATGTTAGTGAAAGAAGACTCCTCCGTAGGTGATGAAGGAGATGAAAGGTGTTCCTCTATTGGTGAAGGAACAGGGAGGTTGGTTCTCGATGCGGAAGGAGGATTTCGGGCTAGGATCTCCTCTATGGAAGGAATATGGGGTAATTGGGAGGTGACAGTGTACATGTCATTAAAGATAGCGTGAACCTCGCGGGTATGGGTATCATGAGTTGAGGTCTCACCGGTTTGATCAGATGAAGGGGCATGGTTGGGAAATGGTTTCTTGAAGATGTGTAGGTTTTGGTTGGTAGGTGCATTAGGATTATCCATGGTTAACTCACCTTTCTCGAGCATTTCTTGGACAATATTTTTGAAAGTGATGCAGTTTTGTCACTATGACCCTTTACTCGATGATAATTACAGAAATCATGTTCTTTATACCATGCGGGCATGGGGTGAGCAGGGTCAAAACCAATGTGTGGTTTTATGGGTGGAAGAGTGATGGCTCCAGCTTTGATAAGATTTTCTAAGATAAAAGAGTAAGGTTCCCCGATTGGGGTATATTTCCACTGCTCTCATCTGAATTGAAAAGTCTAGACAGGTGAGAGATTAGATGAAGGGGTAGCCTTGATTTGATGGATGTGTTGGGCCAGCCTTGAGTACCACTACATTAGCGTGCCCTTAGCTTTTGAATAATTGGTTTGTGGTTTGGAAGAAGAAGAGGTATCATTCAACTTGAATGCCAAATTTATTATTAATTGGATTTTCTTCTCTTTCGATGGCCCGAATCTCTAACTTTCATGCCATAGTGAATGCTTCATCGAATGTTCGAAGGTTTGGACCTACAAGGTCAAGGAGATATGTCTAGCACAAGCCCATGTGAAGAGCTCGATGAGTTCTATTTGTGGCAGTTGGAAGGTAAGTTGGTTGATCAGGCTACGCCAACGAGTGACAAAAATCTGTGATAGATTCATCCTCATACTGACGTGTGGAGTATAGATCGGTCATGGTAACCTTCTTGATGATATTGATAGAGAAATGATCCAAGAAGGCTTGGGCTACCTGATTGAATGAGAATATAGAGTGTCTAGGTAACCCACTATACCAATCTAATGCAGGTCCAATGAGGGACATGGGAAAGGTTCTCAAGAGCAAGGCATCATCATGAGCGATCAGATAACACCCATGTTTGAACGACCACAAAAATGTTGTGGGTCTTCTTTTTTGCTATTGAAATGATTGAATTTAGGCATTTCCCAATGCACGGGGTATGAGCGGATAGGAATGGATGGGTGAATGGGCTCATTGCAAATCTCATCGTAGGTGAGAGTGTTGTGGGAGCCGAAACCGATGCCTCCAATGTCTGCATCTTGTCCAACATCAATTTAATTAGGTCATTGGTGGGTTGCGATGATTGGGTGCCTCCTATAGCATGAGAGGGTTGGTTTTGGGCATATAACAGGGGTGGCACTCTAGTGTATGGGGCTGCCATGTAGGTTGATTGAGAAGAAGGTAGTGAAATAGGGGGTACGTATCCGGTGTGTATAATGGATGAAACAGGAGGTTGTTGATAGTATGTATATGGGGGTGGAAGGGTCATGTGGTAACCCTAGTGGCAATAGGGGCTAATGATTGTGGAATGGAAAGGACCACATTCTGAAATGGGGTAGGGGTCACCAACACTAGAGGTGGTAATGTAGCTATGGGTATGTGTGAGACATTAGGGGTGGATGAGGTTGTGTTTGGGGTAGTTTCGTGGGTATGGTGGATGTAATGTGGGTGCCACGGTAGGTAGGTAGCAGACATGGCAGCTTATAATAGTGGGTATAGGACCTAGCTACGCAAAACGACTGGGGTAAGGTAGATGGGCAAAGACGGAGCCGAGATGGGGCGATGCGGGAGTGGGAGTGAGAGTCGGGGGATAGATATGGGCATGTCATATATCAACTCGACCCCCGGCATCTCGAGTGGATGAGTGGGAAAGGTAAAACTACAAGGTGGTAGGGGGTTTGGTCAAGGAGTCATGTGTGAACTCCTCCTCATCTCCGTAGTGATAGTAATAGGCTGGATGGGATCCATGGCTGGTGATAAAATGGAAGGTGGTGAAGGACTAGGTGGGAGTGGTTGACAACTAGCATGTGAAATACGAGTGCGCTTTGCTTGTCTTTGGTCAACACCATGTGAACCAAGACGATCGTAGGGGGCACTTCTCTAGAAATGACACAGAGAACAAAGAACAGTGAATCTGGGCAAAAAAGTGGATTAGGTACCAAATGGTGGTTGGAATGTGAAATAGGCTAACCGATGCCGTTAGGGAAAAATGATGGTCAGGGGGTAACCACCGCTCGCCACACTAGAAAATGGACAGTGAGTGAAAAACAAGGCAGAAGGTGAAATCTGATAGGTATGCCAAATCTGATGATGTTTACAACATCAATGGGTATGATGGTAGTGATAGGGACTATGAAAAGTGGAAGAAAATGAATAAAAATGTCCTTTTGAGTAGGTTAGCAAAAGGACCTGAACCGACGTCGGTTGGGTATAACCGATGGTGGTCAGAGGGTAACCGATGATGGTTACTATGTGAAATTGAAATAATGATGAAAGAAAAGTGGTTGTGAATTAAAATATGGTGTGGAATCAGACCTAGAATTCTGAGAATGATGGTGATATGGCCCAGCACACTCAGGTGAAGCCGAATACACCAGCTATGTGATGAGGAGCATGTGCAAGGATGAACAAAAAAGTGAAGAACGTGATCTCTCACCTCAAAACGCAAGCCAAGCAGAAACACTAAGAAAAAATGTGATCCTAGGAGTGCCTTTTCTATTATGTTTGTTTAGCTTATGCTATTTAGGGACTGACACATGAATTGTGAAATAGAGTTTTTTTGGTGAGGATGGCTTCCTACAAAGAAGGAGATCTAAAAGGTGAGGTTTCAAGTATGTTATGGTGGGGGTGGGCTTCACTCTGAAGTATGACTCGACAGAGCAAAGCATTGGGTGCCCACTGTGTCGTGATCATGTGATCACCTACAACTTCTTCCAGGTAGGATGTTGTTTAAGAATGTATGTATTTTGAATTTTTGTGAGGTTTGGTAAGACTCAGAGAAAGAGAAAAGGAAAGAAGTGCTTTTCTATGATTCATTTGTCAACCATCAGCTGGGCATGACTTCCAGCATATAGGTTTCCCTCAATTAATGTGAGCTAATGCAATAAATCAGAATGCAATGCACTTATTTTTAAGCCCAAATCGAGATGTGAAATTGGATGACACAATAAGATGAAGAGGAAGAGGGATGCTCTTTCACTACAATGCAAAAAACAAGAAGAAATGGTTCTTTTTAATTACACCAAAAGAAAAGTTTCCTTTAGAGAAAATAGAAAGAAGAGGTGGGTTACCAAGGAAGAAAATTAGTGTGTATGCTTTTTATAAGGGAAACAAACACACAATTTTTCCTAGGAATGAATGAAATGCAAGGAACCCCGGATGGGTCCCACCGGCATGCCAAAATGTTTCACCTATTTCTTAGATCGTTTCTTTGAAGTGTTGACGAAACAAATAGGGTAACGGGCATAGGAGGAATACCTGTTCAAATGTTGGTTGATGGGTTGTTGTGCGTGTATGACTTCCGAATCCACAACTGATCATGAGAGCTTCCTTTTGGCTAGGAGGAACTACCTATAATGCAAAGCAAGACCACCAAGGAATTAAACAATATGGGCAAGTGAACTACCTAGCAGTATGCTATGCTAGATCCGGAAGTGTGATACTTCCTAGATGGTTATCAGTCCACTATTTTAAACAATTTAATGTTGTAAACAAAGTAAATCCTATTGTAATTTGAAATGATTTAGGTATCTCACTTAAAACACAATAAGAAATAGATCTAATCTAACAGCTAAGCTAGAATAGAATCCAAAGGTCAAATGATTGGTTCTGGGTTCTAGCAGTTTGACAGAGGTCTCGGGTAGATCACAGTGGATGAGGGTGAGATGAAATTTGGTGGGTAGGTCTCTGTCTAGGGCTATATGTATGGGAAAATACAGAGACCGATGTCGGTTAAGGGTAACCGACGGTGGTCAGGTGTAACCGGTGCCGGTTACTGTGGAAATCTGGAAATGCCACAGAACAAGCTTTGGGTCTCCTTTGTGATTACACAAAGGACTTTGGTTGGTCGAGATGAGGTATTGGGTGACTGGGGTAGGCTTTGGTGAGGTTTTAATGGGTATATGGAGGTGGAAATGTTGGAGAAGGTCAATAGGTGGCTAGGTAAACAATAGATGATAAAATGATGATGAAATGAAATAAACCAGAAAAGTATGACGTTATACTTACTTGGATTCCGGTCCTAAATGCCTGTGAGTGAGGGATGGAGGTGTCTGATGAGAGGTTTGAAGGTTGCAAGTGATCACCAACTGAAGGAAAGCTTCTACATGGGCTGCATGTACATTCCTCTTTTCTTGGTTAGATCAGATCATGGTGGGATGGTTATGTAAGAAAAGATGTTTGATCTCCTTCCTTGCATGTGGATTCTCACTGGAATTCTCTCTCTGAAGATGTGTTATCTCTCTGAGATGTGTTAATGCTCACCAACCTTCTTTCTTTCTTCTTCCAACTTCCAACTTCCAACCTTGAGAATAAGGTTGTTTTGGGGTTAAAAGGGTAACCGATGGCGGTTCCGCTTAACCGGCGATGGTTAGGGGTAACCGGCGTCGGTCAAGGTGGGATTTCCTAGGTTTACTAAACTAGGAGATCCTCTTGATTTCCTCGATCTCATGTCATTAACCCATGGATTAGACTGGGAGCTTCTTGTGAGCATGCATGGAATGTGGTTAGAGGGAATGTAGGCATTGATTTTTAGGGTTTGGGTAAGTCTTAGTTAGTTATGGCAACTTACTAAGAATAGGTCTTAGGTTGAGTTGGCTTGGTGAGGTGTCTAAGTGAATTATATGTGTGGATATTATTTAAAATAAGATATTTAAATAATAAATATAGTGAGGATAATGCATTAATTTAATTAAATTAATTAATTATTAATATTAGTGGGTGAAGGGGGCCATGGCTAGGTGAATGTGATGAAGGGACAAATTCCCAATGTAGCCTTTATGAGGATCTTGCCTCCATGAACCTATTCCTAGATTCGTCAGTCCTTACCTTATCCGAATCCATCCCCCTAGACAAATATCCAGTAGCCCTCATATATCCTGAACTTATAGATTGGGATCAACAACTTCACGTGCCCCCCGAATTTCTTTGAAAATGATGAGGCATTTACGTGAGTTCATGGACTCATGGACTTTATTCCTATTGAGACCACAAGAAAGGATTTAAGATTCAACTAGACACTTGTGCCTACTTTGGGGAAGAAGCAGAGATGTGTGGACGGTTAAATAAGAAGGTAAATAAAGGTACACCCACTTTTGAGAAATCAAGCAAGAAGGCTCAACGGAGATCCCATAGTGACAAACTCTTTGATAAACTCATAGACAAACAGAACGAAGAGTCTAAAGATGAAGTGATTTATCCATTTAAATATGATCATGAGCTACCACAGGAAGTCGATCTTACTCTTCCCCTTGATCCTACATGGATGGAAGATGCTTCTAAAATGCTTATTGAGGAAACAATCAACATCAACATTGGCTCAGAGGAGCAACCTAGAATAATAAAGTTGGGAGCTTCACTCTTATCTCAGGAACAAAAGACCTTTGTAGAGCTCTTAAAAGAATACGTGGACATATTCACGTGGACATATGTAGATATGCCTGGTTTAGACCTAGAGCTAGTTGTGCACAACCTCGTTGTACACAGGATGCCAGACCAATCAAACAAAATTTGAGAAAGATGCATCCTAAGGCGGCACTCTTAGTCAAAGAAGAATTAGAAAAGATGTTGGTTGTTGATTTCATTAAACCTATTGACTATTCAGAATGGATCTCTAACATAGTCCCAATACAGAAAAAACCTATGGGCATAAGGATCTACATTGATTTCCATGACATCAACAAAGCATGTCCAAAATATGATTTTCCCCAACCTAACATTGACATGATAGTCGATTCAACAATTGGTTATGAAATGTTGTCCTTGAGGGATGGTTTTTTTTATAATTAGATACTAATTGTGAAGAAGATTAGCATAGATAAGACATTCATTCACACCCCTTAGGGAACATTTTTCTAAAAGTCATGCCCTTCGGCTCAAGAAACCTAGGGCTACTTATCAGTGGGCCATCACAATTATTTTCCATGATATGATAAGTGACATCATGGAGGACTATGTTGATGACATCTTAGCAAAATCCAAGAGTAGAAAAGAACACTCTGGAGTATTGAGGTGTATTTTTTACATCTCTACAAGACTATAAGGTTTGCTTGAACCCTAAGAAATGTGTCTTTGATGTTTTATCAAGAAAGCTCCTAGGGTTCATTGTTTCACAAAGAGGGATTGAAGTGGACCCTACAAAGGTTACGGCTATCACAAAAATGCCACCACCTACCACTCTCAAGCAAATAAGGAGTCTACAAGGGAAAATTTAGGCAATCCGTCACTTTATTTCACAACTGGTAGATAAGTGCCATCCTTTTACCCATCTACTCAAGAAATATGTCACCTTCAATTGGGGACCTGACTGAAGGCCTTTACATTACTTAAACAAAGTACTTGGCCATCCCCGAACTCATGCCACCTACCCCAGGTGAACCTCTCCTCTTATACATTTCGGCTACCCAGTTTGCTATTGGAGCATTGCTTGCCCAATATGACGTAGCCCATAAAGAGAGAGTTGTTTATTATCTCAGCCACACCCTGATCACATACGAGTTGAATTATCCCCAAATAGAAAAGGCCTACTTAGCTGGTTGTCTTCACATTTCAAAATCTTTTCCATTATCTCCTGAATAATAAAATTAAGCTCATATCCAAGGTTGACCCTCTCAAGTACCTTTTATCCAAACCTACCCTCATAGGCCGAATGGATAATTGGATCATTCTCCTGAGTGAATTTGATATCGAGTTTGTGAATCAAAAGTCTTTAAAAGGACAGGTACTAGCTGATCAGTTGGTAGAAGCTCCTCTCCTAGGAATGGAACCTTTATGCTTAGATTTACCAGATGCATCTATGATGTATTTTGAGGAATCTGTAGAATGGCAGGTTCATTTTGATGGATCTTTTACCTTCCATGGATCTGGAGCAGGAGTGGTGCTCATCACTCCAATAGGCGATGTCATCCCACGAGCATTCTGGCTAGGATTCCCATGCATAAATAACATCACAGAGTACAAAGCACTCATTTCTGGCCTCAAGCTAGCTATTACATGGAACATCAGACAACTGCGGGTCATTGGGGACTCTCAAATTATCATAAAGTAGGTTTATGATGAGTACAAGGTTAAAGATGAGAAGCTTATTCTCGTATAAAAAAATGGTTGAAACTTTGAAGGAATATTTCACACAAGTCATATTTGAACAAAAACCAAGGTCGCATAATAGATCCGCGGATGCTATGGCTACTATTAGGTCTCTCTTACACATAACACCTGAAGAAAGCAAGATGCCTTTCTTCGTGGAACATTTACAGGTACCTGCATATGATATCTGGAGTCATGTTTGGCATGTGAAGTTGTTGGTCCTTTATCCCCTTGGTATGACCCTATCTTCCAATACCTACAAGATGGAACTCTTCCACCTGACATCACCCATTCTGAAAAGAAATCCCTTAATCACCACATAGCCCGTTATACCCTCCTAGGAGGCACCCTTTATCGTCATGGCTATGATGGGAATCTGCTTTGTTTGTTTGGATGTTGATGATTCTATCCACGCAATTAAAGAAGTACATGGTGGTATTTGTGGAGCACATACTAGTGGCATGGTCTTAGCTAAAAAACTATTAAGGGTAGGCTATTATTGGCCTACCATGGAATCTAATTTTGCAACTTCAGTAAAGAAGTGTGAACTATGCCAAAAATATGGAAATTTAATACATGCACCAGCACAAGCCTTATAGCCTATTACAATGCCTTGGCCATTCTCTAAATGGGGCCTGGATCTCATAGGGAAGCTCCATCCTTCTTCATCAGATGATCATACTCACATCATCACTACCACCGAATACTTTACCAAATGGGTAGAGGTTGTCCCTCTTACCTATGTCACTGGTGTGCAGATTTCAAAATTCATCATGAACTATCTCATATGTCCGTTATAGGATCCCCTCAGCCATTATCACTGATAATGGTAAATCCTTCAAAAACAAAATAGTTAAAACATTGTGTCAACACTTCCATATCCAACTTAAGTGGTCTACCCCTTATTACCCTCAAGGTAATGGACAAGTAAGAAGCCACCAATAAGACCCTTGTGTGGATTATGGAGAAAATAGTCAGTAAAACCGGTCGTAATTGGCATCTACAGATACATCCCACCCTCTGGGCCTATCATACCTCCATCTGCACTCCTACTGGTGTGATTCCATATTCACTTGTCTATGGCACTAAAGCCATCATACCTTTAGAAGTGGAGCTTCCTTCCCTGTGAATATCTCTCAGAGATGATCTTGATAAAGATGAGGACTACAGAGTTGCTTTGCCTTGCAGAGTTAGAGCTATTAGATGAAAATCATATTAGAGCGCTTAATCACCTAAAATTCTATCAGAACAAAGAGTGTCTAGAGGGTATAGAAAATGCATCATTCATCAGGAATTTGATGTAGGAGATCTAGTTCTCAAAGAAAATAAGAAGAACATCGATAAAAATAGATAAAATAAAGGAACATTCGAGGCTAATCGGTTAGGTCCTTATGTTGTAATCACAAAATATGGATGGGGCTTAAAAACTTGCATATTCAAATGGTGAAGAGCTTCCATAACCTATGAATGCAATGCACCTTAAGTGGTTCTACGCTTAGGCATGACAGAATATCAAATAAGAACTAAAAAAACAAAGAAAAAACAAGCAAAAAAATGAAAAAAATTGAAAATAGTAAAGAAAAAGTAGGTCGTCCTCATATGAAAACCACGCAATTGTGGCACAGTGGGTAGGTCTTTGAGTGAAAACCAGTTTTTGGTGCTCAAGGAAAATTCACCAGATGCAAGTTACTCTTACAACAAGATGGGTAATCATCACCACTTTCTAGGTATGACCTTCCTTTGCTAAGTCTAAGAACCCTACTAGGGCCGCCTTTTTCGCCATACCATGATCTGGTTTGTTTGCTCTTATATCTTCATGGAGGACATTACCTGTGTATACTCCCATCTAACACTAAGCATGAAAGTACCGTTGCCACATTCTCACACATACACGCGTGGCATTCTACCTTTTGTATATTCCCACATCACGCTGGGACATCCACGCTTCTTTGTTCTTGTACATTGCTTTCAAAACATGACCTTGGAAAATACAAAAACATTTGGAAAATGATACACAAAAATCTAAACATCTAGAAAATTTCCCTTTTCAGGGATAAGGCTACATTCATTTCACAATGTTATCCTAGGGACACCTAGACAACAATGAAAAAACGTAGCTGCGAAAACTTATCTTTTTTAGGTAAACCCAAAAACATTAGAAAATATATGTCAATGTTGTCCCAAAAACAAGGTAATGTTTTAATTGCTTTTAGTTGTTGGTTTGTATAGTTTTGATGTACTTAGTCTGTTGGTTTGTTTGTTCTTTGAATAGGTTCATTTGCTTACATTATATTGGATCTTATATGATTTATTTGTGTATGGAATCTTGTGAAAAATTGTTGTAGGCTTCTTTATTTGTTATGTGCATCTATTAAAGTTCATTTTTACTTGCTTAGATTAGATCCCATTTTAATCTCTTGTTAACTTTTGCATGTGTTTGTTTAGTTGTAGTTTGTTGTGTTGTTTGTATGTGTATATTTGTTTAGTTTTGTTAAAAAAATTTGTGTGTTTTTCACAATTGTTTGTTATCACATCTATCATCTATCATTTCATCACATTTCTAACATCATTCACTACATCATATATATATACAAAATACTAAGTATCACATCATGCATGTATGCTAAGCTAATCATTGCATATCGTATCATCAATGGGGGCAAGAGGGGTTACGCATAATCACAAATCTATCCCCCCCAAACTAATATCATCTAGTATCATCCCAAGTACTAGAATAAAACTCATAAATAACTCATAAATCCAAAACATGTGGTGCTATCTACAGATACATCATCAATATGAAAGCATGAAATATACACATTTCTAAATCTAAGGTATGTCACATACATAAAATAAAGGGAAATCATACATCATAAATCCATCATAATATGATACATCAAAATGTCCATATATACATGTATAACTGTCCAGTCCGTACTCAAAATAATACATCATCGATACAATATGCCATCTAAAAGGGGCATGCATAAAAAGAATCAATCCTTCATCATGAGGTGTCATCAAAATAATGGTATACACAGTTATACATCAAAATCAGCCTTCATAAGAGGCATGCATATAAGATATCTGATACAAAAAGAAAGAATACAGAGCTCAACCATAGCTCTCGTCCTCATCGGGGCTCTCGGGTCCATGACCCTCATCATGAAGAGTGATGGCTGTGATGGACCTACACTAAAGGTACTACCCTACTCTGCTTCTATCGGTATGTCCAAACACTTCCCTAGTATGGGCTACCTAATTGATCTCACTGAATGGCCCCGATCTCTGTGATCTAGAATGTTTCACACTCGCATATGACTACTGGAATGATAACACTCGTTGATCTACCGGAACTACCCTGAAGTAGGCAGTCCTATAATACAGAGCCTCACCACTGGATCTCATAGCATCCTGTATAAAATCCACATCTCTAGAAGTGAGAGAGCTACCCGTAGGTGGCATCTCATTAACCTGTCGCCCTACTAATATCATATGAGGCCTATCTCAAGGTTGCGGCCTCTCAATCTTTTCTACGATAATAACATGCACTGGCGCATGCCCGATCCTCTGTGTCCAAGTAGCCCTAGGCCCGCGTGTCTAGATCTGATCCCTCTGGGCCACAACCATATGTACCTGAGTCTATGATTGGTGTAGGAGGCTCAATATCTAATCCCCCTGTGCCATCTCCCAGATCTGACTCTGCCATGGAACACTGTCAATGCCCTAGGTGGCATGTGCCTAACACTCGATCCCTCTCCACTGTCAAAACTTGCACCTGGGCGTGTTCCTGATCTCGCTATGCTACAAGGGCCTATACCATTGCCCTAGCATACGTCTCTCTCCCCAACCACCTATAACTGTATGGCAATAGCTTCCTGTAACTACTGCTAAAGAGCAACCCACTACCCACCAGCACTGCTACTCTCTGGAATGTCAAATGGTGGACCCTGCTCTGAAAGTACCTACTGGAGAGGGGTGTATATCCCCACTGGAATGCCTACTGGGGGAAAATATATGTCCACTACCCCAGTATACCTTTCTCGGCACAGGCCTGGGGCCCTATCTCTTTATTTGCTTTATGGTATGGGACCCTGTCCCCTACCTCTGACATACTAGTGCACATCGGGCCCACCCTCGTCATCATCATCATCATCATCGTTAGCACCACCAATGGCTCCACCCTCATCACCACTAGGAGGCCCTACTGGAGGAGGTCTCACACCGGCGTTATACACCACTATAGATACAGTCAAACGGCTTGGAAGCACACCGTGATACCAGGGCCCATACTCAGGAGTGGTGTCGGGATCTCTGATCTGTCTCAATGGCACCCAAATAATAGGTGCCACCTATCGAAACTGGTTAGTGCTCTTTCATGGGTGATCTATGGGCCCATATCAAAATGCTCTCAGGCTCTACGAGCATACCATCTATCTAGCCCAAGAACATCCTGGGTAATGTTGAACTACCTCACTGAACCGATCCAACCTGTATATCTCTCGCATATAGCTATGGCTTGCCTAGAATGAAATGCTCTATGATGGTGGTACTGAGCTCTAAGTCATCCTCGGGCCACTAGAAATGTCTATAAGGCCTCCAAACTATGGAATCCTACCTCATCTCATCCATCTCACGCCGATAATGATATACGACCCCCATGTTGGGTCACACATCATCCCTCGCCGTGACCCAATCCATCAACATTGATGGCTCGTTAGGAGCCCAAACTCTCAACACACCTAAAGGGTGACCAATGGTGATATGATCCCATGCCCAAATCTTTAGTAGATGAGCAGGTCCTATCATCTTCTGACAGTAGTGAGTAATCAAATGAAGGTCCCAGTATATATGTGCTAATATACACGACCCTCAGCAGTGGTAGTATTTCCCTTCACTTAAACAAGAATGACTCCTAGAGTCTAAGTGAAAATGAAGGACCGGGTCTTGTTAGGGGAGTAAAACTCTAGTGACAAAGGCCATCATGTAGACCACTACCCGGTCTAACTCTGGATCATCTATACATTGAGATAATCTGATGGACATCCCGCGTGTCATGGTATAGTAGGGACGCTAAATAAATGTATAATATGTTGTTGAATATCGGTCTAGCTGACTCGTAGTTTTGATGAGTTGGCCTAAATGGGGACCTGCATGATGCACCACACATCCTCCAGTGTAATGGTAATCTCCTGGTCGGGAGCTAGAAACACTGACTCTCACTATGCCATCGCTCTTGCTATGGCTTTGTCAAGAGGCCATGGTCCAATGTAATCTATGGCATCTCCACCACATGAGACAATCCTGTCACATATAAAAGGCTCTCCAGAGTCACTCTATCATCATCATCAAACTACACCTCTATAATAGCTAGCTGACCGTAGCACTCACGAGTCAGAATGGGTAGTATATGCTGTAAAAATATCAACACAAGTGTTAGGCACTTACTTATTTATCTATTTTTCTAAGGAAAAATGCTTCTTCAAGAAATCACCTAACTTACTAATTATTCTTTTCTTCTGAACTAATCTAGTCTTTATTCTTCTATACTTGGCTATTTTTTAGCAAAGTCATCTTCCCCCCCTTCATTATAGCACCTACGCACCTCCTTTGGCACCTATGCACCCACTTACCAACACACATACGCGCCCTATCTTTTTTTGTCTCTTTGGCGCAGGCCACAGTGAAATACGCCTACGCACCTAGTATGGCGCTATGCACCCGCCTTGACGTGTACATGTGCGCGTGACCTTTCTAGCCTAGCCAACGCATACACGCCCCACCACCACTAATGTTCTTCCTAACGGGTACGCATGTGCGTATCCACCTCTTCCTATGGGTATGTGTGTGCGTACCTACTTCTTCCATACCGGTGCACGTGCACGCCCCTTCCCCTTGTGAATGGATGCACATGTAGTTCCATGTCCATTTTGACACATACGCGTGCACGTACCATCAATCCGACGCATACGCCCACACACATGCGTCAAAAAGGTCATACCTACCCTAGAAAAGCCCTAAAAATGTAATAAATGCATAATTAATGGGAGGGATAGGCCACTCATGTAAGGTCCATCCGTTGGGTCCCGCATGAACTCTCGGATGTGATCCGCATGTCTCGTCCTCCTTGGTATTCTCACCATCTCACTCCAAGGCTATCGCTCTCACTCACAGTAAAAATTTACAAGAGCTCTGGTAAAATTAAATTGGTCGTGATTATTTTACCGACCCCGGGTGGGTATATTAACCCATCGCGATGCCCTTGGGGCATGTTTTCTCCGCTGTGATCATTCTAACCCCCTTCTATCTGTTGTGATAATTATTTTGTATTAAAATAATTATTTTTACTAATTTTCCCATGCTAGGGCACTTTGTGCCACCCCACGGTTGTTTTCTCTCATCACACTGAAATAATTTATGCATCTTTTAGGTACCTTTTCTTGCCTCTTCCTCTATTTTTCATCTATTTTCCCCATCGGGGTAATTATGTATTCATTTATTTTCAATGAATTCTTCCCGACTCATCTTTCTTCTTATGGGCATATATCCTAGGCTCTCTACCGCCTCGCCTTCCCATTACCACCTTCATGTGTAATTTTAGAAGATCTTTGATCTTTTGAAATTCTTCTGACCGATCAAAAACCTAAAAAGAAAAAAATTCAAAAAATATTTAAAAACAACAAAAACATTGAAATTCCTCGGAAATGGCTTTAAAATTGGTAAAACCAATCATCTACGGCTGAAATCTGTGTCTATTGCATGACACTCATCCCAGATCTTGTTGATGTTTTCAAAAAAATTGAAACAACAACTTACACATCACCAAAATCTTCAATCACCTACACAAGCTATGTTGCTTACTTAAATGCATCACTGGGGCACTATCATTTCTGGTACTATTTTCTCATTGTGCACATTGCTATTTCACAGGACCTAAGTGTCCTCCGTCTTTCCCCTTACATAATACACCTTGCTTGGGGCATCATTCCTCACCCTTGTCATTTATCAAAACATTTGAGACTTCATCTCGATAACAAAATATTTGTACAACTATCTTAAACATTGTTGGTTTAAGTGTGTGATTGTACTTATTTCCCTATTAGGTGATTTTGTTTATTTCTCGTATTGCATTGCATTCGTGTATGTTGCATGGAGTTGGCCATTTTTAGCACAGGAAGGTTGTTTGTATCTTGGCTTTTCATGTCATTTTATGCTTCCGTCACATGCTCACATTTTAATAAGGACCCATGAGGAGGATTCTAAGCATTATGATGATTAAGTATTGTTAGCAATTGATTTGCGAATAGATCAATATCCCTTTTTTCTAAGTTTCTCGTCTTCTCTATCCACTTCTCTCTTTGTTGTTTTATTTTTTGATCGTCGATCGAGTTTCTTCGTCACCCCATCGACACTCGAGGGGGCATTCATCATCCTTCATCCTATTAATTTTTCTTCTACCCTTTAAAAATTTCTACTTGTTTGCGTTTGTCTACTTTCTTTGAAGTGAGCGTGGCTTACATCACCTCAAAGAGGGAAAATATAGTAAATTGAGTTTGATCAATACACTATTATTTCTAATAGTGCACTAACTATTCTTTCCTTTTTACAATGACAACACCTAATGCTAGTTAAACATATCTAACTCCTTCTCATGACATCTTTTTGGTCGTTTTCCTCTTATAAACCACTTAAACAGGTCGTGTTATATCCTCCTTCTAACTACATTAGCTCTTATTCCCTTCTAGCAGCTTCTATTAGCTCCTGGAATATCATCCACTTTGTTGGATTGATTAAGCCCTTCATCCAGAACCACGATTACTCTCTAAGAGATTAATTGTATAACCTAGGTTAGTTACCTAAACATAGTCAAATCACACTTTGACTTCTAAAAGTTATTTTTGGAATTTAGCATTTGTCCCAAATGCACCCAAATCTCCCATTTTCCCCAAACTAAAACTATAAATATAGTTATATCCCTTCCCCTCTTTTCCTAAGAATTCTCTCTTCTTCTAGCATAGATTATAGTATTTTGTTTAGGCTTTAGATTGTGATTCATCTTCTTCTATTGAGCTAATTACATTTGATTTTGTATTTCGTAGAAATAATATAGAGTAAAGGAAGATCCATTCCATTAATGGGAGATCCTTTCTCTTAAGCACACAAGCCCAGAATGATTAGATCCTCTTAGGTTCATTATTTCAAGCTTTTAAAGAATAGGGGTTAATTTCACTTGTTTAGTTTGCATGTTTACTTCAAATTAATGTATGCAAAGAAGAAAACCTTGTTCATTTCTTATCACATGGTCTACTTATTGATCAAATTGCTAAAATCCATTGGTGTTTCTTTAGAGATTCTTACCCCAAATCCATGGCTTTTACATCTTTTCATTGAACACAATTATATTATGGATGTTGTTCGACATGTGATATTTCAATATTATGAGTAGAAATAGAAATTAAATTATTTGATAATGATATAATTGTTGAGTAAAATTACAAAATGATCTTGTTGGTTGTTATTGGATGTTGTTGTGATTCATATATCTAGATGATTTTGGAATTTTAATTATATTATTTTGATGTTCTAATATGGCCACGAGACTGAAGGAGGTATTTGTGTTTTGTAGGTTAAAATATCAAAACAAACATCGGGGGATTAGAGACCAACCACATTAGAATTCTAGATGAATTCAACAAGGTCACCATGGAAACTTGTATTGTTTGTGTGTGGTTGTTTTGTTATGGATTCCCATGGGGATCACCTTTAAATGTGACCAAGGGGTTATGTGTATTTATTTATTGGTTCCTTTGTTTATGTTTGCTTGTGTTTATTTTGTGGTGCATTGACCCTTTCATTATTTATTAAATGATGTGTAATATTGTGAGTAATCATGTTGTTAAGTTAATTAATTAAAATATGTCATAATAAAGTAATTAATAGAGTTTTTGGTCTTGAATTAAAGTGTTGTGAGAGATGTGTAAGTGATGTGTAAGTTAACTTTTGAGTGTGAAACACTCCACCTTCTTGGAAATTCGAATTTGTCCTTGGAGGCTGATTTTGGAGGCTTGTGGGACAAGTTAAACTTGTCCCACACCTCTTAAATTTATTTACCAACCATACCTATGGTTGGAGAGTTGAATTTAGACTTTTATAATGCTTTTTGAGAATACAAATTGTAAGTTTTTATTGCACTTTTCTTACATGGTTTAATTTCAGTCCTTTAGGGTGTGGGTTGGATTTGAGTATGTAAGTAAATTGTCATATTATTCACCCACCTTTTTTATTATGCATTGGAGAATGAAGTTGACTTTTGGGTTGGGGTTGAGGATGTGTGATGTGGCATCCTACATGGATCCACCTCATCCTTTTCTTTTCCCTCTTCTATAAAATTTGAATTGCTTGCCTTGTTTTGGGTTGCTTCACTTTTGGAAACTCTTTGGGGGTGAATTATTTGTTGTTTTGGAGATCTTTCTTGGAGAAGTTTTTAAAAATATTGTGGCATGCTTGTGCTTGGCGGATTTGGATTGCTTGCATTTGGATAAAGCTTGTTGTTTTGGAACTTGGAACAACTCCATCATGGAGAGGTAGGAGCTTAGCTCTTGTAATGCTTCTCTTTCTATTTTATGAAATTGTTATTGTTGTGAATGTTTTGGTATGTTTGTGGGATGTTGGGTAGATGGCCTAGGTATGGTGTAGGAGAAGACTAAGGGGTTCGTTTTGTGGGAGGCACAAGTGTTTTGGGGAGGTATAAGTGTGGAGGGTGTTGGGATTTGGGTTCCACCTTACAAATAAATAGCTTGCATTTCTTTACTCATTATGGGGTGCCATAAGAGGTTGGGGAGGCATAAGGAAATGTGAGGAATAAGGGGTACTTGGGGGAGGCATAAGGGCATGTCAAGGATTTGATATACTATGTTTTGGTGGTTTGAAATCAGGTGGTGATACTCATTTCCCCTTTGGGAGGCATAAGTAGCATCTCCCATAGTTTCTTGCTCCTTTGGCTTGTTGGATGGAGCCATAGTGTTGTTTGTCATGCTTTAAAGTAGTTGCAAAATACATTCTGTTTGGACTGTGTTTTAAATGTGAAATTTGCATGTGTGTTTGTGGAAGCCTATTGTTGCCATGAGTTGAATCACATCTTCCATTTCTTTGTGGTTGGGGCTCGGGGCCAATGAAGAAGGATGGATTCTCCTTGTCATTGGATGTCTTTTTGGGTGGAGAAAGATTGCATTTCCCTTGCTCTTGTTGTGGTCAAAATTGGAAGAATGATAAATCTACATGTTGTTGTTCTGGAGCAAAGGAAAATAAAATAAAATAGTTGATAATCCCTTGTTGAGATAAATCTTATTGTAACCTTCCCACTTGAAGTGGATGAACTTGTATATGTTTTGTAATGGAAATATGTTGTATTGAATATGAAAGTTGTAAGATTGAAATGTGAAAGAGATATACTCCATTTCTGTTCTTTTCAAAGAAAGAATTGTATTCTGTATGATGAATTTGAAGAATGAAAGGAAGAAGTTGTAAGTTTTCTTTTGGAAATCAATAAATGATTGTATTACCTTTCTCAAATTACATTGTGGTATTGAATCTGATCATTTAAATGTATTTGAAATATCTGTTTGAAAGGAAGAAATGTGTGTGAGGAAAACATAGAGCTTTGTCTTTTGAAAGGTGTTAAATTTGAAATTAGAATTACATTTTGGTTTTGAATAAGTTTGATTTGAATCAACTAAATGTATTAGATTGGAATTGGAACGTATTATAATACTTGGAAGTAGAAAATGGCAAATAGACCCTTTAAAACTTGATCTCTATTTTGTATTTTTTTAAAAATCTAATAAATACTTATCCAAAAATGCACAGTTCGAATCTGCAACAATGAAATAACAAATTAAATGATTAATTTGAAGTAGTATGCCCTAAACGAATTCAATTGGACAAAAACACTTAAGGAATTTCTTAGAAAACTTAGCGAAATCGGGCTCAAACCGTTTGTTGTTAAAGTTGTAAATTTTTCAAATTGGAACTCAATCAAACAAAATTACCCTCCAAATCCATCCTAAATCCATCTAAGAACAATTACCCATGCCTATTTGACTTGTTGAGAGAGAAAGAAGATCAAATTGAGTAAAATTTTATAAGTCCAAATTTTGCCAGTTTGCCTTTTTAAAGCCTACAGATTGTTTTCATGAAATTTACCCCTTAAACATTATCAAAATGAAAGGATTAATGATTCTTGTGCAAATAAGACGTAGAGAGATTTCTAGAAAGCCTTGTTTTCAAAAAACTGAGTTCCCAATCAAAAGTTATGGCCTCCTGAAGTTTCCCTTCATTTGGCTTCAAAAATAATTATAAGCTTAAAAAAAAAATTAGCGCTTCGGAAAAATTTGGGAAAATTTTCTAAGTTTTCTCCATGGCCTCGCTGGCCCGCAACCAATTAGGTTCTACCACATGGTGTCATGGGGCATCGGTGGAGGAGCGGATCCCTTAAAAAAAACTTAGCGCTTCAAAAAAATTCTTTGGGAAAATTTTTATAAGTTCTCCAGCCGACTGTCGACCCTTGACCAATGGATGGTTGACACGTGGCACCTCACGGGCATTGATAGGGCATAGATCATTTTAATCCTTACAAATTTTAAAAAAGGATAAAAGTCTAAAAATTCTCCGGCAGCTTGACTTTCCACCAGAGTTGGGAAATGCCGACACGTGTCCTTTCGGGCTCGCGGGCGCGCGGAGGCAAATCACGCTTTTGTCCCAAAAAGGGAAAAAGCACTAAAGTTCTTCCCCGCTCTGCCAGCCCATGCATGGGAAAAATTTTCTTCCCCACCCCCAATCCACATTCCTCTCCTGGGAAAAAATTCTCTCAAAGTCTCAGAGGCCCGTGCATGCATGGGAAAATTTTATTCCCTAGGCCCTTGAGACCCGCTCTTGGGAAAAATTTCTGCCAAGGTCTAAAACCCATATCTTGAGAAATATGAGGAGTTATGAGGACTTATTTATATCACCAAAAAGGTGAGGGAAATTTCCTATCTAATGGGAATTTTTTGGCGAGTTTTGAGTTTGTTAATTTTGAGAAAAATCGGGTTGAGTACTGCCCAATCCGCGATTAGAGTGGTATAGTGAGAAATTACCCTCTTAACCTAATTGATTAATCTAACCCTAAGTTTGGACCTTGTGATCTTTTATAATTGTCATATTAATTAAAATATAAGCTAT